>CM060837.1:54112500-54682500 GCA_030762175.1 Metallyticus violacea
AACTGGTCTAGGATTTGGTCGTACTACACATGGCCACCCCAAATTATAGACCTCACAGATTCCTTCTTGCAGAGCTTTGTCAAGGACAACTTTCCTTCCCTTTCAAAGACTCCCCGGAATTTTTAATCGGAATTAACACGGCTATGTTTGATAGGGCCTGGTGAGAATCAAACGTGGGGCGCATATCGAATGAATTTAAGGGGGTCACTATTTAAATAATATATTTCTAATGATGTTTAGCAATCTACTCACCTCAGCTAATTCGTCGGACGAGCAGGGCACAACACAACGACGCTTAATGATGTTAATACTGAAGTTCGAGTCAAGTTAATACTGGGTAGAAATCAGTCGCCTGGTTTTTGTTAGTTTTTGTGCAACTTTCGCACGTTTCGAAGATGCCTTGGTTTCTCTGTGCCTGGATGATGAAAAAGTGGCATACAAAGTGAAATATCTAATATAGGATGTCCAAGTATCAAAACAAAGAGTACACAACCAATGTTTGGTGAACACTTCAATGTGTATTGAAAACAGCTGCAGCCTTTGACTGCGGCCGGCTGACAATTTCATTGTTATAGGATTAATCAAGAATGTTTTGTTTAATCGGCTAACACCAAACGCAATAACTTTAAAACCCCATCAATCGAGCGGGAAGAAAGTTTCAAATTGCAGTTTGTGTTCAGCAGGAAACTTTGTTATGAACGTGATTTAATTGATCCGCTGGTCATTGTATTGAATTGTGGTACAGAAGAAGAGCATTTCAAAATAAACGTATGGTCTTCCAAAAGTTGAGGCAGTATTTATGAGCTGCCACTCCCAAAGTTAATTAGAGTGATTGTAGTAAGTAATTTTATGTAACTTCCTTATTTTAAGCATTAATGTTTCATTTCTATGTCCTGGGCAAGTGTTGGGTTATTGTTTGTAATGTTATTTTCTTGCCAGAGTGCAGAATCTGACCTGGGAATTTCTGTCGCTTATCATAAACAATATTTGTAAAGCTGACCAATCAGAACCGATATTTCCTGGAGATTTCTATAGTATGGTCCGTGGAAAAGATCTTTGTATATTGCCTGAAATCTTTGCTGTTATTTAGTTAAGCAAGGAAGGCATAATAAAGAATATGACGATTACAGGGGTGAAAAGACAAGCTGATAACCTCTGAAAGGGAGAACCTAACGGTTCCATGTGGGTTACATGTAAGAAGTCACGTAAGCCATCTGAATATAGCAGAAAAGAATTGGAGGGAAACAGATTAACCAATAGAAATGGGAAAATAGGGGAAAATATTCTAGCTTTTTCTAAAAATACATTTCAAAGAAGAAGGATAGATTGTGAGACTGCCATGTTTATTTGTCTTGCAAAAATATCCAGCGGCAGAGTTTCAACAGCCGTGTCAAAAATGTAAGTCAGTGGAAACTATCATCGGAGAGGAAGAAATCAACATCACCCCTGAGATCTCAATCATTAGTCCAATTCTTAATCTAAACAATTAATATAATCCTTCCAAAACCTTCCCTCCACATATTTTACATATTTAAACACTCTTCTTATAAAAACCACTGCAAGTGAAAGTAAGGAATACATAAGTATAAGCACCCATATAGATGCACTAAGGCGTTCCATTACAGTTTTATAATCCAGATGAGAAGCACTGAAGAGAGAACAGAATCCTCTTTCGCCAGCAGCTTTATTTGATTGGGCATTTGGGTGAAATAAAACTGAATGAAGGGACTTTGAAATGTATATACTTGTCTTTTAGATAAGAGATTTCTTTAGAAATAGCACATTTAAACAGCCTACATGTTTAAACTGTATCCCTATTTGTGGTACATGTTCGATGATACTTTTTTATTTCCCTATCTATATACCTTTCTTTTTTACTGTACTGTTTGCGGATTTCGGCTTAAACTGTAGTAGGTATTCACATGAATTTACGAGACGAACGACAGTAAGGTATCACACGCTTAAACATACAGCAGTAGATGGGTCACTACTAATCGTTATTGCTAAGAATTTGGGGGGGGGGGTTAATACTGGGTGCTAAACTGTGCGATTAAATGAGTAAAATAGCATATATCTGGTAAAGTAATATGTTGCATTCATAGCCGTAGAATTCAATCCGGTTTTGTTTTCCCTATATACTGCAGTTTTAAACCGTAGAATTCAATCCCGTTTTGTTTTCCCTATATACTGCAGTTTTAAACCGCAGAACTCAATCCGGTTTTGTTTTCCCTATATACTGCAGTTTTAAACCGTAGAATTCAACCCCGCTTTGTTTTCCCTAGATACTGCAGGTTTAAACCGTAGAACTCAATCCCGTTTTGTTTTCCCTATGTACTGCAGTTTTAAACCGTAGATTTCAACCCCGCTTTGTTTTCCCTGTATACTGCAGTTTTAAACCGTAGAATTCAACCCCGCTTTGTTTTCCCTATATACTGCAGTTTTAAACCGTAGAATTCAACCCCGCTTTGTTTTCCCTAGATACTGCAGGTTTAAACCGTAGAACTCAATCCCGTTTTGTTTTCCCTATGTACTGCAGTTTTAAACCGTAGATTTCAACCCCGCTTTGTTTTCCCTGTATACTGCAGTTTTAAACCGTAGAATTCAACCCCGCTTTGTTTTCCCTATATACTGCAGTTTTAAACCGTAGAATTCAACCCCGCTTTGTTTTCCCTATATATTGCAATCAAAGTCGTAAAATTTTTTGAATTGAACTCCATTTTGTTTTTCCTATATACTGCGGTCAAAAGCAGTAGAATTCAACGCTCTTTTGTTTGTTCCTATATACTGCAGTTATAAGCCGTAGAATTCAGCGCTGTAGTGTTTTTTCCTACATACTGCGGTTACAAGCCATAGAATGCAACCCTGTTTAGTTTTTTCCCTATATACTGCAGTTATACGCCGTAGAATTCAACGCTGTTTAGTTTTTATCTATATACTACAGTTATACGCCGTAGAATTCAACGCTGTTTAGTTTTTATCTATATACTGCAGTTAGACGCCGTAGAATTCAACCCTGTTTTTTTTTTTTTTTTTTCCTCACCTACTTCAGTCATAAGCCGTAGAATTCAACTCTGTTTTGTTATTCCTTATAATTGCAATCATACGCCGTAGAATTCAACCCTGTTTTGTTTTTCCTATACATTACAGCTATAAATCGTAGAATTCAACCGTTTAGTTTTTTCCTTCGCTAAGAAAAAACTTGTTAGAAGTGGCTGCGCATTGTATTATCTTGTTCTAGGCAGCCAAGGCTCTTGAACGTTCATGCCTACTATCGTAGAAATGGTATACGCTTGGAAATAAATTTATGAATTTTTTGGTACATTGCCTGAGTGTTTCCTTATAGGTGAGTCGTGTGTTTGTTTACGACATTACATTCGACAGTGATGGATGTGGCAATAAATCTATTTAAAGAATTCGTGCGACATTAAACAAAATATCTGTAGTCCTTATAAGTTTTAATGTCCTATACCTCACGACGAAAAAGTAATTGTTATTGAAATACTTCTCAATACCTGTTAATGACCAGGAAGCTTTGCTGTCGTTAAACCAAACATTTTACCTGACGGTGCTATCGCATGAAAAAGCGATGTTAAATAAATTATATAGCAATATGTTAGGGTCTGCTTTGTTTCATTTTTAAAAACATTCCATTGTTTCTCAATTGAAAAGACAGAAAGATCACACTTCACAGGGATTCGAATCACGGATCTTCAGCCTTCATGCTGATGCAATAACCACTGAGCAGCTGTGTGCTCCAAGCAGGGAACCACGAATTTATCTCATCTCTTCTCTCTCATTTCTCTCGTCAAATTTCCTCCTGCGAATTGCATCTTTAAGAGAACCGAGTAGTTGGAAATCGGGAAGTGCAGGATCTGGGCTGTAACGCTGATGAGGAAGTACAAGCGATCGAAGTTCAGTGTGCTCTCTTCTGAGATGAATAGACGTGTGACTTTGTATTGCGTGAAGCAGAACTTTGTCATATTTCTGTGAAGACGGGTGTACCGGAACAGCATTTTCAATTTCCGAGGAGTTTTGATTGTTTTATCATAAGGCCCTATATTGATTTAAATAATCACTTCAGAGTCAAAAGAATACTCATTACTTTACCTTCTGCGGATATTGTCTCGAACGCTTATTTTCTGAGGGGAAATTCATTGATGCAACTCCATGGATTTTCTTTTGGGAAGCTTGAAGTGACGAATCTATATTTCTTCTCGTGTCACAAATCCGAATTTGGATGTCGGTATGTTTCATGACTGCAGTACCCTGCCGCTCGGAGCATGGGTGATCAGCGAAACTGCCCCGCAAAACTAACATTTCTGAATGTTGGCGATGGTCCATTTATCCACAACAAGAAACTATTAGGGTCAGTTGATTACTTTGCCTTCCTAAGCAGCAATTTCTTTTTTAAGTTCCTGAGTGAGCTATTTTCTTAAGTATCTTTATTTGGTTGAGAGCAATTGAAACTTTTCTAAAAATGCTCATTTGAAAGCATTTGTTCTTGTCGTTCCAGAGCCAAATTGATCATTAAATTTCTTTGTAATATTGATCAAGATTTTTATTCTAAAAGTGTTTCCGGTATATTGTTATGAACTACTCCAGAATCATTTTAAATACATTGCTATTAGCTTCTATAATATTTGCTTATTTTCACACTTATTACATAATACTTAATCCTAATCCAACGTTCTCTTGTTTATATAATCTGCCGTACATTTTGAAAGGTTCATTTTTCATTCTGTGTTTGTTATTTCGGGTTCTATAAGAACACCTAAATATTTCATCGTTGAATATGGCAGTTTGGAGACATGACTTGGAGTGAGAGTATTTTATGAACTCGTAAAAATAATGGAAATTAGAAAAATCTTTTAGAATGTACATATAATTATGTTACACTGTAAATTACAATTTAAAAAAGAAGAGAAATTAGATCGATGAATAGGTAGCTTGAATAATTCAAGAACAGCTTCCGCTGCTGGGAAATACTATCCTAGGATAAATTTATTATTGCTGTAATAATAATAATAATAATAATAATAATAATAATAATAATAATGTTGGGATATAGATATATTGCAAATGTGTCCCTTTGGTGGGGGCTGTGATATAAGCTACAGAAAAGACGCTGATATTTTAGAACATTTTCAAAATTTCAATGCATATGTAAACGGTGAAAATAATAAAATAAAACTCTGTGAAACATTAGCTGTACCCACCCTCCTATGCGAAAGTGAGACTTGCATAGTTAGATCTTAGGAGAATAATAGAATATAGTCTGCGAAAATGATGTACCCTAGTTATATCAAAGGAGGTACACTCATAGACAAAATAAAAAAATGCAAGTACACCATAGAATCCACATATACAACTCATCGAAGACACGATATATAGCCACAAGAAAAATTGGAGAAACAATCCATTTAGAAATGGATGATAGCTGAATATCTAAGACAGTACCTATTATTATTATTATTATTATTATTATTATTATTATTATTATTATTATTATACTCCTATTAATATCATTAAAAATAATACCTAGAATTCAGAAGCATTGCGATGTTTACAGAGTGTAGTAGACATAGCCATTAAGTCAAGAGTTTACACATTATCTACCAAAATAATGTACAGCTTTATATCTTCAATGGGTCTTTTGCAGGTAGCGCAGTTTGTCGCGAAGAAGTAATTTTAGCGCGTTTAAGGATTGGGCATTGCCATTTTATCATCGTCACCTTTTTAGTGGTCTTCCAGCTCCAACATGCCCTCACTGTGACCACCCCTATACAGTGCGTCACATTTTAATAAAATGCGCTCATCTAGCGGTTTTTAGACTGCCCCTGGGTTTGCCATGCTCTATTGAGGAAGTACTTGCAGATGATATGGCTGCTGTTGAGCGAGTGCTTCGTTTTATCCGTGTTTGTGGTTTTTGGAGCGAGGTGCGATTTTATATCATTTACTTATGACGGCATTTTAGACCTTTTTAGGACTGTTTTCAGCTCTTGCAGCTGTGTTTTAATACCAGGCTTTTTCTTGTTGTTGACCATATTACCCTTGTTATTTGTTAAGGGGTTTTTATGTCGCCATTTTAGACCATTATAAGACTATTGTGTTTTCAGCTCTTGCAGCTGTGTTTTAATGCCACTCTTTTGTTTGTTTTTGATCATTTTACCCTTGTTATTTGTTTTGGAGTTTTATTGTTATTACCCAATGTGCTTAGTGCTCTTTTTCTACATTCGATTTTGTTGTAGATATTTTATTCTTGGCGCGGTTTTTAGTGTGTTTGGGCGCTAATGACCTTAGCTGTTTTGCGCCCTTTAAGCAATAATCATCATCTTTTGCAAGTAAAGGAAGACTACTTGAACGTGCACGATGCAAAATTTTCTATAAGTCAAAGAAATTTTATTTTTAAATTCTGCACTCTACATTGTTGTTTGTGATATATCATCGACAGCACAAACTGCTGTTGATTTGACACCATAGTCGTGGAAGGCTATTTTAGGTCTAGCCTTATTGCAAAGTAAAAGTGTAATTGACAGAAGACTGAGTTGGTGCCGCGATGGCACATTTCGGTGGCTCAAAGCCTAGATAATAATGAAAAATAAAACTCTTGCGCCGTTTATCAATAGTTTGAGGACGACATTCTCTTGTTTATGTCTGCAAGCTATCACTTTAGGGCGCTGCTGGAAAGAAACTCCCAAGATGTGGCCATGAAAAGGTGACTGAACTATATGGGAAAAGAGTAGCAAAACTCACAAAATTCAACAACAAACTGTATAAATATAATTTACCAAGTGATCCAAATCTTTTACATTATATTTTAAACTCAGAATTATAAAGTTTAAAAAATTGCATATTAATTTTATGATTCAGTAAAAGGAAAACGTACAGCAGAAATAATGCATGAAAGTTTACAAGATGATCAAGACTTTCAAAAGCAAATCTTAAAAGACGAAGACTTATATAAAGGATCTTAAAAAGTTATTCCATTTAACTAGTAAAGCATATTAACTCTTGGGAAAACAAAATGGAATAATACCTTTAATTTTAAAAAAAATAAAAGTTTAGTCTTGCCAAAGTTTAATATTTTTATAACTTACTAATAATGCAACAAAATACACGTTAAGCAACCTGACAATTAAACACAATCTTTATCATTAGTATAGATTTTGCAATAAAAAGAATCTTTACAATAAAAGAACATTTGCCCTTAACAAATACCTGGGTCACTGGGTACACACAGAAGAAGCTCCAATCAAATTTTCTAGTTATAAAACTGAAAGATACTCAACCTCCGTAGTTTTCTTGCTGCCTCTTAACCGAAGTAGCCACGCTGCACAGTCATCAACCCTTAATTTTGTTACTAAGCAAATACTGCGGAAAATAGGTAAACACAATCAAGATCAGAATATACTTATGTTATAGCTCAAGGGAAAGGAAGGAAGGGGTAAGCGGGAAAAACGTAACTTCAAATAGCGATTGCGGATAACAGCAATGGGAAAGAAAGGCACACTCAATAGTCAAAGGATTGAATAATCTAATATGCTTAAAACTTGATATGACCCCTGTGATGCTTTACTTTACATTTGAATGGATCTGTGTAGTACAAAATGCCTCGCTATTTTTCAGTCTTGTGCACATGAAATTAAAAATATCACTCACAGTAATACTATAGCAGATTGATAACATTTTGCTTTCTTTGTTGTTTCAGGGACGCCGATCAATCGATTGCCGATCATGGCCAAATCGGTGCTCGATCTTTATGAACTGTACAACCTAGTCATCGCTCGTGGTGGTCTCGTGGACGTCATCAACAAAAAGTTGTGGCAGGAAATCATCAAAGGGCTGCATCTTCCTTCCTCTATCACTTCAGCCGCATTTACCCTCAGAACACAGTAAGAAGTTCATATTTTGCATGCGTAGGTATATGTAATTGTTTCAATTAAAATTATTTAATTTTGTCAATTATATGCGCAATAATTTAGTCCCTTAATGTCCTAGAATGAATAAGCCGTAAAATTCGGTACAACTTGAAACGGTGGCACGTAATCCAAATTGAAAGTAGCATCAAACACCAGAACGACTAATGTTATAGACATAAAAAATGGACTTCTTCACTTTTTCTTCTCATTTGGCACTACATCCGTATGAGCCTTTGGCACCCTCTATCTAGAACAAACGTAATAAATAGTTTGTAGCGTTTTATGTACCGAAGTCGGTTAATACAGAGGGTGCCAAAAATATATACACACTTTAAGCAAAGAAAAAACTGTGTTAATATAACAAAACTGAATTCACACAAACAGAAAATTATGAGCACTAATCATCTTAGACTTTTACAGTTACAACAGTTGCTCAAAATACCCACTACCGACGTCGATACACTTCTGAGCACGTTGAACTACTGATTGAGCAACGTTTGCGAAAGTGTCCTCAGCGATTGCAGCACATGCCGTTTCAATTTCTTCCCGAAGTGCTGTCATTGTAGCTGGTTTTCTACGGTATACAACATCCTTAAGAGTTCCCCATAGGTAGAAGTGCAACGGAGTTAGATCCGGAGAACGCGGTGGAAACTCAATCGAACCTCTTCGTCCTATCCAGTGTCTTGGAAGATTGTCATCAAGGTACGCACGTACATCTCGGTGGTAATGTGGTGGTGCATTATCCTGTTGGAAGTAAACTTCCTCGTTTCAATAGGGCGTATGAATGGCGGGTAAGACGGAATTGCTACTCCCGCTGGAGGTTCTACACACGTCTCCATTGCATTTGTGCTTCAACAACATTCTCGGTTTTCCAATACCACTTCAAAATTGCTTTCCGGTATTCAAACGATAATCTTGGCTCCATTTTGTTGTAACAACGCTATCATGATGTGTGAGTCACATCTGTTTTCAGAACATCATACTACACATTACTGTTGGTTTTCGGTGCAACTTTGAAATATATTAAATAGATATCTATTGTGAAAGTGTGCATACATGTTTTGGCACCCTCGGTATATTCCGCTGGGAATCACTTATCATATGCAACGTATTCGTAGACATAACCTCCCAATAGGACCTATTCATTATTCTAAGTTGCTAGTCCAGTCATGTGCCGATATATGAACCATATTGGGGTAGTGCATTGTTCCAATGGAAAAATTAAAATTCCGGAAATTCTTCTGTTCATTCAGCACTGCCAGCAATGACGGTTTCCTAACTTCTGTCATTCAGGTTACCCTCGAAGACTAAGTATCCCAGCCTCTTTCAATTTCAAAGGATCTATACAGCGAGGAATGAAATTGCTCCAACAAAGGCAATTTTACGGTGAACTCCATTATTTACGTTAAAGTAACCTGTCTAATAAAGGGAATCTTTTTCTTTTAATCCTATGCCCGTCTCCGACCTCTAGTAGACGGGCAGCTCAGTACAAAGAAAAACGATAAAAATGATCACCAAAGGCATTGTCAATAACATGCAAAGAGAAACAGTTAAGAACAGCAGGGCAAATGCTGAGATGCTTTCAGTCATGGATATGCCACATGGTCTCATCCGTTTCAGTCAGTGTAGTGGTTACCATACTTGCCTCCTACACCCAAGATCGCGGGTTCGAACCCGGCCAGGACCGATGGATTTTTTCGGGGCGTAAAAATCCTAAGTATGGCTTCCTTCGGAAGGGAAGTAAAGCCGTGGGTCCCGTGTCGTACATTTACGGCACGAAAAAGAACCTCAAGCCTGAAAGAGAGGCCTCTGAGCAAAATTTGTCGGCCGTTTCACGCCCTGAGTTGAATGGGACGCTGATGACCTGAGCTGTTAAAGAGCGTCCATAAATAAATCAATAAAAAAAAAATAAAAAAAACGTTTCAGTCAGTTCAATTCTATACAGGTGACTCTATAATAGTCATGACCCGTGGCAAGCCTAAAACAGGAACAGGTAGAGAACTAGGTATTCTATCCGACTTGTTCAAAAGGGAGCTCCACTTTTTCCCAGAAGCTTTCTCTCTGTACAGGCTGAAGGAATTAGATTTAACAGAGGAGGATATGTGACACTTTATATGTAGCAGGGGCAAAGGTGGATCTGGTTGTTTCATTTGGGATCCCCTTTTCGCCAGATCATTTCCATAAATCCCACAGTGGCCAGGAATCCACTGTTGTGCAATGCGGTTCTTGATGTTCAGTAACTTATTAATTTTCGATGCATTTCTTGGAGATATCACATTCATTGTGATTATAAGTTGTTAAGCAGTCCTGGAATCAACAAAAAAGACAATCAACAACAAAGACAATCCTTTTCTTATCGAACTAAAGGTAAAGAAATAGCGGCTAATTCGCCACCAAAGTTGTCGAAGTATTTCCCAACAGTATACGACAATGTAAAGTCCGTAGACAAACTCCAGCTCCAGCGATAAAGCGAATCTTGAATGCGAATCCGTGGCCAATTATTAGAGCGATCACTCAAGCCTGTTGGATCAATCTCATATGGGTAGCACTGCATCTGTATAAATAAATAAAAAAAAAAAAAAACCACATACAACTTGTTTACGCGCATTTCTTTAATTCATTCCATGTCCCATAGATGTCGACGAGTGTCCTTTTGCAAGCTGGCAATATCATAATGAAGGACATTCACTGCTTGTCCATTTCCGACTTCTTTGGGTTTTGCAAATTGTTTTGTAACTTGCACATTGCTTGATAGTTACTCGTCGAAATCCTCTGCAACTCGTCAATGCTGTTACCGTCGAAACGATATCACTAAAATCTTTCCTTTGACAGAACCATAATAAGGAACCACAGAGAGATAAATATACGTTTACCCATGTATTCTATTCTGATCACGATTTTGAAACAAAAACATATTGGAATAAGAAATGCTTGTTTACTACTGTTCACCGAGTCTAATTCATGTGAAACGCACTGTGCATACGAGATATAAGCTAAGTGGTAAAGCTTTCGTGGCCAATGTAAATAAAAGGAAACCTGTATACGAACACGTCATCTGAAAAATTGTCATCAGAGCATTACTTGAATATTAGTGAAGTAATGAGAGAAAATAAATACATATGATATTAAGTAACTCTCTAATAAAGCGAATGTCGTAATTCTAACTTACTCTACTATTGTAACTTGCTAAAGATACTAATTACTACTCTAGCATACTTGTAAATGTCAATGGCCTATTACAGAAGCAACCTATGAAAGTAGAATAACGAGTAGGTATTGAATATAATACTAGTAGCAAATGGTTAGCTTTAATTCATCCATGTGTAAGTTATGTCCCAACCTGCTTATAACAATATTTACCACATCTTCAAAACTTTCCAGCTTTAAGAATGAACCCCTTCTAAAGCATGCGGCGGTATTTGTAATAATTTATTTTGATATGTTTAGGCCTCGACTATAACCTCAAGTTTAGTCGGTCCTGGTGGTGTAGTGGTTACAATACTTGCCTTCTAAACCCAAGGTCGCGGGTTCAAATTCGGCCAGGATCGAAGGATTTTTTTCGGGCGTAAAAATCCGTATGGCTTCCTTCGGAAGGGAAGTAAAGCCGGGGTTCCGTGTCGTACATTTGCGGGACGAAAAAGAACCTCAAGCCTGAAAGAAGAGGCCTCTGAGTAAAATTTGTCGGCCGTTTCACGCCCGGAATTGAATGGGACGCTGATGGCCTGAGATGTTAAAGAGCGTCCTTAAATAAAACGAACAAAAAATAAAAAAAAGCTCAATTTAATAGCTGAACTTTTTTTGTGATATACAATCACAGGGAAAGGAGATGATAAGCAAGCAATAATAGATTTACACTCGTAGTTCCAATTTTCACCATTTATTAACACAATGTCTTAAATATAGTTCCTATCAGGTCACGATAGAATCTTGAATAACATTTACCCTTATCGAAGGGATTAACTGAGAGTTCCTTCACAAGATTTTATTTTCACCTAAACTCTGACCTGACTTACCTGTATGAATGACTGACTTCTATAACTTATGTAAAATTTCTAGTCGATAAATCCCCGTTCCTAACTTGTGACTCTTCCTGTTCTGCTCTTTCGCTTTTTCTTACACTTCTACCTCTCACTTCAGCCCCAACTAACAAACAACAAGCAAGTATTCTATAGTCCATTCAACTGCTTTTATTAATTCCATCATCCGCCGGTCTTATGTGCTATAAGCGCCCTCAACATAACTTTCTAAATGTCACTTGATGTGATCTTTCTACACATGTCTCCTTATTGCCGGGCTTTTACGTTAATTTATATCGTTTCCTTTTCATTGGCTATTTATCTAAGATTTCAACAAGGTCCTCCCACGATCGATTATTAGATCTTAGTTCTTAGGTACTGACCTGAATAATTAGACTATAAGAGAAAGCCGTATCGAAAATGTTATGAATTCATGATTTTACGATTTCCTATAATTATTGTGCGAGTCTTTTCGGAAATGCTAACAAAAGAACACTTGTTTCCTTGGAATCGCGACTAGTTCCATTATCCAGCCACTTCCAAGGTTCCATTTTGACGTGAATCTAATAAAAGGAAACCCTCTTGGTGTAAAATGTTACATTATATTTAAAGACAGCCTTCCCTTTCATTTGTATTTTGCCTATTTTCTTATTCGTGTAAACAACGTGTATAAACCATATGTCTAGGACCATTTTATGATTATATTTTATATAAATATTATTTCTAAGCTGGTCTGGGATCGATGCTAGACAATAATTGTCTGAAGCAAAATACTTTAAGCATGTTTAAGAAACAATAGAGCTCCATTTTTGCTAAGTAAGGAATAAATTAGGATTTTAGCAGCTGCGCCTAAGTTAAAAAAGGTTTATAATAATAATTATTTTAACTAGCAAGTGACTCGACTGTCACTGGAAATAGATATTAAATACTTTCATAAAAGAATTTTGTACCTTTCTTTTCCTCTTTATCTCAAGTTTAAGCGCTCTGCAAATTTTTTCCGAAACATCTAGAGGGACGTATTTGGGTGTATGCAGTTAGTTGGAGCAACCTGATGCCTTTGCAACTAGACGAACGGCGACGTTTTTCCAAAATAATCACTCTCTGCTTGAACTGGAATGGGCGACCCGCGGTAAAGAGTTATAAAACCTTTATTGCGCCTCTTAAACTAGTGGCGTGGGTTTTCATGCATTCTACAGCTATTCTGGAGCCTCGTATGTGCAAATAAAACCAAAAGACTCGGAAAATAACAAAGGATATTTTAAGAATTTTATTTTGCGAAGTGTACTAACTCTGCATCTGTCGGTCCTAATGCTTTGCCTTTTGAAGTCATGCTTCAGTGCTTCTAAGAAACACCCAACAGTTCGTGGCTTTTTCAGCATTTTTCTTAACGCAGTTATGTTTACATAGACACTGCCTATAGTATTAAAATTAAATGTTGTTTGTAATACTATATTATTTCTGTCTAACTGGTTACAAAGACCAAAATATTACATTATTATTTTATTTTATTTTATTTATTTATTTTATTATTATTATTATTTTCGGTTTTAAAACTGTGAGATCATCGCTACATCGTATTCGATTTGACTGATTTTGCGTATTTCTCAGTTACTATGCTGTTCTGAAAACAATGAATGAATGAATGCTAATAAAAAACAAAGGATTAAAATAGTTTGAAATTGCTTACTTATAAACGTATTGCAAGAGGTGTGTTAGCTTTTAGCTCATATTTTATACGAGCATTGTGCGGATGTTATCTAAATTGCTTTAGATTGTCTTGTATGACTCATGGTGACGGCAATGTCATGGTGATTTAAGTGTTCATGCATCACAGGATAGAGTCATTGCCAATTATTACAAATTTACATTACTTTTTTGTAAATTTTAGGGAACCAATTATTGAATTCTCGTTAACTTTTTATTTTTTAGTTTTCTCGTGAAATGCGAAATGTGTCTTCAACTCTCGAAAGAAATAGTTTTTATTTGTAGTGTATGGGAACAGGCAGGCTCAGAAAGACTTAGTAACTGGTTTCCTTTTGAGTCACTAGACGTTAAGCTTTTAAAACCAAGTACTTCGAACTCGAGAATAATTATAAAATATGAGATGAGAAAGTATGAGAGACTTAAACAAGTATAAAGGTAATCTTCATATTAAATGTTACTTACTTATAGCAATAATTTAGGCCGTACTAAACCTCAAACATAGTAATGCTCACATGTGTTTTAATTCCAAGACATTTATTACTAACATTTTACTCCAATTTTATCAGCCCTTATAATGTTAGGCGCTTTAAAATGGCTATTATTTACCACCCAAGAATTGTTTTTTATGTTTGGTTTATTTACGGACGCTCTTTAACATCTCAGGTCGTCAGTGACCCATTCAAATAAGGGCGTGAAACGGCGGAAAAATTTTGCTCAGAGGCCTCTTCTTGCAGACTTGAGGTTCTTTATCGTGCTGTAGATGTACGATATGGAACCTGGCTTTACTTCCCTTGCGAAGGAAGCCATACTTAGGATTTTTACGCTCGAAAAAAATCCATCGATCCTGGACGGGTTTGAACCTGCGATCTTGGGTTTAGGAGGCAAGTGTGGTTACCACTACGCCACTAAGAACGTAAGGTAAAAATGCCAAACGTAAATATGGGTAAATCGGTGCGTTTACAATAATATAGTGGGCATTTTAATTTAATATTGACCGAATGTCTTTTGTTTCCCTGGTGCACTTGGCGACGTTCTTGGACAGCCCGGGCTTTTAACCTGTGATCAAGATGCGTTGGCGCTTTTTGTGGTACGACTTATTATGAACACAGATGTCTCGGTTAGGTGCTACGCTGGTCCAGTGTGGCCCGACTGCTTTCCTGAAGGAGTCTGCCCACCTCATTCTCGGTCTCCCTCTTCCTCTCCTCTACCGATAGGTAGATCCCATGTGGTAACTATATGTTTCCATTTGCTGCTTACTGCCTTGCTACATGTCCGTCCCATTTCCACTTCAGGCTCTTTGCACGTTGAGCCACGCCGTTTAGTCCCGACACCTTTGTTAATTCCACAGATGATATTTTATCCATGAGGGATATCCCTAGTACTTTAGAACCAACTCAACAACACTAAAATATTTAACGCGCTAATAGTATATTTAAAAATACGGTAATCCACACTTCTTCAGGCTTTA
The DNA here is from genome assembly GCA_030762175.1 of Metallyticus violacea. Lineage (NCBI taxonomy): Eukaryota > Metazoa > Arthropoda > Insecta > Mantodea > Metallyticidae > Metallyticus > Metallyticus violacea. Next base: position 54,127,608 of record CM060837.1, read on the forward strand.
TTATTGTTTGTAATATATTCATAAAAGGCCTCAAAGAGACCCGTTAGTGTTTACATTTAGGAATACCTGAAAAAAGTTGAATATATATATAACTGAGGGTGCCAAAAATGAATACATACTTTCACAGTAGATATCTATTTAATATATTCCGAAATTGGACCGAAAAACAACAGTAATGTGTAATGTGATGTTCTGTAAACAGATGTGACTCACATACATTATGATAGCGTTGCTACGCGACGGGTAAATCAACAATGAACAAATGAAGCCAAGATTATCGTATGATGTTCTGTAAACAAATGTGACTCACATTACCTTATGCTATCGTTGCTACAACAAAATGGGGCCAAGATTATCGTTGGAATAGCGGAAAGCAATTTTGAAATGGTATTGGAAAACCGAGATATTGTTGAAGTTGAAAGACAATGAGAGACTTGTGTACAGAACAGAACCTGCACTTCTACCTATGGGGAACTCTTAAGGATGTTGTATACCGTAGAAAACCGGTTACATTGACAGCACTTCGGGAAGAAATTGAAACGGCATGTGCTGCAATCGATGAGGATACTTTCGCAAATGTTGCTCAATCAGTAGTTCAACGTACTCAGATGTATATCGACGCCGATGGTGGGCATTTTGAGCAACTGTTGTAACTTTAAAAGTCTAAGATAATTAGTGCTCATCATTTTCTGTTTGTTTGAATTCAGTTTTGCTATGTTAACAGTTTTTTTTTTTTTTTTTTTTTTTTTTGCTTGAAGTGCGTATACATTTTTGGCATATATAATACAGTTCGTGTTAACTATTGTTTATAAAGCTAGTAGTGCATTTTCCGGTAAAACTGTATTAATTTTGCAGGAATGTCGTGTTACTTCTAGGACGAGGCGTATGGCTAAGAGATGCGATGTGACAGAAGTGCATATTACAAGACTTGAGAACAGTAAAACTGTTTACAGCCGGGTTTGTGACGCGGTCTAAGAAATCAATTTATGCGCATTTCGAAAGAGAGAGAAGAGAGGGCGGGCTCCAAAACACTGCGGATTGCTCCACAATCTTTTAGTGACTGCGGTCATGAACGCCTAGGATATAGTTCGTAAAAACGTCCCCCTCTTTCTCCCATCCTTCAAGATATTATAAGAAACCACTTTGATTGTATGTTGGAACCAATTTATAGCCGCGACACTTAAAGTCATGCGAATATGATTTATTATGAAACTCCTATAAATTTTGGAAATAAACAGGTATAACGATATAGCATCTCTCTGCTTTGGTTATCCATTAAGGTGGTTTGAGTGCGCCACATGGCTGCCAACCACTAAACATTTAAGGTGGAGTTGTATATGTGACCAATGGATATTTTTTTAACATCTTGGGCTGCAACAGCTCATATAGGAGGCAATTTCCGTTGCAGAATAAGGCGGAATTTATAGCTCTCTCCCCCTGTGTGGTGGGGCAACAGATTTAGCAGCATAATGCCTTGCTTGTGTTATTCCCTAGGCGGACACAGTGCGGATAAATCCCATAGAACCTTCATCGTCTTCCCTAGACTTCAACTTGCAGTTTTCGTGCTGATTGGCGGTATGTTGTTGATTACTTTTAATACAATATTTCTTTTTGATGTTAATGTTAGTTTATCATCACTCAGTAAAACCAAGAAGAGAGAAACTGACGGTTGACTGCAATGTAATATTTGGACACAGTGCGCAAAAGTGGACGTTTTTTATGCATTTTTTGTTCATTGCTTCATATTAGTTTAACATAGTTTTTTGTTTTTGGTCAATATTTTAACACTTGCCCATAGCTCTACAGAATGTACTCAAAATAACCCCTTTTTTTTTTTATTGTGCTTAACGCCCGGTTTTACTGCTGAGGCACCACAGGCGGTGGACACTGATGATACATGAGATGAAATGATCAACTGAGAAAGGGTTTTTTATTTTTTGAAAGAAACGTTCTAGGCCTAAGTTTAGGGCCCCTCCCCGGCATTTGCCATTTATGAGGACTGAGGAAAACCTGGAAAAAACCTCAGTCAGGGAGGACGGTCCTGGCGGGATTCGAACCCCAGATCCCGCTGGCTAATCCGCGCCTTAACGACCTCGGTCACCCGTGGCGGTACAAAATGACTATCATATAGGCTTTCAAGTGCCATCATATATATAATCCGAATTATTACTGAAGCTCTTTTGCTGAAAAAAAAATATTTACTGAACTTACTTATTTTTGTAGATTCTTCTGTGTTACTATAGCATTCAGGGGATACATTTCTCATTGTTAATAAAATATAAAAGTTATCGCTATGAAAATAACATACGAGGGGTGATCAGAAACTAAGTTTACAAAGCCTGCAGTGAAATGTGTACATTTTATTCCACAACCAATACAGCCAACTGATAGTACATACGTTAGGTTATTTTTCGGCATAGTCTCCACATCGGTTTAGGTACCGTGGGAAGAGTTTGAATATTCACTCCTGGTAAAACTCCTATCCTTGCGTGTTCAGCCACGTTGTAGCGAAGTGTTTCACCTCCTCGTCTGAAGCGAGTCGTCGGCCTCCTAGGTACTCCTTCAAGTTTGGTCCAGGCTGTAGGGAGAGTGGTCGATGATGACCCAGCGAAACTGTTTCAACAGCATGGTGGTCTACTGGGCTGTATGAGGTCATGCGTTGTCGTGAAGGAAGTTGGCACCCTAGGTGAGAAGTCCTGGCCGTTTCCTCCTGATTGCTTCATGCAATCCTGTCAAGGTCTATCAGTAATGGTCAGTGGTCAATGTGGGCCGTGTTTCCAAAAACTCCACGAGTATGACACCCACGTTGTCCCAAAACACATTGGCCATCATCTTCCCTGCAGATGGCATCACCTTAAACTTCTTTGTCTTTGGAGAGGAGGGGTGTTTCCGCTCCATTGACGAGCACTTACTGCTGGGTATGTAGTGATGGATCCATGTTTCGCCAGGTTTACGCTACTCCATTGATTCTCTTTTGGACAAGGAATCACAGTAGAGGACCACAGTTTCATCTCCTGTAACAAGGCTTGCAGGACTTCTCTCTCTTGCTGCCACGGCAGAGCTCCAAAAATACCTGACAATAGATGACTCGCTGCTGCTTTTGGACTAAGGAAAGAAGTCTAGGCACCCATCTTGCACTAACCTTGTTCGTGTTTAAATGTTCATGAATAATTCGAAGGACTGTCATTTTAGAAAGGCCCAACCTTGCTGCTATTTGTGTAACTTTGAGCTGCCGGTCTTCCATAATTTCTCCTTCCACAAGAGCGATGTTTTCAGGAGTGAGCACCTCCAAGGATCCATCCTTAGGTTGCTAATGTATTCTTGCTTGATTCCTTAGTAAGCTTATAGTTTATTAAATGTTTTGAAGTTGTTGTTGTTATTAATAGCATTAACCTTATCACAAACAATGGTTAAGGTAGAATCGTATCGATTATACAGCAATATAGTGATTAGTATATTGTAAGATTGGTTAAATTTTTGCTTCGGTCAGCCAAATATAAATAGTTTTTATTCTAATGCACTATTTCTGATGTCTGTTTAGTTCTATTATATTCCAAAGCTAAATTAGAGTGATGATTGGATGGAATGGCTTTTAATTTATGGAAAAATAAATGCTACTGAAATAATAGTGAGTCATTGATTTTTCAACAATACACTGTAAGTCTTTTGTCAATTACAAAATTTCATATTCTATTTCCTACAATACTAAACCTTCCTCTTTTTTTAATTAAACCCCTTCCGCTAAATTTCTATCATCGAGAGTGCTTATTCCTTAGGACCTATTACACACCAACACCCTGGTTATTGGTGTATAAGAATCCTGTTTAACTAATACTAGATAAGTAGTCCCATTTCCTGCCCTACTTTCAGTGACCTTGCTTTTATAGCCCAATCTTCCTGGTTTCATTAGAGCAACCGTATTAGGTGAAGATCTAGGTAAGCGTAGGGCAATTCTACAAAATAATCCATTTATCAGATTTATCCCTTTCCACCCCTCGTCTTGCCCCCAAATTTCTATTCCATACAGCATCCTGCTCTCCACTATTGAGCCATATATTTCCTGTAACTATTTCTCTTGCATATTCTATATAAAATGCATTTATATATTTATTGCGCGCTTTAGATTTAACTATACACTTCCTAATAATTTACGAGTATTGCAGTTATAACAGAGTATTGCAGTTTCAACCAGTTGAATGCACAAGGATAGTGGAAAATAAACCTGAGGAAACATTAACACAAAAGTATTAAGCAAATAAAGTAGGAAAGAAAAGCTGGTTCACTGGCTGAATACATTCAGCGCAATATAGAAAAGTTTTAACTTTGAAATTAAAATTTAAACATACCCCAATTATTGTAGTAACATAAAATAACAGATAAAAAAAGAAATTTAACAAAGGAAGAAATGAAATCTGCATACAATGTGACATCTCATATATAAAGTGCTCTATTACGAATTGTTCAAGAGACTATAAGCACTGTACATGAACATTCCATCCTAAGCTTTGTTTTACTTATAAACAGGTCAGGGTAAATTATCTAATTTATTTTCAGATACGTTTAGCTTCTAGTGCCCCTTAATTTATGTGCGTCATATTGCTATCACATAAAGCTATGGAGATATTATCAAGCCTGAATTCCATTCTCTTGCCCGTTCTTGTTCATAGCCCTCATGGCCTCGTGTGTCGTGCTCCGCGCCCGTCATTACTCTTCTTGTTCTGGCCTCTAAGTATTAAAAATGCATATCAGCAGAGCCTTTGTTTAATTTTTCATTAGAATAACCCTTGTATAGGAAAATGACAAGCTCTCGCTAGTAAATAATGTATGATCAAGTTTGTGAGCTTACAAAATGACAGCTGACGGTGGAGCACATCAGCGCTGCGTCTACAATGCTATAAACATGGTCTGTTCACATTGTTTTTGTCTCCAAATGTACTGTTTGAACCCAGCAGTTTTATTGAACAAACAATGCAAATATACGTTTTTTTTTCTCTTCTTCGTAATAAATAACACCTGATTTAGATCCAAAGACTTTCCCGCGCTGATTTTTAATATTTGTATTGATTCTGCAGTTTTTAAGGCTTCTTTTGAATGAAAGATGACACGCTTCATCAAATTCAATAACACGGTTCAAAGTGCCCTGGTTCTTGTTTTACAGTCATACGCTTACAAATTTAGTCATTAGTTTTACCGCCACGGGTAACCGAAGTCGTTAGGGCGCGGACTCGTGAGCGGAGGTTCGGGGTTCGAATCCCACCAGAACCGCCCTCCCTGACTGGAGTTTTTTCCAGGTTTTCCTCAGTCCTTATAAATGGCAAATGCCGGGGAGGTGCCCTAAACTTAGGCCTTGAACGCTTCCTTCCTTAAAAAAAATCCTTCCCCAATTTATCATACCATCTCATGTATCATCAGTGTCCATCGCCTGTGGTGCCTCAGTAGTAAAAACGGGCGTTAAACACTACTCAAAAAAAAAAAGTTCATAGTTTCATAATTGATTTAGACGACCAGAAATTTGAAAATTTTTGTAATGTTCTTTAAATATTGGATCTGACTACTGTAAACTGGTTTCTTTTCTAGCTTTGAGGACGGGTTTTAAAATCTAATTCATATTATTCTGGCTTTTTTAATTATAAAACTTTCAGTAATTCGGTTTGATATTTATTCAGTTATAGGTTTTAATGCGAGACAGAAAAAATTGAAAATGGAACATTTATGCAAAAAAGTAACACATACTTCTTTTCCGCGTTCAAAAAACTTCCTGCTACATTTTAAATATTACCGTTTCTTCACGAGGTCTTGAAAAGTTAATGTTTACTGATAAAATGTCTGTTTGCTGCATTAGTTTCAAAAATTTTCATACAAATTATTTTTAAAAAATATATAAAAAATATGATGTAATAGTGCTCATACATCTCCATTACCTGTTTAAAGAGAATCCATTAAAAAAATGTAATATCTAATGTGAAATAGGAACCTCTTAAATCACCTTTAATGACTCGCAAAGAAAGAGAATACAAGAACACCTCCTATTAAACAACACCGCACAAATGCGTAATGTAGTAAAGTAATCCCTAAACCAGGACTCGAACCCACTCAATCTCAATCCCCTGATTATCAATTATTTTCCATAAAGTTTCTCACGCCCTGATTGGAATCGCTACGGGTGGTCGAGGTCAGACTCGTAAGCGGGAGGTCTGGGATTCGATTTCCACCAAGAATCAGGACGGTTCTTTCCTGACAGGTTCCTTCCAAGTTTTCCTCAGTCCTCATAGTTGGCAAGTGCCGGGAAGTTACCCTAAACTTAGCCCTGGAATGCTTCCTTCCTTTTAAATAAAATCCTTTCCTAATTTACCATTTCATTTTATGTATCGCCAGTGTCACTTCCTGTGGTGCTCCAGTAGTACAAACGGGCATTAAACACTGTTAAAAAAAGATTTTGTAAATGAAACAGTTGATCATTCAGCAGTATTATTTATTGTAATACTGATAAATAAAAGCCGTTATTGTTCTGAATTTTTACTTCCTTACAAGTGAATTTTGTTTGTTTTTTCTTCTTTCCCCCCAATTTTTCTTTTACTAAACCAGCTAATCTGCTAAGCCCAGTCTCACATGCACACATTGCTTTGTAGATTTCTGCGGTGAGTGCTCAAAACGTTCCAAAACCACAGCGGAGGACGCGGGGCTTGTTGCTGTGCGAGGTCTCCCAAATCTGCCCTTGTGAACATCGCATACGGTGCCACGAGTCTCAAATTTTCTCGAACGCGTTGGCGGTTCTGTTTTGTACACGCGTCTCCATTGCTTTTGAACTTCAACAACATTCTCTGTTTTCCAATACCACTTCAAAATTGCTTTCCGCTGTTCAAACGATAATCTTGACTCCATTTTGTTGTAGCAACGCTCCATAACATAATGTCACATCTGTTTACAGAACATCATACTACACATTACTGTGGTTTTTCTGTCCCACTTTGAAATATATTAAATAGATATCTACTGTGAAAGTGTGTATACATTTTTGGCACCTTCCCTTCCGGGCTGACACTCTCCCAACAGAGCCAAACTCAGGACAGAATCAGATGAGAGAGGTTCGTGGTACTATGCTTGGAGGAGTCTTGTCTACTAACTACTCTAGGAAGAGTGTTGTTGCACATGTGTATTTCCCTTCTCTCGGCCCTGGTGTTAAATTTGAAAGAGAAAAGTACTCAGTTAGATGCCCCTGCGAGCTCTTTTTATTTCTGCAGGCTCGGGCCAGATCCGTACCTTGCGTCAAGCTGTCCTCTTTTGATTTCTTTTGACGCCCATGCAGCGTCTTCTGCTTGGCAGTGCTCGGCTCGCATGACGCAATAACAACCAAATGAACGTCTTTTTAATAATAAAATAAAGCTGGAATTAGATTGAGACTAACGCTGTAGCTTTTTCTTTTCTTTTGTGGCGCGCGGGGACGTGATATGCCATCAATCATCTGGACTTGTTTTTTAATGTCAAGTGTTTCCTTATTTCTAGCCGATTAATTCGTCAAGCTCTGGCCTGATGTCAGGTGAGTGTCTACGGGCGGCCACCCCGTCATTTTGGGTGCCCGCCAATCTCAACAAGATGCACGCTAGATAAACTAGTGGCGTACTTTTTCTACTGCCTAATCAACTTAGAGACCCTTGAGATGGCTTCAGCAGTTTTCAGAAACATTTGTGAACACAAAAGCAGCAGGCTTTTCATGAGAAATATGATGTAAATTTGAATAACTCGAAATATTTTTAAGTATAACCGATAATTTATCTATATTTGTATTTATTGTTTGAGTTTTCCTTTGATTTTTTTGTTTCATGCATTACTGTATGATTTGGAAATTTTATATCACCTGCTACTTATCTCTATGAAATGTAAATATGTATTTTGGGGACAAAATGGCTAATATGTTTGTAGTTAAGTTCTTAGTTTTTTTTTTTTTATTTGGTTTAATTACGGACGCTCTTTAACATCTCAGGTCATCAGCGTCCCATTCAACTCAGGGCGTGAAACGACCGACAAATTTTACTCAGAGGTCTCTTCTTTCAGGATTGAGGTTCTTTATCATGCCGTAAATGTACGACATGGGACCCACGGCTTTTCTTCCCTTCCGAAGGAAGCCATACTTACGATTTTTACACCCGAAAAAATCCATCAATCCTGGCCGGGATCAAACCCGCCATCTTGGATTTAGGAGGCAAGTATGGTTACCACTACACCACCAGGACCGGCCAAGTTCTTAGTGAAAACAGACTGGAATTTAAGATAATATATATGTATTCACTTGAACAGGAAAAGTAATATTAATTTTAAAAATTATAGGATTCTTTATAACGTTTTATTTGTATTAAATTATATTTACCTTTCAGCAAGCTCTTTAGAACTTAACGGAGCATAATACGCCGCCCTATAGTTACGTTTTCCTTTACGAGTACGAATGCTGTATTTACGGGAATAGCTGAACCATGCAGTAAATGCAACTCCGTGCTGACAGATGACGCAAAAACTGTAATTTTCCTGAAATATGAATTTCGTGTTCTAAGAAAATATCTGGAACCAAATCATAAACATATACCGGGTGTAATAATAATGTACGGTCTAACTTCCATGACACATGCCACACGTATACAAGATTTATTTTTTTTTTGAGTAGTGTTTAACGCCCGTTTTTACTACTGAGGCACCGCAGGCGGTGGACACTGATGGTACATGAGATGGAATGATAAATTGGGAAAGGATATTTTATAAGGAAGGAAGCGTTGCAGGCCTAAGTTTAGGGTACCTCCCCGGCATTTGCCACTTATGAGGACTGAGGAAAACCTGGAAAAAAAAAACTAGTCCTGGTAGAATTCGAACCGCAGTATTCCCGCTCAGGATTTCGCGCCTTAACGACCTCGGCCACCCGTGGCGGTTACAAATACAAGAAGAAAATGTGCTATATGGACATGGGTCCGGAAACACTTTTTCATTTTGTACAGTTCTTCATAGTACATTAACCATGCGAAACACAGAGGAACAGAACGTTGAATAGTAAATAGTGTTTAACGCCCGTTTTTCTACTGCGGCACCACAGGCGATGGACACTGATGATATGTGAGATATGGGAAAGGATTTTTTTAAAGGAAGGAAGCGTTCCAGGCCTCGGCATTTGATACTTATGGAGACTGAGAAAAACCTGGGGAAAAAAAAAACCGCACTAAGGGAGGACGGTCCTGGTGGGAATTGGACCCCAGACCTCCCGCTCCCGCGCCTTAACGACTGGGTCGCCGGTGGCGATGGAACAGAACGTGCCAGTATACCGCACGTAACCCTTTCTTACATGAAATGTTCTGAATATCATCTTGGTTACTTCTGGTTAAGTTGTAATCCTTGTTCTATGTCCCGAAGAGAGAAAGGCTTCATGCCCGTATTGTGGAAGGCTGCGAAACAATACACAATTCTCCAGGGAAACATCAGCTCATCCGGCATTGAATGCGACGACGGGTTGATCCTAGCGGAGGGCATTTTGAGCATTTCATGTAAGAAAGAGGTTCACGTGGTATGCTGGTACGTTCTGTTCCTCTGTGTTTTCTCATGATTAATGTACTATGAAGAATTGTAGAAAATGAGTTATTACATAGAAATAAAATGTTTCCGGACCCATGTCCATCTACGTGTCCTGAAAGTTTGGCCCTATTTATTGTTACACTGATATACTTAGCATTGCAATAACAGGTACATAGTTTTTCCACTTGAGTCTGGGAACGCGTCATTTCAAAGCTGTCATGCTTAGCCTAAGAGACAGCTATGTAGGTTCAAGATGATTCTTCCAGAACCCTTCTGAAATCTTAAAAGCATTGTGCGTCATCGTGGCTCGTGGTTGGGTTTAGTAATATGTGTATCAAAATGATTACCTTGGAACATTTCATTTGCAGTAGCGTCACTGCATAGTTCCACCTTCTGCAGTTAGAGGTCTTGAAGTTAGAGAAATTATCGGGCTGAGCAAGCAAGTTTAATGCATTGTCATTCCACTAAATCGATAGTTACTGTACCATTGGGTTTCAAATGAAGTTCAATAAAGACCCTCCACACGTCCAGAGTATACATGTTGGTATGAGAAATTTGCGAGGGAAATTTTCTTAAGAACACCAATCTCACAAGAGTTAGCTGATCGTGTTTCCTAGCGAAGTTCACAGAAATCTACCGGCATAAGTTACAAATATTGAGTATATCGCAGCATGTATTATGCATATGAATAAAGATGAAGGCATACCGTAAGCCTGGTGGCTACCATCGGAGGCATGAGCTCTGCACGGAATCACTCGATAATGTGAGAATATGCAGTAAATACAACTTACTGAACGGTAAATCCTAGGGCCCACGTGGAGTAATTCTGTGTCTTCTGTGCAAATTTTAATTTCAAGGTACGAGGGTAGATCCATAAGTTTCCGGCCTCACCGATAAGCATTATCGCCTTCACAGAAGCCTTATCTAGTGTCATACCTTATCTGTTAAATAAATAATTGTAGCTGTGACTTCCGTTCTGCTATGTTCTGTTGTTCAGATATAGTTGTATAAAGAAGGTTGTGTGTAGAAGATTGTGACATGTTTAAAATGGAGTTTCGAGCTGTTATTAAGTTCTCCACAAAAGGACTTACTCCAAATGAAATTAAACAGCGATTGGGCGGTGTATATGAGGAAGCAACCCCACATATTCTACCGTAAAAGAATGAGCCAAACTTTTTCGAATGCGTCAAGAAAGCATTGAACACGAAGAACGTGCAGAACGGCCCTTGGAGGTGCTCACTCCTGAAAACACCGTTCTTGTGAAAGGAGAAATTATGGAACGGCGGCTGAAAGTTACAGAAATAGCAGCAAGGTTGGGCATTTCTAAAACAACAGTCCTTCGAATTATTCATGAACATTTAAACATGAATAAGGCTAATGCAAGCTGATTACTTAGACTTCTTTCCTAAGTCCAAAAGCAGCAACGAATCAACTGTTGTCAGGAATTTTTGGAGCTCTGCCGTAGTAATGAGAGAAAAGTTTTGCAAACCATTGCTACAGGACATGAAACTATGGTTCTCTACTATGATCCCTTGTCCAAAAGAGAATCAATGGAATGGTGTAAACCTGGCGAAACACCGGCTCTAAAGGCCAAGGTCATTCAGTCAACTGAGAAGATCGTGACTACAATCTTTTGGGACTGTGAAGGAATACTCTTCATTAACTTCAAGGAAAGGAACACCGCAGTAAATTGGGGACACTATGCTGGTCTACTGCATAGACTACGTGCTTCCATCAAAGAGAAACGGAGAGGAAAGCTGAGTGGTAGTGTGCACCTTCTTCATGACAACACGCCTGTCACACACTTCTTGTTACAAAGTGAAGAAAGATGGCTTCAAGGCGATCGACCATCCACCCTACAGCCCAGATCTAGCTCCCGGTGACAATTTCTTCTTCTCAAAACTCAAGAAGGGCCTTCGAGGAACAGGCAGCAAATGAATTTTTCCAGAGAATTTAATATTTCTTCATTTGCTACTTGTTCTTCTAAGAACGTCGTAAATATGTTATCTTGTGACCTTTGCAAAGCATTTTATATTGGTTTAACTTCTACTCTTGTTTCGCTACGTATGAACAATCATAGACGTTCTGTTAAAACCAAGTCTCCCTTGCCGGTTGCCCAACATGTCTTATCTCACTGTAAGGATTTTGATGATGCTTTTAATTTAGCGCTTACACATTGCTCTGAAAGTTTACTCAGATATACAGAAATAGCAACTATATTTGTACATAAAGCGCGTATATCACCTAGTTTAAATCGTACATATTACTTCCCCCCCCCCCACACACACACTTGTTTCATCTGTTTCCATGCATAACGTTATCTTCTATACTGAATATTTACTTTTATCACCGTCACTTGTCTTCTTGCCATAGAAGGATTCCACGAGTTGGAAATATAGTTATTTCAAGTGTGACTTTCTCTTGGTGTTTTATCCCTTTCTGCGTTAATTTATATAATCGTTTATTGGTCTAAATAAAGAACGAACTAGAACAATCTCTAACCACTCTTTGCTTGATTAACATAATTTAACATTGGAAAACGTTGATTGATCTGTATATTGACAATTTACTGAAGAAGCTAAAGACACTTATTATTTTTTTAACCCTTCAACCAAGAGAGAGATGCCATCCTTGTCGTGCACTTTTCATCCTCCTGTTAAAACTCGATTCATCACTCAGTTCCGCCTCTTTTACAAATTTGCAACCGGTTCAGGGCGAGCGCGTTAGCAAAAAGCTGTCGCAGTGTTAGTACAGAAGGTGGTTGCCATTTGACTAATGGTTCAGGTGACAGGCGATCTGGTAAAACCATTTCCATGTCTTGATATATAGTAAAATATGCCAAAGGCCTGGAGTGGGGTGTAGTAGGTTCACTTAGCATGTATCGAGATATTTCCATTGCTTTTATTTTTGCTTTATTATTTCGCCAGTGATCTTCCAATTTTCCTTTTTCCTTCTGGCACCCATACCTATCTTTTTTTTAAATAAATATAGTTCTATTCATCATCAGTGCAAGCAACAGTTTGCTGAAATACCATCCAATACTTTTTGTTTGATTTCTATTTTTTTTTTCATGTCGTTTTTTAGTTTTTTATTTTATTTTTTCCCTTCCACATATTCTGGCGACCTGACGACCAAAAAACAATTCCATCGCAATCATTTACTTGTACAAAAAAGTTTAATAACTAAATTTGTTAGGTTCAAGATTTATTACAATTAAGATCTTATATATTTTAAGTACAATTTTTCATTTAGATCAGTCGCGGCTCTTTGGTTTAAATTTTGGGAAGACTGAAAATTCTGGCGTTTACTGGAGGTTGTCAGCGGTCCATTTTTACATTGTTTACATTATTACATCTAGTTATTATTAGTAGTATTTTTATTGTATTGTATTTTACATTACTTATGGAATTCATTGTCTTGCCGATACACACAGAGTACAAAAAGTATTCACTCTTCACAACACAATGACACGTGCGAAAATTTCTAACTGCTAACAGAATAACACATGCTAACGGTTTTCCGTTTCGTACTGTGTAGCCGCACACTGTGGCGGAACTATCACAAATCTTAATAAGAAATGACGAAATTACCAAAGGCAGAAAAGACATAGAGCTCCTGAGCCTTTGCTACAACATGGAGAAGGGAATATTCCGAGACCACGTCTCCCAGCTGCTTTAATAAGGATGCATAGGGAATCTTAAGGTTGAGCCTTCAGCAATCTGCAACATCTACCGTTACTAACTATTCCAAATACATATTGTGAATTACATAAGTAGTAATTACTTAATTAAAACCTTTAACGTATTTTTTAATTTTCATTAGAAACTTTTAGGGCCGTCTTAAGGCCTTCAATTGCAAGTCGCGACTGATTTCGATGCTTTGTAAGTAATAGTTTAGACACTGGGAGTTAATGCAGTAATATTTTGTAATGAATATAACGCATGATTGTACAAGAAAGTACTTCAAAATTAAAACTAAAAACAGTTGAACAGAATATTTTCAATAACCAAGAATATTATCAAATTTGCAGTTATAGACATTTCCTGTTGATAATCTTATTTTAGTTAACACATCTAAGAAAACTTTAAACGTTCATTATTGATCAATAGACTGCAGACACTTGTTCCATCTGATAGTCAATAGTGTGTTATGATTTTAGTTTATAATTATGTAATATTATAAACAGGATTTTCTACGCATTTTTATGAGAAAGAATTATAACAAGTAATATTAATGTTGATTTGATAATGAATCAATGCTATTTATGAAGTCATTGTATCTATAGAGATTATTCAATTCTTTGTCCAATGTTATTGTTGGACTATGATTTCATGGTGTTGATTATTATGTATGATTTTTCATGTGATCTCGGGTGATCAGCCAAGAAACCGTAATCAATATTGTTACTTTCTTATCGAGGATGGTTTTACCGCAAGAAATTTCGCTCAAGCTAAAAAGTCTAGATTGTCATAAGAAAAACCATTATATTTATAAAAAGGAACGCGATAGATTCATTAGTTGAATGAACTTTAAATATATTAAGTATATTTCATAAATTTTAATGTTGAATTAAATTTCAGGTCTAATTCTAGATTTTCATTTATTGGCTAATATTAACTTACTAATTTTTTATTAATTCTGTATTCTGCAACGAAAATGAATGATTAGTTCTGTTTTTAGTAATACTAAATTGCTTTTTTAATATTACCATAACATAATATTCAGTTGATCATAGACCGTCCTCCCTGACTGAGGTTTTTCCAGATTTTCCTCAGTCCTCAATGTCAAATGCCAGGGAGGTACCCTAAACTTATGCCTGGAACGTTTCTTTCCTTAAAAAAATCCTTTCCCAATATATCATTTCATCCCATGTATCATCAGTGTCCACCGCCTGTGGCGCCTCGGTAGTAAAAACGGGCGTTAAACATTACTCAAAAAAAACTATTCAAAAGATAAACCTACCTTTACTGGAGCTAACATGTTTTAAACATAATCTTTGTGTGGAAAGGTGGAGCCACCTCGGCCCGGGGTCGATCTCAGCGGCCGTAAGTGGAATTTGCGAAGGATGAAACTGCACGTGTCTAGGCAGGTTTTCTCTGGGTACTCTAGTTTCCCTTGTCACTCATTCCGCCATTGCTCCATCATCACCTCGTCCCCAATTTTCACCTTCATCATTCACAGTTACTATAACCAGCCAATTATCGCACATTTTAAATGGACTATGCTCTTGTTCCCGCCATCCGTGGACGGAATGCTTGCTTTGGTATTGGCCTTAACTCACTCGCTCGTATTTGTGTGGAGTTCTACTTTTAAGCGTATAATATCCTACAAATTGTCCAGGTCTTTCGAGATGGCGAATGGAGCAAGTAAAGGTAATATGTCCCGACCAAGTATCGAACCCGTGCCCGTTAGTTTGCAAGCTGATACATTAAAGTGTGAACCAAAGCGGTTAAATATATTCCGTATTTACTCTTTAAAAAGTTTTGAGCACCATACATCTAAGTGTAGAAAAGTAAGTTAGGTTTAAAATGGGGCAAGGTTCCATTTATAGAGCTGATTTATGTTTCCTAACGCCCAAAATTCAATCATAATATTTTTATTAACCCTAATTCTTTTCTACCACCTGATGTCGAACCAAACCCAGTACCCTGTTCTAAAATTGTTTGAAAAATATCACTACAACAACGTAACATGCCGAAATAAATTTGGTTTATTCATTTTCTTATTAATATACAATGGACTGTAAAAGTAACGTGGATTGTGGCTGCAAAAAATTTGCGTCGCTGCT
Source organism: Metallyticus violacea (assembly GCA_030762175.1). Lineage (NCBI taxonomy): Eukaryota > Metazoa > Arthropoda > Insecta > Mantodea > Metallyticidae > Metallyticus > Metallyticus violacea. The sequence goes on from CM060837.1 coordinate 54,142,945, forward strand.
TTAATCGAAGTATATAACGTGCTTTTTACCAGTCAATGCCTTAGAACCTCCTCCGAAAGCTACATGTAGCACACCATTACACTTTTTAGAAGTGATTTATAATTATATTTATTTATTTAGTGACTGTTACAGAATATGCTAAAAGGAGGTTTGATAAACTCTAATCGGAAGCAGTTTTGTCAAATAGGCCTTTGTCCTATGCCTCGGGCAGATAACTTGTCTGATATAATGGCTACAACAATGCACTGCACGGAACCGAGCCCGATAGAGGTGACGGATTGGTTGACAATGTATTGGGCACCAAGCCAGAATCTCTACCGCTGTCCGCTCTCTTCTGATTCACAAGTCGTTTTTAATTCGGTACTGTGGTAGAGGGGAGTAAGGGGAAAGCGTTCTTGCCCACGCACCAAGTGCAAGCCTTTAGGCTTGTATATGAATGTCACTGAGGTGATTTGTGCTCCACCAGTCATCTGAATTCTTTATTCCCTTATTTCCCCACCTCTTCCTCTCTCTTTCTCTCTCCCTTTTTCTTCGCTGTTTTTAGTGTGTTTTTATGCATAGCAACTCCGATGTCTTATAGCAACCGTTCCATTCTTTCTAGAAACTGACCAAAAACTTGTTTTAAAATTAGGATCAGAAATTCGATAAACTTTGTTCGCCCTTTCTTTAAATTGAAGTGTATTCTTGAAAAGTTGTGTGTTTTGATATGATACAGGGTGTTCAATAAATACAGAATGTTTTATTACAATTTCAAATACACTAGGGTTTGCGGGTTCAAACTCGGCCGGGGTGGATACATTTTTCGGAACCTAAAGATCTCCAGCGCAAGTCCCGTGTCGTAGATTTACGACACGTCTCCATTGCCTTTGAACTTCAACAACGTTCTCGGTTAAAATTGCTTTCGGCTGTTCAAACGATAATATTGACTCCATTTTGTTGTATCAATGCTAACATAACGTAATGTGAGTCACATCTCTTTACTGAACATCATACTACACATTACTGTTGTTTTTCGGCCCAACTTTGAAATATATTAAATAGATATCTAGTGTGAACGTGTGTATACATTTTTGGCACCCTCGGTATATAAATTAAATATGTTAAAATATAATATACGTAGACATGGTTCTAATCTGTGTAATGCGTTTGAATCTGAATGTAATTTAGATTCTTTATCATTAAACAGGCATGATTTCGACCGAATTGGCAGATAGTGGCACCTATTTACTAAGTTCTGACGCTAGTACCTTCCTTGAGATACGTGGCAAGCTACGTTGATTGTTTTCTTTAGATATTTCGAGAGATTTGGAAATTGGGCATGGCTGTTGAGATAATGACCTCACAATTTGTCATCCATGCAAATAACACGCCTCATGTTGCAGATATATGAAGTACCTGTACCCGTACGAGTGTGAGAAGCGGCGACTGAGCACTCCTCAAGAACTGCAAGCTGCAATAGACGGTAACCGACGCGAGGGTCGACGAAGTAGCTATGGGACGTATTCCGAAATGGTTCAACGCAGTCCCATGGGTAGCCTACCACCCACACATCCTTCGCAGATGTCACCGCTGAGCCTAGTGACGAGCGGCAGACCTGCGATGAACGGCAATTCCAACCATCACCACCATCACCACCCGTCACACCACCCCTCACATCCGACGCCGCATGGCCAGCCCATTGGAGCAGGTGAGGTTGCTTTACATCTGTACTGCATACATTTTGTAATATCCCTATTTATTTCTGAGATAATCGCTTTTTTATGTTGCAAAGTACTACTTCCTGGGCTTCTACAGTTGCCATAACAAGAAACTGAAAGCATTAATAGCTTCTCCCGACGTACGATAAACATATCGCTATTATTCGGAATGAAGATCAAACAAAACACAGTGTAAACATAGTTTTTTTTTTTCTTTATTGGAACGAAGGGTGTTAGGTTATATTCATCTTCGTAAAGGTCCTAAGGTTGCTTATATACATTTATTACAACATAATGTAAACATAGGCTTTTTTACTTTATTAGAACGAAGGGTGTTAAGTTTAATAGGTTTATTAGAACCTTTTATAGGAACTGGAAATCGGAATAATTGATAGAACTGTTTGCAATCACTTACGTAAACACTAACTAGAATACAACGCTTTTCTGTTTGGAATCGTGCCGTTCGCTGCAGTTTCGTTACGATGCATTGCCAACTGTGTCATTTTTACAAACTGATCTTGTTTTGTTTCACGTTCAAAGATAAACGGTTGAAATTATTTATTAAAACACACGCAGTGCACAACTTATTGATTCTTTCATCTGCAGTGTTGTCATGTTTTGACGCTGCAATTGACACAATAACAGACCTTGCTTATAATCAGAAAACTGTGACATCGTGACTGTAAAATAAATGTTAACATGTAGTAAACAATTCTAATTTTCAATGAATTGCATAATTGTTATTATAAAAAAAAAAAAAGTAACCAGAGCGATTCGTCACAAAGATCCGTCGTGTATAATACAAGGAAATCATAAGTAGGTACCCTTCCATTGTGCATATATCTACCAAAGTTACAGATGCACATTCCAGTTTCTATAAGAAATGTTGAAAATGATGCCTCTCAGCGGCAATACATTGCCAGCATCTGCATAGAAAATTCCTATTTGTTCCTAAGAACACAACGATTTGCAGAAGGTTTCTTGTCATTCAGAAAGATTGTTGCTCGTAACTGGTTAATAAGTTAGCGAGGTTTCTTTACCTGGAACAAGATTGCACAATATTTCCTTGCGAATATCCATATCATATATGTAATGTATACATTAAAAAAGTTTTATTTTTAATAATTTTAGCGCCCATTTTCACTACTAAGACATGACAGGTGGTGGACACTGAGATCAACGCATAACAAAGCTCCCTCAAACGAAATACAAACGGCTACCTGCATTTATATTATACGGCTTTGATGACTGGGCTTCTCTCTGTACGCAGCCGCACTCTGTCGGCCCATAACTCAAATAATTTCAATATAACATGACGTAGTAGAACTTCTAATCATTTACGGATGCTAAAATTGGTCACAAGCTCCGTCTAATAAACACAAATGAAATTAAATGCCACAAGTAGGTCAAAGTACATATACAGTAGAACAAGGTGGTGTGAGATATTGAATGCGTGAAAATTGCCTACCAAAATTCTGCGCAAAAATAGGACGTTTAGTGGTTTGACAATGCTCTTAAAGGCAGAACAGGCCACATGTTCTAATGGGCGTGGGTGTGATGGTGGGTAGAAGAATGATATGTGTTAAGGTGCGCGGTAATAAAATATAACCTGAGGTGACAGACCCCACCTCTACCGTCGATTTCATGGTTTTTGCTACGCAGAAACATCAAGGAACCACAGCGTTCATATGAATAGGCTATTCAAAATGAACTTTTAGTATTGGGAATGGAACAAAGCATCAGATTGCATAACATATTCATTTGAACAACTTTGTAGTTTTATAACATTTTAGTTATGTTATACCTACAAATCTGGAGGTATTTCAGATGATTTGCCTTTTTTATATGCGTTGAAATCTGTCATGACTCGATGACAGAATCTCTTTTCTGATATTCTGGCAGTATTCGGACTGTATTTTTATTTGTTTTTGCAATAAGTCCATTCACATATGATGAGCTGGTTCCTTATTACATTTTTTCCCCTAAATACTAACTACTTCAAATATACGCTGTAATGGGATAGTTGGTGGGGTAGGGAATTGGGCTGTATGGTAGCTGTGTGAATTAATTTAAGTTCGCCGATCGCAGATTTCGCCACGGCTGCTGCAGACCACCAACTCTGCTTCCATGAGACTCTCTCTCCTTGGGGCTTTCCACTGATTTCAGGCAGCTGTAAGCTATCCGTTGAATAGTGAATGGGGATTTGATGTGGAATACGCCGATAAATAACGCCTCATGATCTAGTTGCTATATCTTTGTTATATCTTCCACAAAATAGGAAATTATCAACAGCTCAAGGCATAAAGTTGTAACTTTGCCAAAATTACAAGAACGATCCTTAAAACTGCAGCTGTTTGATTTACGCTACTCGCGTTGCATAAAAGTAGGACATGATCTTGTAAATGGAAGGGATACCGTCAGAAAATCCCTAAATTTCCTTTAATTTAGAAGAAACATTCAAATATTTCTAGTACTTACAGCGTATTGGCGTCTATCGCTTGATTTTATTTTATTTTATATTTTATTTTATTAGTGTTAAAGTGTGTAAGCATACCTTGCACTTAAGCCACAGGATGTATTGTTCTTTCCTTTAATCTTAATGTTATTACATAGCTTTATCTAGAATCTTTCCCACATGTTTAAGGGTTAATCTTCTAAAGGGTGGTATTGTAACAGTAGTTCTTCGTCATATCACAGTTTCGTACTCTATTAGTAAGAGTGTTTTGCAATCTTATCATACTGCTCACACAAATGGCAAGTAGGATTTTCATGACAAGAATCCCATTGTCGGTCGATGTTCATCTAGTAAAAACCATACTTGCCTAATAGGCCCAAGGTCTGGTTCAAATCCGACCAGGATCGGTGGGTTTTTTAGGATGCAAAAAATTTAAGCATTCCTTTTTTGGAAGGGAAATAAAACCATGCCGTAGATATATGGCACATAAATGAACCTCAAGCCTAAAGAAGAGATTTCTGAGCAAAATTTATCGGCAGTTTTATGCCCTGAATCGAATGAAACGCTAATGATCAAAGATGTTCAAGAGCGTTCTTAAATAAACCAAATAATAATAATAATAATAATAATAATAATAATAATAATAATAATAATCGCCTATTCAGAAGATCCTTAGCTAGGGTTTATTTAATTGCCCGTTTTTTGACCGGAAAAGTTCTTTCATCTTATTTGATGCTCTTTCTTAGTACGTTAATATACTGCCGTTCTGACAGCCCCCATTCGCAATAAAAATTAAATGTAAGGTAAACTTAAACGTAAAAACTAGATGCTAAGTATTGTAATGGAGCCATTCACAACGAATCACGTAAACATAAAAATAAAGTACAATTAGACGTAAACTTAGAAACTTGCAAGGTTCAAGGTTTTGCATCTACGTCTTAACTTAAACTTAACAAATCAGCCAATCAGAACACATCTGCTTTGTTGTAGAACTCTATGGTAGAATTTATCTTTGCACGGAGAATGGATCAAATGCAATTCTTGCTGCTGCAAGTCCCGAGCGACAGCGTAGAGAGCCGAAAGTAGTGAACCACAGATATAGCTGGATGATAAAGCTTTCAAGCAAACAGAATGCGCTATAAATTGATGTTTATGACTTGCCACCATTACAGTGATTTACCCGAACCTATCAATTAATATTTACGAAAAATCACTGGGTCTACCGGTTTCCATTTACCCGAGGTTATCTTTAGTATATATGAATTAATTGCGAATTCCAATAAGAGCAGATTTGCCACCGTCACAATATTTTACCCGCCTAACATTCCCCTATCAATTTATATTTAAAAGTTACGGGGGACAACGCATAGTTACATAATGTTTAACAAAACAAAAATAATACATTTACGCTGCGGCCACGCACAGTAGTTCGGCTGTCTCCGATGTCGTTCGGGACTTGCAGCAGGAGTTGTACTTTATTTCCGTGCTCCGTGTAAGGGCAAGTTATGTAGAGAGAGCTGAAGATCAGTGACTCTGTAGACAGAATGGCATCTTAATTGCATAATAAGAAAGCTATCCTTGCTCATATTACTACAACCAAATTAGTTACTGCACTTTGCATATGCATAAACGTTACCAGAAGCAGCCATTTTCAGTCAGCTGTTCCACTAACAGCTTGTTATTATTTTTGATTGGCTTATACGTACGTTTGCGTCTTTCATTGTGAATGCCTACATACTACTAAGTTAACGTGCTACGTCTAATTTTATTGTGTTTATGATTAATTTTTATTGTGAATGGGGCCTAATGCATCAAGAAGGATCTGGTGTCCAAATCAAATGGTCTATGAAGGAAGCCATAGAATACTTGTTTTCACTACTTTTCATCCATTACCAGAGCCTCTTTGGTCGGATTTTGGAGCTGCTAATGGGTTTTCTAGTAGTTCTACCCCACATGAAGTTTCCAGCAGTAAACCCCCACTTCCCTTTGCCCACCCCTCTGAAGTAGACCACACAGGCTGGATTTTGAGGGGATATCGCTTGATAGAAAAGTCACCCTTCTCATAGGCTGTTGGCAATATCTTATGGTGTTAATAGGAGGTGGCCGATGAACAAAATAGCATTAACAAATACAGTACACAGAAAGCGAAGCTTTTATTCTGAATAGAGCTTATAGAAACAGCAGTTACCATTTTTTTTTTCTTCACACAATCTCTAATACCTACTAAGACGATATTGACCTTTAGGACAAGTGCCGAAACATCATGCAAACTAAACTGTACGTTGCATTCTAATGAAGTATTTGGATGCCTGTTATCTTAAAATAACCTATTTATTCTTAGAAAAGATGGCTGCTGCAGAAGAAGGTTTAATCGTTTTGTGCATTAAAAATAGTGGATTTTTATTAATAAGGTGACTTAAAAAGTGTTTGTAGTGATAATTAAAAGACTGAAATATATTGCGCGTAAAATAAAAAGACAATTTAGCTCCATATAAGTTGTGTTTACTAGGTATAGGTACATATTGATAATAATAGTAATAGTTGTAGTTATAAGAAACAGTATAATTAAGTACTTTTATAAAAATATTAAATAAATCTTTATTTGAATGAGCGTCATAATAATTGATTCAATAGTTTTTATGAATATCAATGTTACTATGAAAGAAACATAACCTATAATTTGTATAATATATACATGCCTACGTATTGTACACACGTATACGTATATATAAACAACTTTTGTTCCATTTTATGTGATTTATAAATAATGAATTGTGCAACACATAACATACACATTATATGTATATAAGAATTCAATATCATAATTTTTGTATCCTAATAAGTCATAAAAGTATAGCTTATAATTATATTTATATTTTTCAATTAAGCAACTTATCTAAAAAATGCCTAAAATTTAAACAAATGGGTTCATATACACCGCTTAATGACGGTGCTATAAGCGTACGCGTGTTTGTTTTGTTCCGCAACTGTTGCTCCGAAATAAAGGAGTAAAAATGACGAACGAGAGTACTCGTCTATTCTAGTGCCTTACTACAAGTTAAATATTAAACATGGCGTTAATAAAGTTCATGGTTTGTAATACTTTCCTGGTTAATTCACTCTTCAACAGCAAAACTCGGGTCTTTTATTAACAAAATTATAATTGAAAGGGTTTTCCAAGGTTCTATAATATCTACACTACCATTGATATCCTTGTAGCTTTGTAGTTCGAAGCCAATTAAATTTATATACTGAATATACAATTATTGCAAACTCATAGTAATATACTGGGCCTTAGCTATAAACCGTTTCTACTCTACAGTTTTGCGTTTCGGCTTATAGCGTGAAGAACCGGGGGTGCCGGTACTTTAACCTCACTTCAGAAAGCCTGCGTACAACCTTACCGTCATCCCTCGACTAAGTATTGTATCGGTTACCGTTTCCCTTTTCATTCCGAAACCCCGACTTATGCTAATTTCGTGATATTGTTGGCAAACGTTTAAGATTTGTGTAAACTTGGGTTCAGTTTCCTATGTTAAAACTACATTTTCGCTCGTGTTTTTTTTTTTCTTTTGTTTTTGTTGATCGTGATTATAATGCATATTATTGTTCTGAAAGAAGGCACTTTCTAAAGAAAGTTCTGAGTTTATCCACACACACACACAGACACACGATTAGTTGATTCGTATTAAAATAATGATTTCACAAAGAAAGTTCGTTGATCTAGAGTCAAATGTTTAACCATTTTCGCGAATGAATGTACAAGGTTTATAACTAAAGACTATAATCTCATTCAGCCTTACAAAAGAAGAGAACGATGATGAAATACCTACATTGTTTCAGAATCTGAGCCTATAAAGATAGAGGTGGCGCTTTTACAACTTGACTTAATTTCTATTGAATTCTGTGTAAAGGTTTATTCTTTGCTACAGATAGATTTTAAATTTATGTGCTATGTGCAAAATGAGTCTTAAAGACATCGTGTATGTATTACCATAATGGAGTTTTAAGGTGTTTGCTTGCTTGCTGTTAAATTTTTATTAGTTTCAATCATTACACTGATCTCAATCTTCAACAAGGCATGGGAGCACTTTCATAACAAGGCTCCATTCTCTGATGTAAAGTGTAGCAGTGTTGTAGTACAAGAGGTGATCGTGTCCTAGAACAATAAGCAAATTTTATTCCCACTCGTCGTTTCTTCAGCATGTAAAGAAGAGGTGCATTCTTCATTCGTTCCAGGAGAATATACGAGAGTAGGTCCATAAGTTTCCGGCCTCGCCAATAAGGATTATCGCCTTCACAAAACAGTTATCTGGTATCATACCTTATCTGTTAAGTAAATAATTTCAGCTGTAACTTCCTCTCTGCTGTGTTCAGTTGTTCAGATTAGTTGCATAAAGAAGGATATATGTAGAAGATTGTGACATTTCAAAATGAAATATCAACCTATTATTAAGTTGTGCACAAAAGAAGCACCTACCCCACATGAAATTAATTAACGATTGGACGATGTATATGGAGAAGCACCCCCCTCATATTCTACCGTTAAAGAATGGGCCAAACTTTTTCAAATGGGTCGAGAAAGCATCGAAGACAAAGAGCGTGCAGGTCGACCCTTGGAGGTGCTCACTCCTGAAAACATCACTCTTGTGGATGGAGAAATTATGGAAGACGGGCAGCTCAAAGTTACGGAAATAAAACAAGAGTTTTTCAAATTATTCATGAACATTTAAACACAAATACGGTTAGTGCAAGATGGGTGCCTAGACTTCTTTCCTCAGTCCAAAAGCAGCAACAAGTCATCTGTTGTCACGCACTTTGGATCTCTGATGTGACAACGAGAGAGAAGTTCTGCAAACCATTGTTACAGGAGATGAAACTATGGTCCTCTACTATGATCCCTTGCCCAAAAGAGAATCAATGGAGTGGCGTAAACCTGGCGAAGCACCGCCTCTAAAGGCCAAGGTCACTCAGTCAACTAACAAGATTAGGGCCACAATCTTTTGGAGCTGTGAAGGAATACTCTTCATTGACTTTAAGTAGAGGAACACCACAGTAAATGGGGAGTACTATGTTGGTCTATTGCACAGACTATGTGCTTCCATCGAAGAAAAAAGGCGAGGAAATCTGAGTAGTGGTGTGCGCCTTCTTCACGACAACGCGCCTGTGCACACGGCTCTTGTTGCAAAGGATGCTGTGAAGAAATTTGGCTTCAAGGTGATCGACTATCCACCTTACAGCCCAAATCTAGCTTTCAGTGACTATTTCTTCTTCTCAAAACTCAAGAAGGACCTTCAAGGAAGGAAATTTGTGTGACGAAGAAGTGATGAATGCTGTTTATGCCCCCATTTTGCAGACAAAACTTCTGACTATTAGGAGGGGGGGGGGTTTGAAATGTTAATTCAAAGATGTGAGAAGTGATTTGCAGTAAAGGGTAACTATATTGAAAAGTGAAATATAGTTTTTGACTTAATCATACATAGAAAATGGTTGGTACTGAATGAGTTCGTTTTCAACCATCTCATTGTTTCCTCACTGAAAAATTAAGGTACGATCGACGTTTCCCCGTGGTTAAGAATTAATCTGCTCTGTGAGTCGAGAGTATTTACCACAATAGATGGCGCACAACTGGACGTTCACATGCAGTGTTAAATCGACCATGCCAATCATTACGCGGGCTCGTTAGCAAGCCATCAATAACCCCGTCTTCCTTCTTATCTTCTTGATCGCTTCTCTCACTCTCCCGTCTTGAGCTGCCTTCTCCTTTCCGTTTTAGAAACCAATCCAGTTCTCAAGAGAAACATTCAACTTTAAACAAATGAAACAGCTTATCTGTCAGTGAAAATGTTCTTTATTTAATTACAACTATGTTACGAAATGAATGTTACATACTTTTAAGTGAATTGCGTTTGACAAAGTATTATCAAGGAAGAAATTATGGAAGACTCTTGAGGAAACAGTATCTGGCAAGTATAAAAGAAAATTGTTTAAGGCTTTTGTACACAGTGCCATAGGTTGTAAGTATCGGAAATAGATCAGAAAATTTTTAAATGAAAAAGGCAGTTAAAACAGGGGGACAGCTGTTTTAGTTCACTATTTTTCATGCAGTGATAGTCAAAACTTTTGATTGTTTAACCCCATTCATAAAAGATCTAAGCTAATATTCAATAACCTTAAATTAGCCTAATGTTATTCTAGTTACATTAAATAGCATTTTCTTAGTATTCCCCTACAAACATGATGCAACAATGCTTAAAATGTTTATTTTACATTTAAAACATTTAAACTGAAAATTAAACATATAAGATAATGCACTACCATAGTTCCCTATATTTAAAGTCACATTTTTATATTTTTCACATTTTAATCTAAACCAGGCACTAAGAATTACTGTTTTGACATCATTGAAATATTTTATATAGTGACAGAATTCCATGCAGGCTTAAGTTACACAGTTACGGGTAATTTCAAAATTTTAACTTATCCCTAACCTATAAATTCATTATACATTTACTCAATAAAAAGATTGAAGACACAAAACTTTCAAGTCAGGACACAGGAAGTTAAATACAATTTCAAATCACTTTAAGCACAAAATCCATTTCTGGTTTATGCGTAAATAGGCATATGAAGAAAAAGACCTCAAATATCTAGATGAAAAGGGTAATAAGGTTATAATGGCTATCTGTCAACATTCCTTAAAATGAGTCAAAAACAAATAAATGAAGGTTTGTAGCTTTTCTGTGGTTGGACATCAGTAGAAATTTCCAATGTTGCTCTTTTTCATTTATGCTTAATGTGGACTCCAAAATTGCTGCCTCTTCCAAGGGATTATAAATCCAATTGTTATTATTGGACTCTAATTGTTTTCGCAAGTCTCTTCAAAAGTTCTTTGACCATATTCTAGATTTTTTTCCTCCAAAGAAAGATTATTTCCTTCCAGAAAGTCATGAAGAACTTAAGCACTTGGTCTGATTTTTTTTTTAAACACATTTTCCCAAAATTCAATTTTATAGTGAATGTTCAATGTGCTCTTGTACAATATAAGCTCAGATCGTAAATAAATCTCCTCTTTATGCCATACTGAAAAAACTTATCGCCTTGTCACTCACTATTTAGTTACATAATTCCATGTCACCGCATGGTTTTTTTACCCCCCAAACTGTTCTTTCCTTCAATCACCCAACATGCATATTTGTATTCATAATCAAAATCTTCTTGTTATAACAGACTAAGGAATCTACTCCCTGTCACTAAATTCTAAACATGTGCCTCATTTCGAAGGACTGAAAACATATGTCTAATTCATGGTGGCCATAATTTGACATTACAGATGAAAATTGTAATAATAATATTGTAATAAAAAACACTCAATATCCACCATTATAGACACATTTTGGTGAACTCCTTGCAAGATTTTGAGAACCTCAGGGAGGGTGTCCAGTTTGCAAAACAAGTTTAGAGCAATAACATACTAAGAGGGAAACAAAATATAAAAATTTAGGAAAATGCAGAAGAATGAAGCCAGTTTATATCCAAGAATGAGTATATACAAATAATATACCATTAATTTTGTAAAAAAAAAGAACCAGCAGGCAGTAATTGGGTGTGTAAGTACATGAAAAGAAAGGGAAGCAAAAGAAAATGCATAAAGCAATATTAACAAAGGGGAACAAAAACGGCCAAGAACAGAACTGGAAGGGTAAGTTTTAAAGGGAAAAAAACTGAATACTTTGTTCCCATTTTTAAGCTCAGAAGGAAAAGGCATGCTGAATTCAAAGGTCAGTCAAATGTACCACCATATTAATCAAATAGAAAGAAAGAGATTAGTAAAATAAAAAGAGTGTATATGTTCTTACTTTCCTCTATGGCACTATGACCCAGAAAGCTAGAACACAACTGCAACAGAAAATATTTGAGAAACGGTATGGACATAAGCAAAACAATTGGGATTAAGAACAAATAACATAAAATAACAAACCAATAAAAGATTAATGAAGATAAGTATAGTAAAGATATGAGCCTGATGATTATTTGCAGCATGTGTATAATGTATGATCTGCCATGCCTAAAGAAACTTTGCTCATACATAAATTAAAGATTTACTCTGAAGCTTTAGATCATATGGCAAAACAGATTTTAGTTTTTTTCATTAGGACATGAAAATATATTATAATATCTTTAGTTAGGTGCAAATTTGTACTGTACAGTGTGATAATTCCTTGTTCTAGACATGATCATTAATTAATATTTTGGAGTTTGTGAATTTTCACGGAATAATTATGGTTACTGTTAACTTTTGCCAAGAATGAATGAATTTACAATTATTGCTGATCTCATTTGTCAAAAGGCAACTTACATAAAACATAATAAACAACTGAGACCAATTATGGGTAAAATATGACACAGTACACAAATTGTGTTTCTAAACACCAATAAGCAGAAAATCATAATTGTTAGTTACTATTATTTTATTATTTTAATGTTTTTAAGATGTGAGTTACTTTAAATTACTATTTAGTTTATTTTTTAAAACAGAGTCTTTGTTTACTTTGCAAAATAGATCTGAAGTATATTGTAGGAAATTTAACAACATAACAATAATAATACATCACTTGTGCATCTTCAATGGTACCACCACTGGTGGCCGAGGTCATTAAGGCATGGACTTATGAGCAGGAGGTCTAGGGTTCAAATCCTGCCAGGACCGTCCTCCCTGACTGAGGTTTTTTCCAGACTTTCCTCAGTCCTCATGACTGGCAAATGCCGGGGAGGTACCCTAAACTTAGGTCTGGAACATTTCCTTCCTTAAAAAATAAATCCTTTCCAAATATATCACTTCATTTCATGTATCTCCAGTGTTCACCACATGTTGTAAAAATGGGCATTAAACACTATTAAAAAAAATCTTCTATAGTGAGACATATGGTGTGCACAGTGACATATTCTAACATTTATGTATTGAGACCAAATAACTGGACAAACATCACAACCAAGGCTACATGGAAGACATGGAGGTGGGTACCCCATAATCCCAACATTAAAAATGGAGAGTGGATTATATATAATTGGTTGCAATAATAAGATTTAACAAGATGTGAGCAATCCTTATACATAAGCATTAACATGAAAAAAGGTCTCAAAAACAGTAATATCTCACCCTACCAAAATGAAATATTAGGTATATAAAATAAAAAAAGCAAAGCTATTCAAAATGGAACACAATACTTCCCTTATATGTGAATTTTAGACATTTGCACACTAATAAACTTTGTAAGTATGATTGAAAGAATTTCACCTCAAAAGCAGCAACTTTTAAAATATAAAATACTTCCAGGCCAACAACTACTGGTGAACATAAGCTAACTGGTTGCAATATTTTGGCAATGCCAAAAGTGACTCCAATGCCTTGAATGTATAGGTGAGCAAAAAGGGAAGATTGTACTGCCACCATATAAAGATGTTCAAAAAGTGGGAGGGTGTACCAGCACACATATTTATATCTTTATTGTTGCTGAACGGAATAGAGAAAGATGCATTTAATATTCCCATTGCTCACATTCCCATGTCATTGGATAAGGATTGAGATACGCATTATGATCCATTAACAATGAAACTTTAGATTTTTTTAAGATTTTATTTTATGTTAAACTCTTTCCTGAATATAAAATTTAGACATTAATTATGTTTATGCCTTCTGAGATAATTGTCTAATTTATATATTTGTCATGTTCATTTCAAAAGCTTGACACTTTATGATTTGCATTTTAGGGCCTATACCAGGATTGGCTCCAACAGAGCTGGAGGCACGAATGGCAGATTATGTAAAGTTCCTGCACAAAGAGTTTGCTGGTAATGGTGGAGCAACAACTCCACCTGGAACTATAAACCATCGACAAGAGAGCAGCTCCCCACCAACATCCACTTCTCCCCAGGAGGCTGCACTAAATGCATTGGGCATGTCTCGTCTCACACTGTGGAATATCTGCAACAGCACTGCTATGCCACCTCCACCAGCAGCTCCAGAACCTCAGAAAGAGGCTCTCAACCTAGAAGTGCGTGAGCAAAATAACTCCACACCAGCACCATTTGTTAAAAGAGAAATTAGTGATGATACTGGACCACCACATGCCAAAAGGCTACACATCAATGAAAATGAGGATAGTAATAGCCAAAAAATGTCCCTTGGTACTGGAGGTGGTGGTAGCAGTGGCAGTGGTGTTAGTGGTGCACATATCAAAATCACTAGTAGAGGTAAGCATGCAATATCATGAATGGAAATGCTGAAGATCTCTTTCAATAATATCAATAATAGCACATACCCATTGCACAGACTTCAGCATGATTTATTGGTTGCAATGAATAATTAACTATTTTTAGTCTGTAAGCCTAACTTGCATACAAGAAGGGTTCTAAAAGTTCTTGAATTCCACAAGTGGCCAAGGTCGCTAAGGAAGCACATCTAGGGTTCAAATCCTGCCGGTCTTCCTTGACTGAGATTTCTTCCAGTTTCCCTTAGTCCTCATAAATGACAAATACCAGGGAGGTACCCTAAACTTAGGCCTGGAATATTTCCTTCCTTAAAAAAAATCCTTTCCCAATAAATCATTACATCTCATTCATCAGTGTCCACCATCTGTGGTGCCTCAGCAGTAAAAACAGGCATTAAACACCATTAAAAACAAAGTTCTTGGCCTGACCAAGAAAACACAAAGATTTAAGTCCCTCCCCCAAACATACTAACCTTGTAAATCAGTACAATTTAGTCTAATGACTTTCCAACTTTTTAATACTCTCAGTTAAATAAGAGTCGGTCCTGGTGATCTAGTGGTAACCAAGATTGCAGGTTCAATCCCTGCCAGGGTCGATGGATTATTTTCAGACGTAAAAATTGGAAGTATGGATTCCTTTAGAAGGAAAGTAAAGCAATGGGTTCATAGATGTCATAGATTTACTGCAAGTAAAAGAACCTCAAGTGTGAAAGAAGAGACCTCTGAGCAAAATTTATGGGTCTTTTCTCACCCTGAATTGAATGGGACACTGATGACCTAAGATGTTAGAGAGTCCGTAAGATGTGCATCTTTGTCCACCAGCCATTTCTTCAGGTTTGAGAACAAAAAGAAATTACTGGGAGCCAAAACAAGCAAATATGGTGAAACGAAGGTCATGCAGTTTTGCAGCAACAATCCCAAAAGAGTTTGAAGGCCTATTATCGTAATGAAAGAGAACTTTCTTTTTTTGCAAGGTGAGAATATTTAGCCTGAATAGTTATTCCAGTAAAGCGTAACACTCCCCAGTGAAGGGTTCTGCCCTTCTGGAGGTAGTCTATAAGCACTACATCATGAGAATCCCAGAAAACCATAGCCATGACTTTTATCAGTTACCACCCACTGTTTGGATTGCTTCTTCATCTCTGGCATATAGTGGTGAGTCCATGTTTCAC
The DNA here is from genome assembly GCA_030762175.1 of Metallyticus violacea. Classification (NCBI taxonomy): domain Eukaryota; kingdom Metazoa; phylum Arthropoda; class Insecta; order Mantodea; family Metallyticidae; genus Metallyticus; species Metallyticus violacea. The sequence goes on from CM060837.1 coordinate 54,158,540, forward strand.
CTATTATTAGTTTACGGCATGAAAAAGAACCTCAAGCCTGAAAGAAGAGGCCTCTCAACAAAATTTGTTGGCCATTTCACGCCTGGAATTGAATGGGATGCTGATGACCTGAGATGTTAAAGAGTGTCCTTAAATAAAACGAATAAAAAAAAACCCTATTATTAGGAAATGTCGGAAGAACTTACTGAAATTCTGTTTAAGCAACTCTTGCAAAACGTTGTTTAGAATATGTTTTGGCCCATTGCTTTTATGTTGCAACTTCCAAGATTGGCCCCTTTTCAGTTTCGGCTTCAGCTTTAGTTTAGGCTTTGAAAATCTTTTAGGCAATCTTTTCTTCCAGCATGAGCCATACCACCTGTATATCCAAAAACAATTTCACTAGCCTTGAGGATATAAAAAAAATTATCAAAATACACATGATACCACAACTCCGTGCATTTTTTGCACATATTTAGTAAGACTTGCTTTCCTGTAAGAAGATGTTATTTCTGAACTTTTTTCCCAAATAGATTTTACAATTCAATAAATCTCTAGTCTTACTATCAGCAGTAATATCCAAAGCCTTTGTTGCACATTTCGTTGGTTTAACAGGCATATTTGCTTTAGAATGAAGTGCTCTTTGAAGCCTGTCATTGCTTCTTCTACAAATAAATCAAGACCTGGTTTATAGATATCAGCAAACTTGCTGATTAGTCTAAGGCAGACTAAATTTAATAATGATAATCATAAGAATCATCCCCCAATTTCGTCCTTACAGCTTCATCGTTGAAATGAAGCTAAAGAGAAATTTTTTTGAAAGAGGAGCAGAGCCATCGCATGCCTTATACTTGGGCACTCACAGAAATTCCCCCAAAAATAATACTTAACTTAGGTAAATTAACCATCCCATGTATATTAAAATACCTAAATAGTCCTGAATTTCCCTTGAACTTGTGTATTCCCATTTTTGATCTGCCTTTTGGCTTGTATTGAGTGGCATATCTATTTGTTTCTTTTGCAATTAAATGACAAAATTTTTTATCTACGAAAAGACAAGATAAAGAATTTTCTGGACTTCCTGCAGGCATATCATGGGATGAAAAAATGTCTAGCTCATTGAAATCGAACTGGGTTTTCATTTTAGAGGGCATTCTTTAGTAGTCTGTTATTTATTTGTATTTGGACCTGCTTAACATATTCCTCAGCATTGCCACATCCCTTTGTTCCTTTTTACTGTCTTCTGCTACTCATCAATTCACTCACTGAACCAAATTCATTGAAACTACATTCTTTCGCTAATTCCTCATAAATTTCTGCAAGCATATTCTCACTTGTTACCCATCTCTGTTCAGTAAGACTTTTTCTATGTCCTGACGCACTTGCACCAGTTTTCATAGTACTAATCTAACTTTAAACAGGTGTAAATTGCATCATTTAAAGGATGAAATAGCACCTTGATGTAGTAAAATCACTTCCTCAGTCGAGTTGGAAATGGAATTCATAAGAGTTAAGTATAAACAGATTTGAAGAGAATGCTTATACAAGCTTACTCATTTTACTACATTATCTGCAGCAAGTCATTTCACTACGTTCTACTATGTTATGTGCTGCAAAGGGATGAACAATTAAAAAAGTCATAGTCTCAGGTTAATAATAATAATAATAATAATAATAATAATAATAAGAATAATAATATAAATAATAATAATTTATTTGCTGTCAATAGAATAGACTTGTGTACACAAGTTTCTGACTTTGTCTAGAAAACTACAATTTGCAAGGTATCCGGTGATACTTTCATAAATTATATAACAAATACATATCATGTACAAATTTAAGCCATCTTCAACTCAAGATTGTTTTCTATACCAGCTATTTACACATGAAGTCAACACTGAGAATAATAATAATAATAATAATAATAATAATAATAATAATAATAATAATAATAATAATAATTTGTTGGCTGCCAATAGACCTAAGTTACTGTCTTAGTCAAAAAGGAAAGTAACATTACATTTTGGTTACCACATTCTGTATACAATCTTCTATATTCTAGACTAAAATTAATAACAAAATTAGATCATCAGGAGTAATTCACAATGAAATAATCTTACAGTTTTAGCCATTTAATATTTATTAAGGATATGAACAAATCATATTAGAGATTAGTTATAACTCATCTAATTTGTATAGACATTTGTCAATAAGATACTTTTTCAGTAAATTCTTAAACAGATTGGTGATTAGTTAAATTGAATATGCATCTCATACTTCTTTTTTGTAATATAAATATTCTATTTAAGTTAGAAAGACTTGTCCCACCCCAGATTTCTATACCATATATTATATGAGTGTACTAATCCATAATAAACCATTTTAAGTATATCTCCTTCTAGCTGATTGGATAATTTTCTTAATAGATTATGTTGACACACAATTTTTTATGAAGCATAGTTACATGATGGTTGTAGTTTAAATTTTTATCAAAATAGATTACAAGGAATTTGGTGTAGTTGGTTTGTTCAATTTTTGAATTATTAATCTGTATTGTTAACTCATTTTCTTCCTTGTCATGAAGCTCAAATCGCATTAATTTAGTTTTATCAACATTGAGTCTCAATTATAAATTTTGAAGTACTTTGACAAATGTAACAAAGATATTGAAGCCTTTTCTTCCACTTGTTTAAAAGTTTGTTCAGCACATATTAGTGAAGTATCATCAGCATATGATACAATACTATAGTCCTGTGAATATGGCATATTGTTTACATTAAGTATAAACATTAGGGGGCCCAAAACTGAGCCCTGTGGAACTCCCCCTCTCACAATATCATATTTGGACTTGAAAGACCTTATACAGTTACCTTGCTTGCTTAAAATTTCTGTACATTGTAAACGATTTTTAAGGAGATGAGATGAGTTCTTGTATTTTACCTCTCCCTCCATAATTCTGAAGTTTAGAGAATTTTTCATGAGATACACAATCAAATGCTTTTGATAAGTCTAGGAAAATACCTATTGTTTTTTTATTTTTTTCAAAGTTAACCATTACTTTATGAATAAATTCAGATATTGCAGTGATAGTTGAAAAGCCTTTGCAAAACCCATGTTGGGACTGTAAAAGTACATTTTTTGATTCTAGAAACCCTGTTATTCTTCTTTGTATTATCTTTTCATATAATTTGGCAAATATTGATGTAAGAGATATTGGTCTATAATTACTTGCCATTTTTTTGTCACCATTTTTATATACCGGTCTGACTGTACTAATTTTGAGTAATTCAGGGAATACTGAATTTTCCATTGAATTATTGATCAGTTGCACTAATATTTTGACCAGATAGTACTTATAGCTTTTTAAGATTTTTGGTGTTATTCCATCCCACCCAGGAGCACTATCATTTTTAAAACTACAAATTATGGATTCTACTTCCTCTTCAGCTGTTACATCCAAATATACACTTTGAGATACATTTATATTGGATAGTTCCTGCCTCAAATTTCACATGTTATCACATGCACCCATACTCAAGAAATAATTATTTAACAAGTCACAAACCTTGCTTGGATCTGTAACACATTTCCCTTTGTTATTTAGCTGAATGTTCTTTTTTCCATTTATGTCTGGTTGAGTTTGTTTATTTACAATGTTCCATGTTTTAACTACATTATTTGACTTAGTTATTTTCATGCTATTTTTAAGCCTTTTATATTTTATCAAAGCTTCTTTATATTCCTTTTTATATTTGTTTTGGAGCTCTTTGTACACTTTAACCCTGTCATTCTGTAGATATCATAATTGTCTTTGGTTTTATCTCGCAGAGCAGTTATTGTCATTAGTAGCTTTAATTTATTATATTTTTGTATTCTAATAATCTTTTTCTTTACTGGACAAGTTAAGTCGAAGTGGTCTAATGATCATAAAGAAGGAATTCCATTGTTTTGGCTGAATGTACTTCTGACCACTTTTCACTAGCTAACCTATCTTTTAGAATTTGCACATTTCTATCCCTTAGTTTCCTAGTATACATACAATTTATTTCTTCTTTTTCAATACAATGATTGTGTAGATCAACACTTTTTTGCTGTATGATCTGATATATAAAAGTCATTATTTATTGTCGTTATTTGTCTCATGTCTATATTAGTTATAATATGATCTATTGCCTTACTTGAATATTCAGTTACTCTGGTGGGGCCTAGGTTTAAGTAATTTAATTTATGACTTTGCAGTAGATCTCAAAATTCACTATTACTATTTTCTACATTAAAGTCGCCTATTAATATTAATTGATTGTACTTTTTTTGAGCCTCCTTTAAGAATTCATCAAAGCTTTTTAGGAAATCTTTTATATTTGAATTTAGAGATCTATACAGTTCAATTACCAAGAAATTACCATTATTTGAATGAACTTTTACTCCTATAATTTCAAAGATCATTACACCTGCTGTCAGATCTATATTGATATCAGCAAAGCTAATGTTAAAACAGTCCCCCATTATGAAATGGAAAAAGCTGATGTTATTACATTAAAAACAGATAGAGGACTAAATAGTAAAAGATAGAAGTGTGATAACCCAAACAGATATCGTAAAACTATTAACTTTCTAAACTATTGATAGTTACTGCATTTCCTATAGACTAATAGCTCCATATTTCTACTGATGGATCCCTTTCCCCAACCAAAATGGAGCAAATGCTGGTGCTATGAGCCAACTTTTTTTATTTTATAAATCCTTAGGTTATGAATGGCATTCCAGATTTTGATGCACAAATTGAATCCATTCAAAATCTTTTATACCAGCTTTCATTATTTTCAACAAGCAGCTATATTTTCTGATTCCAGAGCACTATCATTGCTAAGACAGGCAATTTGTCACCTATAAGCCAAAGGATCATAGAGTGCTAGAAAAGCATTCATCATATAATTAAACTTCAAAGAAGGATAATTTCTTAATGGATACTATCACAAAGTGATTTTTTTGATTCAATGAATTTTTATGAAATTTCAAAAAATATAATGTGGGAATGCTTTTGACAGAAGAACAATTTAATTCCCAATTTCCCACGAAAAATGAAGATCAGGCTTTCCATTTAATTATAGGTTATGAGTATCTCACAAAACACTTGAATAGAACTCAACTAATTTATTCCCACTCAATCCATTGTAGTCTTTAAGGAGAGATAAATTTCAGTGATTTCAGTCACTTCTACAAAATCCTCTACAAATGAAAAAATTGGAGAGCAAGAGAGCTAAAGACTTCATCGTTAACAACTCGAGTTATACCTAATAACACCATCTCATACAATTTATTGGTTGTCTTGAAGACATAAATGCCCCAATTAGAATGTATGATAATGTACATGTATACATTAAACACATGGCATTGACTGCATGACATTCTGCTCACACAAAAATAGTGCACAGTCTACGTACATGTAAAAATGAGAAACTAAATATAATTATACACATAAGAATTTAAAATAACTGAGTCAAATTTGTAACACTTACATCACTAACATTTAAAAAGATAAAACTAAGTTCCTGGAGCTAGTTGCTCCCATCATCAATTCCAAGCCTTGTTCTTCGTGGTGAAGAAGACTTTAACGTTTTATATTCATAAAGATTCACAGCTATTATTCGTTCATGAGTAAAAACTGTTGTTTAGTTAAATACTTCCATTAGTTATTAAACACAAAAGGCTTTAAGTAGTTGTGAGAAAAGCTGTAGTTATAAATTTGTTTAACAAATTTGCCCAAAAGTATTGCACTCTTGCAACAAAAAGTGCATTGACCTCATTGTGACTGGCTAATAATCCTCATTCATCACAGTATAGAACTTGTTTTTGGCAGATGGATACAAAATGTTTTGTTTACATTAGAATTCATTCTAAGAATCAACAGAGTACAGATTATGTAGGGCTTTCATTTTTAAAAATTTAAAAAATGATTCCATTGTCATATTTTGAATGCAGAAAGTTCTGTGAGTTGCAAATAAACACAAAAAGTTTTCTTAAAATGTATAGATAAAATAGTGCTTGTAAACACTTGGCATTGATTGAAATGTAGTGGTACCTAGTTCTAGATCAGGGCTAGTTGAGAAACTCTCTTTTATTGAGTACAGAAGATTAGTTTTGTCCATGGTAAACTCAGACAGAGTTAACAACTTGGTTCTAAGTATTATCTCCAGGTTAACGTCCAGCAAACGTAAATTTCTTTCCTCCTTCCCCCCACCTTGACAGTAAACAATAATAAAAATTCAAATGTAAATATAATGTGGATTAGAAGGTCCTCATTTTCTAAATTCCCGGGGCAGTCATGATAACAAAAACTACTAAATGCACTTATAATACTTAAATATCATAAGTTTCTTGAACAGGCAGTTAAAAAACATATATTACTTTCTGGACATATACCACCTTATCTTAATTAATGTGTTTTTCATAGTTTAATCTAATATGTATTTGCATATCTCTGTCTGCAGGCGGATTATTTTCTGTATTCACAAGCATAAAAATTGGGGCATGATATTACTGCCACATATTATCAATAGTGTACTTAGCCTATTATAATAAATAAAACTGCCACATATAAAATGTGCAATGCCTTTCTTGATATTGTTGCATATTAGCGATAACAATGTTAAACTACATAACCAAGACTATAATAAAAGGAATTCACACAGCATGTACATTTCTGAAGAGATAATATTACAAATTTATTAAACTATTCATATAGCAAAACAATTCCTAATATTGTGCATTTTGTTACTTAAACATTTTCTGTTTAAGGTAAATTATATCTTAATCTGTCGTCTAACACATCTTATGCTTCACTTACTTTTAAATAGAGACCAGTTTTGAAGAGACATCCTCTCCATCTTCAACCAACTTGACGACTGGTACGAGAAACTAATGTCTATGAGGACCTGTGGCTCCATCCTGGTGGTGTTTTTTCTTATAAACTGGAAGTTTGTATTATAAGGAAAAAACACCACCAGGACCAGGACCAAGACCACCAGGAAAAAAGTTTATAAGGAAAAAACATCACTAGGATGTAGCCACAGGTCCTCATAGATGTTAGTTTCATGTATCAGTCGTCAAGTTGATTGAAGATGGAGAGGATATCTCTTCGAAACCGGTTCCACCGTATTTAAAAGTAAGTGAAGCATAAGAGTGTGTTGGACAACAGATTAGATATAATTTACATTTAAGAAGCTTCACTGTGTGAGTTCAAACAGATTTTTTTTTTAAAAATGTCTTATTTTTCAAAAGTTCTTAAATCAATTTTATGTTTAATTTCATTTAATTTTGTGTTTTGTTCCAAGAAATATTTCATTTATTTTTCAGGTGATGGAAGAACAGGAATGGACAATTCATTAGTTGTAAGCATGGAGATCAATGGTGTTCTTTATCAAGGTGTTCTTTTTGCCCAAAATATGCGGACTCGGATGACGTGAAAGAAAAGATCACAGATACTGTATTACACGTGATGTGCCTTTTTGCTCCAGCAATAACGAGCAAGTCTTAGAACTTGAACCAAAGGAAAATAATCTTAAACAAGTCAATACATTTTTTTCTTGGCGTAAAATGTTATATCTTCATAAAGTACGGTGTGAATGAATATTATCTGAGAATGTTTGATGAATTTATGAATGTAATATGTGGGAATATGCATGAACATAAAAATGCCTTAATATTAGCAAGTGTTCACTTAGGCATTTTTATACATGTGTTGTTTTTAACTTTTTTATAATTAAATCAAAGTCATTCATACACAGTTAAGTAGTCTTCTGCAGTTAGACTTGTGAGCTAAACCATGTTTCTTATATTTAATAATTATACACTGTAAATTTATAATTTATTTTCTGATCTTTATGCCTATTAAGCAAATTGATTGCATTATAGGTTTTCATTATTCAATTGCAGTTGAAATCATTTTTCAATAATATTGACATGGATTCAAATAGTTTGAACCTTAAAGAACATTGAGTCATTTGTTAGTTTTATTTACAAATAGTTATTTTTCTATTATCCTAGGAGAGAATAGGATATAGTATTGTGAATCTTTAAAGCAGTTTTGTTTCAGATTAAAATAAGTTAGAACTGATATTTATGTCTATATGTAGATGTAGTGATGTGTTGGTATATCACACCAAACTCAGTATTTTCATCAATGTCATTGTTGGGTCATTGTCGTCTTCAAAATGTTACAGTGTTTCTGTACAGCACTTAGTATATGTAAAGACATAGTGCAAGAAAGTACATACATGAATATTCTGATTAATAGTATAACTGCATATGTCATTAATAGTGCTTTGTAAAGTCTGTGCATACAACTTTTTAACATGTGCAGAAATTTATCAGGATATATGTAAATAAAATTACAGCTCATCAGTATTCAGACACATACTTTTTGTGTACTTTTTTTTTTAATGCAAGTGAAGAATATACATAAAAGTTTCAAACAATGTTATTCCAATAAAAATTCAATGGTCTTTAGTATGTATTTATTATGTCTTATTGTCTTAACAGATAATACATAATAAAGCTATACAAGCATATAAAGTTTTGTAAATTTGTATGCAGGGTCATTCCATGTGTTACAAAGACAAATAAACAAATTGAATTTCATTTCATAGTTGTAACTAATTTTTAATTAAGCTTCTAAAGCATTAATTATGATGTAAACTTAACACACTATTTAACGATAATACAAAGGGCATTCAAAAAATTTTCCTAGTACTTTCCAGAAATGCAAGTTCTGGGCAATCCTTCAAAGTACTCTCCAACTCTTCTTACATAGTTGGAATCAATAGAATAATTTATCATATGCGTTGCAACATTCCAAATAATGTATTTTCAGAACAGCTAAATTTATAGCATGGGAAGGACCTGCACTTGTTTAAAAGTTCTAGCAATGACAGATTTCACTCAAGGGGAATAATGAACAACTGTAGACTACAAGATCAAGTCTATAGGGTAAATACAAGTTTTCCAGCCTCCAGTTTCCTGAAATTTTCAATTGTTGTATGACCAGATGCATTTTCATGCAAAAGCAAGCAGCTTTGAAGTTTTAATTTTGAATGCTTCCATCTCAGTTCCTTGAAAAAAAAATTCAACAAATAAGTTACTTCACTGTCAATCCTTCCAGTATGCAATCAGCCATTAATACCCTTTCATAATAAAAAGGAAATTGTGAATATTCACTTCCAAGAACAAAAATCTTGTTGAATAATTGTTCTTGGATTGATTGTTATCAACCACATTCAGTTCAGCATTTGTTTGCAGTGTATAGCGATAAAACTTAACTTTCATCACCAGAGTATATATCTATCCATCATCTAATGCTGCTAGCACTGATGTCAGGATCTGTACTTTATAAGTTTCGTAGTGATATGGCAATTTTTCTCCACCAAGTGCCATGCGCTGTTCACAACTTCAAAGTCTCTCACCCATCTTTAAATGATTGAATTAATATAGCTATGATACTAAATGAACAAATTTGATAACTAGAAACTGTAACTGGCTATTTGTGTTGTGTGTTTGTTAATATAATGTCACTCATTTAACTATCTTACTGGTAATGAAAATGTACAATCTAATGTTTTTTCTAGAATTATCCTATAATATCATATAACAAAATATTTATGAGGAAGTCGCTCAAATTTCACTAGTTTTAATTTACTTACTTGGACATGTTTCAAAGCCAAATTTCCTTCCACAGTGGAACCCTGCCGATGATGAAGAAAATTTGCCTTTGAAATATGTCCAAGTAAGTGGAATAAAACTATGAAATTTGAGTGACTTCCTCATAAATAATTTGATAGTATATTTCACTGTGAAAATCCCAAGCTATTCAAATTTATATCCTATAATAGTTTAAATTTGCATAGGTGAACGCTTTTATAAATTAAAAGGTTGTTGTGGCCAGCATGTTAGTTTTTATACTGATTATAATAACAGTGCATAGGCTGGTTGCAAAACTTTTTGAATGCCCTGTATAAGGTTTTTGAAATATTTAACTTGCTAAGATTGAAAAAGCATTTTGAGATTATTTCTACAATCCTAATCCCTCACTATACTACTCTTGTTCACATGAGTACACACACATACACACAAACATATACATGTATTACTCCAAACCAGTCATTCTGGGCGGTGTACTGGTAACCATACTTGCTTCCTAAACTCAAGATCACGGGTTCAATTCCAGCCAGGATCGATGGATTTTTGGGCATAAAAATCCCAAGAATGGCTTCCTTCTGAAAGAAAGTAAAGCCATGGATCCCATGTCACACATTTATGGCATGTAAAAGAACCTCGAGCTTGAGAGAAGAGGCCTCTGAGCAAAATTAATTGGCCATTTCATGCCCTGAATTCAATGGGAGGCTAATGACCTGAGATGTTCATGAGCATCTGTAAATAAACCAAATCAATAACAACAAAACTCCAAACCATGAGATCATTGCATTACATTGCCTGTTCACACTTGTTGTCAGAGGTGGAGCTATGGAGGACAATATCCCTCTAAATTTCTTCTCCCCTCATTAATTTTGATAAAATTTAATCATGAAAATATTTTATAAAAGAAAACCCATGCAAACAGTAAAGTTTGGCAATACTTTCTTAAATAAAATGTAAAATATACAGCCATTCTAAGTCAGTAATTCCATCTCAATTGGTGCCCTTGTTTACTAATGTTATTTTTGAAGGTTGGTAAGCCTGTGACAATTCTGCATCATTGGGCAAATGCAAATGTAGGCTAAATGTTCCAGAAAATGGAAAAAATCCAAAGATGGGTTAAATTTTGCCGAAATAAGGCAAAGATAGACTAATTTTGGCCAAAAAAAGGCAGAGACAGGTTAAATTTTTTTGGGATAAGATAAAGATAGGCTAAATTTGGCCGAAATAAGAAAAAGGTTGTCTAATTTTTTCCGTAAAAGGGAGAGATAAGCAAAATTATTTAGGAAAAGTAAAATATAGGCTAATTTTTTTCAAAAAATAGCAAAGATAGGCTAAATTTTCCATAAATACAGAAAAGATAGACTATTTTATAGAATGACCTTCTTACTCCAAAATTTAGTCCATCTTTGCCGTTCCCCCCAAAATTTAACCTATCTTTCCCTATCTTGCCCTCTTTTTTTTTTTTTTTTTTTTTTTTTTTCCCAGAATTTAGTCTATCTTTGCCTTTTTCTTCCAAAAGTTAGCAAAAGATAGGCTAAATTATTTAGGAAAAGGAAAAGATAGGCTAAATTTTGCGGGAAAATAGCAAAGATAGGCTAATTTTTGGCGAAAAAGGGCAGATAGAGGTTTTAATATTTTGGGAAAAGGTAAAGATAGGCTAAATTCTATCACAAAATAGCAAAGATAGGCTACATTTTGCCGAAATAAAGAAATATAGGCTAATTTTTGCCCCAAAAAGCGAAAGATATACTAAATTATTTTGGAATTGAAAAGGATGTGCTAACTTTTGCCGAAAAGAGCAAAGATAGACTAAATTTTGCCAAAATAACTAAAACATAGGCTAATTTTGCGGGAAAAGCAAGAGTAGGCTACATTATTTAACAAAATGATTAGATAGGCCAAATTTTGCTAGAATAAGTCAAAAGTAGGATACATTTTGGGATGAAAATGTCATAATAGGCTAACCTTAGGGGGCAAATGCAGAAATAGGTCACATTTTGGGGGAAAGATGGAGATATACTTAATTTGAAATTAAAAGTAAAGATAGGCAAAATTTGGAAAGAAAATGCTAAGATAGGCTAAATTTTATGGGGCAAAGGCAAATCAACATTAATTCGGAAGGAAAACGTAAAGATAGGCAAAGATATGCTAATTTTGGTAGGAATGTAGCCTATATTTGCCTTATTTCGGCACAATTTAGCCTATCCTTGCCTTTTGCTAGCAAATTTGTGTTAAAATTGCGTAAATTCGGCTAAATTGAGCTTATGTTTACCTGTTAGTCCAAAATATAGGCTATCTTACACTATTACGTCAAAAGTTGGGCAATATAGGCAAAGATAGGCTCAAATTGTGTGGGGAAAGGGAAAAAATATGCAAAATATGCCAAATTTGTTGGAAAAGGCAAAGACAGGCTAACTTTTGGAAAAATAAGCTAAGATAGGCTAAGACGCGCTTAATATTTCAAGAAATTAGAAAAATAGGCGAAACTAGGCTTAAATATGCACGAAAATATGTAAAAGTGGCAAAGATAGGCTAAATTTGGCACAAAATGCGTAAAATACACCACCATATCATAGCTTATTTCACCAAAAGTTATCCTGTCTTTGCCTTTTGCACAAATTAAGCCTATCTTTGCCTATTTTTCCCTTTTCCCACACAATTTGAGCCTATCTTTGCCGATATTGCCCACCTTTTGCCGTAATAATGCAAAGATAGCTTGTATTTTGTACTAACAGGCAAACAGAAGCTAAATTTAGCCGACATTATGCAAATTTATCACAAATTTGCTAGCAAAGGGCAAGGATAGGCTACATTGTTCCGAAATAAGGGGAAATATAGCCTACATTTGTTCGCATAATGCAAAGATAGGCTAAATATCGCCAAACTAAGGCCCATATTTGTCAAAAAAAAGGAGGAATAGGCAAATATGGGATTAAATATGCCAAAGTAAGGCAAATGTAGAACAAAATTAGGCGGAAAAAGGAAAGTTAACTCATTTTGCTGGGAAAGGGCAAGGATAGGCTAATATTTAGGAGGAATAATGCAAAGATAGGATGCATTTGGCAGGAAACGCGCAAAATAGGCAAGGGTAGGCAAAGATGGGCTGAAGTTTGCAAGAAAGAAGAGAAATAGGTAAAGATATGCTAAATTTGCCTATGAAATTATAGAAATATGCACAGATAGGCTAAGATAGGCAAAACTTTATAGCTAATAACAGAAATAGGAAACACAGGCTAAGTAAATAGGCAAATATAGGCTAAGATGGTCTAAAGTTTGCAAGGAAATAAGAGTGACAGGCTAGGATAGGCTAAAGTTTGCGCGAAATAGCGTAAAAAGACTAAATAAGATATGGTTTTTCAAAATTAATAAAATCAGAGATAGGCTAAATTTACTCGAGAAGAAAGAACGCAAAAATTTCGGGAGAAAACTTAGCCTATCTCTGATAGAGTTTCCTGACAAATTTGTTAATTTTAGCTTTTTTTTTTTTTTTTTTTTTTTTTTAATCAGCCTGTCCTTGCATTTTCTTCATCAAAGTTTATCCTATTTTTGCCATTTTCTACCAATAATGGACGATATTTGCAGTATTTCCGCAAAATTTAGTCTATCTTTAACTATTTCCCATATTTGCTGCACAATTTAGCCTATCTACCCTGTTTTTGACCGTTTTGCGTATTTTCCTGGAAAATTTTGCAAATTTTGGTGTATTCTACGTATTTTGTGCCAAATTTAGCCAATATTTGCCAGTTTTACATATTTTCGTGCCAAATTAAGCCTAGTTTTTTCCTATTTTTCTAGTTTCCTGGAACATTAAGCGCGTCCTTGCCTATCTTAGCTTAATTCACCAAAAATTATCCTGTCTTTGCCTTTTCCACCCAATTTAGCCTATCTTTGCCTATTTATCCCTTTTCCCCACACAATTTGAGCATATCTTTGCCTATATTGCCCACCTTTTGCCGTAATAGTGCAAAGATAGCTTGTATTTTGTACTAACAGTCAAACATAAGCTAAATTTAGCCGAAATTACGCAAGTTTAGCACAAATATGCTAGCAAAAGGCAAGGAAAGGCTAAATTGTGCCGAAATAAGGGAAATATAGGCTACATTGGCTCGCAAAGTGGAAAGAAGGTTTGCTATATCGCCGAAATAAGGTTGATGTATGTCAAAATAAGAGGAATTGGTAAATATGGGATTATATATGCAAAATAAAGCAAATATAGACCAAAATTAGGCGGAAAAAGGCAAAGTTGAGCTCAATTTGCTGGGAACGGGCAAGGATAGGCTAATATTTGAAAGCAATAATGCAAAGATAGAATGCAATTGGTAGGAAACACGCAAAATGGGCAAGGGTAGGCTCAGATAGGCTAAAGTTTGCAGGAAATAGACAGAGATAGGCTAAATTTGCCTGGAAAGTTAGAGAAATAGGCAAAGATAGGCTAAGACAGGTAAAAATTTATAGCAAATAACAGAAATAGGCAAACATAGGCTAAGTAAAATAGGCAAATATAGGCTAAGATAAGCTAACGTTAGCAGCAAATAAGAGAAATAGGCAAATATAGGTTAAGATACTCTAAAGTTTGCAAGGAAAAACAGTAAGAGGCTATGATAGGCTAAAGTTTGCAGGAAAATGCGTAAAAAGACTAAATAAGGGATGGTTTCTCAAAATTAATCTATCAGAGATAAGCTGAATTTACTCCAGGAAAAAGAAGGCAAAAATTCGGGGAGAAAATATAGCCTATCTCTGATTTGAGTTTTCTGACAAATTTGTTATTTTAGCTTTTTTTAAAAAAAAAAAAATCAGCCTGTCCTTGCACTTTCTTCATCAAAGTTTATCCTATTTTTGCCTTTTTCTACCAATAATGGACGATATTTGCAGTATTTCCGCAAAATGTAGCCTATCTTTAACTATTTCCCATATCGCTGCACAATTTAGCCTATCCTACCCTGTTTTTGACCGTTTTGCTTATTTTCCTGGAAAATTTTGCAAATTTTTGTGTATTCTACGTATTTTGTGCCAAATTTAGCCAATATTTGCCAGTTTTACATATTTTCTTGCCAAATTAATCCTAGTTTTTTCCTATTTTTCTAATTTCCTGAAACATTAAGCGCGTCTTGGCCTATCTTAGCTTATTTCACCAAAAGTTACCCTGTCCTTGCCTTTTCCACCAAATTTAGCCTATCTTTGCCTTTTTTCCCCCTTTCCCACAAAACATGCTGCTATATTTGTCTATATTGCTCACCTTTTGCCGTAATAGTGCAAAATTAACTTGTATTTTGTACTAACAGGCGAACAGAAGCAAAATTTAACCGAAATTATGCAAATTTACTAGCAAAAGGCAAGGATAGGCTAAATTGTTCCGAAATAAGGGGAAATATAGCCTACATTTTTTCGCAAAATGCAAAGATAAGCTAAATATCGCCTAACTATGGCCCATACATGTCAAAATAAGGAAGAATAGGCAAATATGGGATTAAATATGCCAAAGTAAGGCAAATATAGATCAAAATTAGGCGGAAAAAGGCAAAGTTAACTCAATTTGCTGGGTAAGGGCAAGGATAGGCTAATATTTGGAAGTAATAAAGCAAATATAGGATGTATTTGGCAGGAAACACGCAAAATAGGCAAGGGTACTAAGATAAGCTGAAGTTTGCAAGAATTAAGAGAAATAGGCAAAGATAGGTTAAATTTGCCTAGAAAATTTGCTAGAAAATTTGCTAGCAAAAAGCAACGATGGGCTAAATTTGCCGAAATAAGGCCCAAATATACCAAAAATAGACAGGAAAAGGAAAAGTTAATCCACATATGTTGTGAAAGAGCAAGGATAGGCTAAATTTTGCAGCTAATATGGGAAATAGTTAAAGATAGGCTAAATTTTGCCGAAATACTGCAAACACGTCCATAATTGGTAGCAAATAGCATAAATATGCTAAACTTTGTTGAAGAAAGTACAAGGACAGGCTGATTTATTTTTTAAAAAAACGGCTAAAATTAACAAATTTGTCAGAAAACTCAAATCAGAGATAGGCTAAATTTTCTCCCGGAATTTTTCGTGCAAACTTTAGACTATACTATTCCTTATCTATTCCTTCCAAATATTAACCTATCCTTGCCCTTTCCCAGCAAATTGAGTTAACTTCGCCTTTATTCGCCTAATTTTGGTCTACATTTGCCTAACTTTGGCATATTTGATCCCATATTTGCCTATAGCTCCATGTTTTTGATCCCATATTTGCCTATAGCATCATGTTTTTACATATATGGGCGTAGTTCGGCGATATTTAGCCTATCTTTGCATTTTGCGAACAAATGTAGCCTTTATTTCTCTTATTTTGGCACAATTTAGCCTATCCTTGCCTTTTGCTAGCAAATTTGTGCTAAATTTGCGTAATATAGGCTAAATTTAGCTTCTGTTTGCCTGTTAGTACAAAATACAAGCTATATTTGCATTATTACGGCAAAGGTGGGTCATATAGGCAAATATAGGCTCAAATTGTGTGGGAAAAGGGAAAAATAGGCAAAGATAAGCAAAGATAGGCTAAATTTAGTGGAAAGAGCAAAGTAGGTCTAACTTTTGGTGAAATAAGCTAAGATAGGGTAAGATGCATTTAATGCTTTAGAAAATTAGAAAAATAGGCAAAAACTAGGATTTATTTTGCACGAAAATATGTAAAACTGGCAAATATTGGCTAAATTTGGCATAAAATACGTAAAATATATCCCTAAAAAGCTAAATTTTCAGGAAAATACGACAAACATGCAAGATGCGCAGGTTAGGCTAACTTTTCCAGCTAATATGGGAAATAGTGAACGATAGCTAAAGTTTGTCGAAATACTGCAAATATCGTCCGGCAAAAATAGGCTAAACTTTGAAGAAGAAAGTGCAAGAACAGGCTGATTAAAAAAAAAAAAAAAAAAAAAAAAAAAAAAAAAAAAAAACACTACAATTGACATATTTGTTAGAAAACTGAAATCAGAGATAGGCTAAATTTTATCCCCGTACTTTTGCCTTCTTATTTCAGGAGTAAATTTAGCCTATCTCTGGTTTGATTAATTTTGAAAAACCATACCTTATTTAGTCTTTTTTAAATATTTTCCTGCAAACTTTAGCCTATCCTAGCCTGTCACTCTTATTAGCTAGCAAACTTTAGACCATCTTAGCCTATATTTGCCTATTTCTCTTATTTGCTGCTAACTTTAACCTATATTAGCCTATATTTGCCCATTTTACCTAGCCTTTCTTTGCCTATTTTTCTAATTTTCGAGTCGGTCCTGGTGGTGTAGTGGTTACCATACTTGCCTCTTACACGCAAGCACAGGGTTCGAACCTGGCAAGGACCGGTGGATTTTTCCGGGTGTAAAAATCCTAAGGCTTCCTTCGGAAGGGAAATAAAGCCGTGGGTCACGTGTGGTACATTCACGGCACTATAAAGAACCTCAAGCCTGAAAGAGAGGCCTCTGAGCAAAATTTGTCGGCCGTTTCACGCCCTGAATTGAATGGGACGCTAATGACCTGATTGCCTTATTTTGGCAATTTTAATCCCATATTTCCCTATGGCTCCTTATTTAGACATATATGGGCCTTAATTCGGCAATATATAGCCTATCTTTGCCTTTTGCCAGCAAATTTGTGCTAAATTTGCGTAATTTTGGCCAAATTTAGCTCCTGTTTGCTTATTAGTCCAAAATACAAGCTATCTTTGCACTATTACTTCACAAGGTGGGCAATATTGGCATAGAAAGGCTCAAATTGTGTGGGAAAAGGGAAAATCGGCAAAGATAGGCTAAATTTAGTGGAAAGAGCAAAGAAGAGCTAACGTTTGGTGAAATAAGTTAAGATAGGCAAACATTAGGCTTAATTTGGTAGAAAACATGTATAACTGGCAAATATTGGCTGAATTTGGCACAAAATACGTGAACACACAAAAATATGTAAATTTCGGACAAAAATACACAAAAAAACGGTCAAAAATAGGGTAGGATAGACTAAATTGTGCAGCTAATATGGGAAATAGTTAAAGATAGGCTAAATTTTTCCGAAATACTGCAAAGATAGTCCATAATTGGTAGAAAAAGGCAAAAATAGGCTAAACTTTGATGAAGAAAGTGCGAGGACAGGCTGATTTTTTTTTTTTTTTTTTTTATAAAAGGCCAAATTTAACAAATTTGTCAGAAAACTCAAATCAGAGGTAGGCTAAATTTTCTCCCGGAATTTTTGCCTTCTTATTTCTGGAGTAAATTTAACCTATCTCTGATTTGATTAATTTTGAAAAACCATACCTTATTTAGTCTTTTTGCGCATTTTAGTGCAAACTTTAGACTATCCTAGCCTGTCACTCTTATTAGCTAGCAAACTTTAGACCATCTTAGCCTATATTTGCCTATTTCTCTTATTTGCTGCTAACTTTGGCCTATCTTAGCCTATTTTTCCTATTTCTGTTATTTGTTATAAATTTTTGGCCCATCATAGCCTATCTTTGCCTATTTCTCTAATTTTCTACACAAATTTAGCATATCTTTGCCTATTTCTTGCAAACTTTAGCCTGTCTTAGTCTACCCATGCCTATTTTGCATGTTTCGTGCCAATGCATCCTATCTTTACATTATTCCTTCCAAATATTAGCCTATCCTTGCCTTTCCCACCAAATTGAGTTAACTTTGCCTTTTTCCGCCTAATTTTGGTCTATATCTACCTTATTTTGGCAAATTTAAGCCCATATATGCGTATTCCTCATATTTTGACATATAACGGCCTTATTTCGGCGATATATCAACTGATCTTTGCATTTTGCGAACGAATGTAGGCTAAATTTAGCTTCTGTTTTCCTGTTAGTACAAATTACAAGCTATCTTTGCACTATTACAACAAATGGTGGGCAATATAGGCAAAGATAGGCTCAAATTGTTTGGGAAAAGGGAAAAATAGACAAAGATAGGCTCAATTTGGTAGAAAAGGCAAAGACAGGGTAACTTTTGGTGAAATAAGCTAAGATAGGCAAAGACGCGATTAATGTTGCAGGAAATTAGAAATATAAGGAAAAACTAGGCTTAATTTGGCACGAAAATATGCAAAACTGACAAATATTGGCTAAATTTCGCACAAAATAGGTAGAATACACAAAAATATACAAAATTTTGCAGGAAAATACGAAAAACGGGCAAAGATAGGGTAGGGTGGGCTAAATTGTGCATCTAATATGGGAAATAGTTAAAGATAGGCTAAATTTTGCCGAAATACTGCAAAGATCGTTCATAATTGGTAGAAAAAGGCATAAATAGGCAAAACTTTAATGAAAAAAGGTGCAAGGAGAGGCTGATTTTTTTTTAAAAAAGGCTAACATTAACAAATTTGTCAGAAAACCCAAATCAGAGTTAGGCTAAATTTTCTCCCCGTATTTTTGCGTTCTTATTTCAGGAGTAAATTTAGCCTATCTCTGATTTGATTAATTTTGAAAAACCATACCTTATTTAGTCTTTTTTACGCATTTTCCTGCAAACTTTAGCCTATTCTAGGCTGTCACTCTTATTTCCTTGCAAACTGTAGACCATCTTAGCCTATTTCTCTCATTTCCTGCTAACTTTAGCCTATGTTTGCCTATTTTACTTAGCCTATCTTTGCCTATTTCTCTAATTTTCCAGGCAAATTTAGCCTATCTTACCTATTTCTCTTAATTTTTGCAAACTTTAGCCTTTGCCTATTTCTTGCAAACTTTAGCCTATCTTAGTCTACCCTTGCCTATTTTGCGTGTATCCTGCCAAATACATCCTATCTTTGCATTATCCCTTCCAAATATTAGCCTATCCTTGCGCTTTCCCAGCAAATTGACCTTAACTTTGCCCCCCCCCCTTTTTTGCCTAATTTTGGCATATTTAATCCCATATTTGCCTATTCTTCCTAATTTTGACATATATGGGCCTTAGTTCGGCGATATTTAGCCTCTATTTGCATTTTGCGAACAAATGTAGGCTATATTTCCCCTTATTTCGGCACAATTTAGCCTATCCTTGCCTTTAGGTAGCAAATTTGCATAATTTCGGCTAAATTTAGCTTCTGTTTGCCTGTTAGTTCAAAAGCTATCTTCGCACTATTACGGCAAAAGGTGGGCAATTTAGGCAAAGATATGCTCAAATTTGTGGGGGAAAAGGGAAAAATAGGCAAAGATGGGCTAAATTTGTTGTAAAAGGCAAACACAGGGTAACTTTTGGTGAAATAAGCTAAGATAGGCAAAGACTCTCTTGATGTTTCAGGAAATTAGAAAAATAGGCAAAAACTGGGCTTAGTTTGGCACAAAAATATGTAAAACTGGCAAATATTGGCTATATTTGGCACAAAATTCGTAGAATACACATAAATATGCTAAATTTTGCAGGAAAATACGAAAAACGGGCTACATTTGACATGAAACACGCAAACTAGGCACAGATAGGCCACGGTTTGCAAGAAATAAGAGAAATAGGCAAATATATGCTAAATTTGCCTGGAAATGAGAGAAATAGGCAAACATAGGCTAAGGTTTGCAGGATATAAGAAATAGGCAAAGATAGAGCAGGATAGGCTAAATTTTGAAGCTAATATGGGAAATAGTTAAAAATAGGCTAAATTTTCCCCAAATACTGCAAAGATCATCCATAATGGTCGAAAAAGGCAAAAATAGGCTAAACTTTGATGGAGAAAGTCAAGGACGGGCTGATTTTGTTTAAAAAAAAAAGGCTAAAATTAACAAATTTGTCAACTCAAAACAAAGATAGGCAAAATTTTCTTCCCGAATTTTTGCCTTTTTTTTTTTTTTTTTGAGTAAATTTAGCCTATCGCTGATTTGAATTATTTTGAAAAAGCATATCTTATTTAGTCTTTTAACGCCTTTTCCTGCAAACTTTATCCTAGCCTGTCACCCTTAATTCCTGCAAACTTTAGCCGATCTTAGCCTGTTTTTCCTATTTCTCGTATATCCTGCTAACTTTAGACCATCTTACCATGCATTTGCCTATTTTACTCATATCCTGCGAACCTTAGCCTGTGTTTGTTTATTTCTGTCATTTCCTATAAAGCTTTGCCTATCTTAGCCTATTTCTCTCATTTCCAGGGAAATGCCTGTTTCTCTTATTTCTTGCAAACTTTAGCCTATCTTTGTATTTTCTTCAAATATTAGCCTATCCTTGCCCTTTCCCAGCAAATTTCGCTGAACTTTGCCTTTTTACGCCTTATTTCGGCAAATTTAAACCCATAATAGCCTATTCCTCCTAATTTTAACCTATGTGGGCCTTATTTCGGCACAATTGAATTGTGTTGAATTTTGCTAACAAATTTGTGATAAATTTACGTAATTACGGCTAAATTTTGCCTTAGTTCACAATGTAGGCTATCTTTGCACCATTACGCCTAAAGTTGGGGAATATAGGCAAAGATAAGCTGAAAGTGTGTGGGGAAAAGGGAAACATATACTAATATTGTAGGAAAAGGCAAAGACAGGCTAACTTTTAGAGAAATGAGCTAAGATAAGCTAAGAGGTGATTAGAGTTTCAGGAAGTTAAAAAAATAGGCGAAACTAGGCTTTGTTTTGCACGAAAGTATATAAAACTGGCAAAGATAGGCTAAATTTGGCACAAAATACATAAAATACACCAAGATATGCTAATTTTTGCAGCAAATTACGTAAAACAGGCAAAGATACGCTAGGGTAGGCTATAATTTGCAGCTAATATGGGAAGTGTTTTTAATCATCCCTGTCGACCCCTTACTGCTACAAATAATTGTAATTCAAACATTTTTGTATTGAACAATTGTACATATAATGTCTCTTTCCTTTTTGTCTTTACTGGTATGTAAAAACCGATTGTACAATATGAATACAAATATGAATATGAATTATAGGAAAATTAGTTCATTAGCAGAAAAGCTGAAAATTAAGCAGAAAGAAAATAAAATTTTAGAATTTATGTTAGGATTTGGGAAAGATAGGAAAACAACTTTGTATAAATACAATGGTAAAATATGAAAAGAGGAAGATTATATGTTTTTTAATAATTTTTAAAATGCTTTTAACATAAATCTTGAAGCATTATGGTTTATATTAAGTACAAAAGGAATAAATAAAAGTTTCATAAGCAATTACAAAGAATTTATACTGATAGTTGATTTTATATTAAGATCTCCAATGATATGGTGACTGAAACAATTCCACCTATCAACCGTTTAAAACAATGCTGTAAATAAGTTCATATATCAGAATTTGTATTGTGATGATATTTACATGAGCCTGGCTTTGTTGGCCTAAAAATATATTCAGCATACAAATATAAAAACCTAATCCTGACTTAACTCACTTGACAAGGATTATGAGGGGAATTTTGTTAAATCATACACCCATTATTCACTAGGTCACATAATAAGATTTATTATATTCCAAAGGAAATAAGACACAATTAATAACTGATGTGACGATTCTACATTTGGCAAACTGGCTCCAATTAGCAAGAGGAATGTGACTCATTGATATGTCTGTCCTCTTTGATTGTTGCTTCTCAAAAATGGTTTCTCGTGCTTTCTTTGGGAGGGGATATTATAAACTACCAGTAAGGATACAGTAACAAAATACCTGTAAAAATATTAACTGCTTCCTCTAATGCTTAATTGTAGTAACCAATGATTTACCCTAACAAAACTATGTTAGCAAACTCTTAACAATCTAAGCAATGTATATGCCACAATATACCAGAAATGATTCATAAAGCTAATGGGCATATTCTAATAATGAATACTAAGAGACCACAAGTTACTTTTTGCAGATGATATAATTATAAGGTCCATAACTAATGAAACAAGAGTAGCTGGATTCATCATTTTTGCAGGGACCAGGTTAAAAAAACAACAGGCACAATTTATGTTGTAAAATAAATAAATAAATAAATAAAATATATAACCAAACACTATATTTTGCGTCAATTTTGCATTCTGCGATGTACGCATTTTACATGTATGTTGTCAGCCCTGGTGGTCCAGTGGTAATCATACTTGCCTTCTAGACCCAAGATCACAGATTCAATCCTGGACAGGGTTGATGGATTTTTTGGGCATAAATATTCTAAGTATGGCTTCCTTCAGAAATAAAGTAAAGCTGTTGGTCCCATTGTAGATTTACTGCACAAAATGTGCCTCAATCCTGAAAGAAGAGGCCTCTGAAAAAATTTATCAGCTATTTCATGTCTGGAATTGAATGGGATGCTGACCTGATCACCTGAGATGTTAAACAGCATCCATAAATAAAACAAACAAAAATTAACAACATGATATGCCAATTGAACTTGTACAGTAAAGCTAATCATTTAATAAGATCACTGTATGAATGAGTCAAACTACACACTTATTGGCTCCACTTACTGGTTTAAACATAGTACACGTTTCAAGGACTCTTGTCCGCAACCTCAGCTACCCGTCGATTGCAGGACAATTCATTATGTTTTGAGTATATATATTCTGCTCTGCTGGAGGTGTGGTGAACTTAAAGTTTACATTTTATCCCCAGAAGTGTCGAAGTTTATTAACCTGTCTCAATATTTATAAATGTATATTTTCTACCATGTTGTTAACTCTGTAAGTCCTTTTACTGATTTTAATAATTTTGTTTTATTCACTATGTCATTTTTTCTGTCCGTAAATGAGATGCTACTGCTGATTTCTCCAATTTGTTTGTACTTTATGTTCCTGAAATGTTCTTTTAACCATGTGTCTGTTTCTCTTCATTTTTCCAATACAGACTTTCAGTAAATACCTGCTTTTTTCTCTAATGGAATACTGTCAATATTGTCATTCAGGAAATTTTTAACATTAAATCTGTTTATAGGTGCCAACCTAATATTAAAATCTTTTAGAATATATTGACATTTTTGTGTATCCCATGGATAACTTGTGAATTTTTTCAAAATTATCTTCTCTTTTCCTGCTGAAAGAGTGTGGTTTCTTTAATAAGTTTCTGTCTCTTGGATTTCTGTACTTTTTGTGAACTAGTGATTTGCTCATTCCATTTTTAATTGCTTCTTTCTATTTGCTTGTATTCTTTGAGCATTCTTCCTTCCTAATTTGTATGTTACCCAGCCTGTGTGTTACGCTGTTGATCTTGCATGTTTATTTGTTTTGAGATTAAAACAGTCAGCTTTGATGTAATTGTCTGCATGCATGTTCTTTTTGTAGATTACAAATTTTAGGTTTCCTTGATGTTGTATTATTTTAAAGTCCAGGAATGGTAACATGATAACTGTTTAATATGCGTTTATCTTGTGTATTCAGAAGTTTCATGGCATCAATGTGTTTTTTGTTAACTATGGCAAATATATCATCAACATAACTGTACCAGATTTTAAATATGTAGTTCAACTCAATCATATAATGATCTTAATCATAAAAAAATCAATAAGTTTATCACTTTCTTTGAAAAAAGTTGTTAATTTATATTTGCTTCTTTGCTGTTTTTCTATTCAAGCAAAAAATGAATGTTTCACATTTAACACATTCTGTTGCTCACAACCATTCATATCATCAGTCATGTGTACAGAATATACTTGCACAGTTTCACATGCTCTCAGATCTTCAGCAAACATCAGCATGACTGCTGCATGATCTTCCTCCTCTTCCTCACTTCTCTCCACTATATCACAAACACTTGCTACTCCTACCTTATCTCACATTTCATCAACACTTCACATGTGACAACGTCCTCGTGCACTGCCACATAAGTGTCATAACTGACAGTTATGGCAACTCTTTGCATTAGCTACCATCATCCTGCTGCTCTAAAGGTTTTGGCAACTATGGAAAGTTTGAGTAATGCTTTGTCGGATCAAGCATAAGGCAAACTCTCTGTACATGTGATGATCACTGCTTCAATTATTCCAGTTTAAAAACAATACTTTGAAGAACAAGATGTAGGGTGGCATTTGAGACCACATAAATTGAATTATACATCCATGAAAACAATGGTTCCGGAGAAACTGCCAATAATGCAAATTAAATAGATAGGGAGGGTTTAAGCAAAAATTTTATATGGAGTATAGATTAGAGGAATATTAGAGGGGTGGGTAGTGTTGATTTGATTCACAGATCATTCTGTAAATTAATTTTGGGTAGGAAAGTTAGGACTAATAAGGAAAAAGGGGAAAATAATGGTTTAATGCTAGAAAAGAAAATCCATTACAGCAGTAACTAAAATTGTTAATTGCAACATTGCACAATGAAGCTAATTATATATTAAGATCATTGTATGATTGAGTCAAGCAAAAAAGTGTTAGTACAACTCAATCATACAATGATTTTAATATACTACAGCAGTGTTTAATTTTACAAGGAAGAACAAAACAAAGAAAACTTGAGTGTTTACATTTCATTTCCTGTATGTGAATTAGATTATACATCAAAAGGTTTGGTGACTTTAATAAGAAAAAATGTCCATTAGTTTATACATAAATGCACGAATGCTGTGATGAAGATGGAGAATTTGATGGGTCAGAACAGATGTTGTAAATCTCTAGTGCATAAAACATTTAAAATATTAAAACACTCATGGTGTTTCACTCTTAAAATTTTTAAAATTCAGGACATGTTTCGTGAGGCTCTTGCTCACATCGTCAACTGCAAATGGCTAACGAATCATACTAGGTTGCAAAGATAGGTGTAAGGGCTCTGGTGGTCTGTTGATGAACTTATACAAAATATTGTCTTGCTTCCGGAATATCAAAAAATCATGAGTATATGTTCATATTTCCTTATAAAAATCCTTTCCCACATCCTGAGTTCTTTGGAATGTTGAACTACTTTTAATAATCCTTTTCTATTTCATGATGCTCATTCCAGAAATGTGCTCCTAAGGCTGATTTTTCTCTGTTGACAACGAATATTTCTCCAGTGTTTCTTCAATCTGATGCTTATATTTCTCTTGATCTTGCATATGTATACTTTTTCACAGTCTTTACAATTAATTCGGTAATTCCTTCTTTAGATCTGAAATCTGTTTTGTTCAACTTCAACACATTTCGGGAGAATCTCTGCCATCTTGAGTTGGTCGCTGAACTTCCGTTACTCGAAACGACGGCTAGACAACCGGATGTTCCTGTGGTGGCCTCTATTGATTTAAGTAGGAAGTTGCTGAGTTCATCCATAGGAGGAAACTCGAAATTCATTAGGTTTTCTCCATTTTTTAATATGAAAATTTTTCCTAAGTGGATAACTCCAATGGGTTGTGAAGATGTTTCAGCAATTTTATTCCCGATTTTATTTCATGATTTTTGGTCCAAAAGTGAGCTGCTACTGCTGATTTATCCACCTGCTTAAACCGAATATTCCTAAAGTGTTCTTTCCTCCGAATTTCCAAATTTCTCTTTGCTTTGCCTCTGTTCACAATCTGCACATTTTATTTCCCAAATTCCTGATTTCTGTTCTGTTGCAACCTAATAAATTCTTGATGTAGTATCTGTTCTTTGGGGCTAACATTATCCCATGTTCTTTGAAAACTTTCTTGAACTTGCTGTGGTAAATTGGATGGTAGGTGAAACTTTTGAATTTGTATTCTTCTTTTGTGTTTCTCAGTGTGGAAACTTTCCTTATCCCTTTTTGTCTTTAAGATTTATTGATAATTTTTATCACTGTGTCTTTGTTGAAACCATTGGGAAAAAATAGAGAAAACCTAATGAATTTTGAGTTTCCTCCTATTGATGAACTCAGCAACTTCCTACTTCAACCAACAGAAGCCACCATAGGAACATCCGGTTGTCTAGCCGTCGTTCAGTTCAGTGAGCAACTGAAAATTGGAGAGGTTCTCCCAAAACATGTCCTACTTTTATGTAAGTGGAGTTTAGGGTAAAAAATGAATACCTAAGTTTAGGATATGTTACTACTCCATTGTCAACAGTTTTGCAAGTACAATATTTAAATAGGTAGTTATTTAAGAAAAATGAGGAATAAATGATTGAGGGGGATTGATAAATAGGTTAAACAAATTAAAAATGCAGAAAATGATTAGAGATGATAGTTTCATAGCCCAATAACCAATGTTGTCAATATTGGGTCAAAAAGAAAATCAGCAACTAAATTAGGACAAAATACTAGCAGAAAGGTTTATAACTCATACATGCATATAGTATAGGGTGATAAGTTGACTGTACAATTCAGTAAACTGTAGTTTACTTTGAATTTATTATATTGATTAAATTCATTCATACAATGGTGTAAATGAATTTTTGCACCATTTCATAGAAATTTAGCACTCTTTCCACAAGATCCTCATATTTCTTGGATGAAGGTCTATAGATTCATCTTCAGGGAAAATAACAGCAAGAATAATATTTATTTAAAGACAGTGTTATATTTTAATCTAAAAATTATCTATAGAACTATAAAAATGGAATGACATTTTAAGTCAATACAAATCTTTCAGTCCTGGACGAAGATTTACTCTTCTAGGTGGCGTATAGTTTTGGTTAAAGCTAGCAGCAATAAAACGACGATTTCTTGGTTCTAATTGCTGATTTGTTACCTCCTGTATCTCGGAACATAAATGCTCATCCAAACTCTGTATGCAAAACAGAGAAGAAAAAACACATATATATTTTAACATGTATGAGAAATGTCTTAGAATAAGAAACCCTATGACTACGCAAACATGATAAAGAAGTTGGTTACTCTGATCACTGGGCAAGTTCAACTCTACAAATCAACATTAAAGGAATTAATTAAACAATGGAATTTCAGCAAAGCATCAATGGATCAGGTAATCCTGATTTATATTCAACATTTAGCATCAGAAGACATACACATGCAGTTCAATTGCAGTTATTTTATATTTCCAAAGACTACATCAATATCATATTGTAACATTTCCTTAATAACCTTCATAAACCATTTACAAGTACAATCTTAATGTATTAGTCCATAATATATCAATGGCCAAGATAAATTCATTAAATAAGTAATTAGAAAATCTGCAACAATTCATTTAAGCATGTTAAAAATATGCAGATATTACCTTTTCTGCAACATGTTGCCCTTCTGAAAGACGCTTCAGGAGCTGTTCAAATTCATGGGTAAGTTCCTTGTTGCCATTCTTTTCAATAGACTGTTTAAGCTTAAGGATCTAAAAGAACAGAAAAGTACTATATTTGAAACAGAACATTCCGGAAATGGAAAGCAAATAAATTACAAGTGCTGTTTGATAAGTGTAAGCATACTCTAAAGGTCATAACACTTGGCAATATGGTGACTGTTAGTTAGTATATGTTTGAGGGCCATTTCCTGCTTAAACTGGAAAACAAGGATTCAAAAGGGAGAAAAATGAATTCTGTATATAAATAAAGCACTATCTTTTGAAAGAAGCAATGTCCACATAAACTAAAGCATAGCTGGACAAACATTACAGTGAATTTGTACTATGGTAGACATGGCAAAACTAGCACCAGAATGCAGATTGTTTCGGACATTCTGTCAACGTAACAACTTCTGAAATCATTGAAAAAATTTCACAACATGGTGCTAAGCAATCGCATCTTAAAGGTGATAAAGCCTGCTAAAGCTGTGGGCTGTGGGCACTTCTGGGGGTCAGGTGCATTATATTTTGCACAATGATTTGCAAAAAGCAGTCAGTATGAGGTACCGCATTTGCTAATGACTTGAGCAGAAAAGAGAACGAGTTGTTCCTTCTGAGCACAGGAGCTTTTTAAAAAGAAATCCAAGTGAATTTCAGAGACAGTATATAACAGTTGATAAAACATGGATCCACCACTGAATGCTGGAAATGATAGAGCAGTTAAAACAGTGGGTAGCAATAGAAGAAAGTGCTCTGAAGAACGAAAAAAAAATCCCCTAAGTAGGAAAGGTGATAACAGCTGTTTTGGAATTGCCAATGTAATTTTACCCATAACTGGGAATATTACAATATGCTACTGGAGCAATTAAATGATGCGATCAAGGATTGTCGCCATGACCCTCCCACAAAAAGAAACTTGATTCATCATGATAATAGGCCAGCGCAGAGTTTGCAATGGTAACCTCATTATTGAACTTAAGTAATGAAATCCACCAAAATATCCCAAATGAAGATACAGCTAGCAGGAAAGAAATTCATTTGATTCAAATGAAAAGGTTGTCAGTAAAACAATATGCATATTTTGCACAGCTGAAGAAATGACACATTTTATGGATGGGATAAACAATTGGAAAATCACTGGAATAAGTATAAAGTTTTGAATGGTAATTATATTGAGAAACAATTTTTGTTTCTCCCAAAAAGTTTTATCTTTATTTTTGCATAGACTACTGAACACCTTCATATTTATCTATAAAGTTATTCAAACTCTGATTTGGCGAAATGTACAATATAAAATTTTGGGGATATTTCTTTTTATCATTTTGGATAGGGAAGGGTGGCTGATCAATGAAGTTAAAGATAGCATAACACACAACTTCCTAATAGAGCTGCTATATTTTAAAAGTGTATAATATGATATATGATGGTAGTAAAATTTTAATATTGCAATTAGATTGCAGTCAGTATTTAAAACTCACATTTGTGTGGAAAACTGAGGAACAGATGCTCAAATTTATGATTTATATCACATGAGTAAATATTTTGACACTATATATGTTAATTATTAGTCTTTTAAGGCTATTTTATCAGTTCTTTTATTTTTCAGTTTTTTGCCTTTCTGCTCAACTATGCTCATAGCTAAATGTAACAGATTTTCACAAACCATCACATATACATACGAGAATGGATTGATAAGTCTAGTGAAAAATATATGAAATATAATTTTTTTGAAAAACAAAAAAATTTTCTTAACATAATCTCTTTTGAGTTTAATACATAACCTTTTCATGTGATGAAGATTTCAATTCCAAATCAATTTTGGGGGTTGGGAAAGAAAAAAGTCACATGGGGATTAGGGGTGAGTGGGAAACTATTTTGAAATCCAGCTTTGCACTTTTGTGAGTAGGTGCATTGTGCTGGTGAAGCACTTTTTGCAAGCCAATCTTGAGGGCTTCTGCTTCAACTCACTATGGAAACAGTCCAATAAAAAACAAAACAGTTTTAACTTTTTTCTGTACACTTTCACCTTTGCCTACACAGTGTTTTGTCTCCAGGGTATAGTAGTGGATCCAGATTTTGTTTACAGTCACAAAACACAGTCAGAAGCAATTTGGATTGTGCTGCAACTTTTCCACACACAATTTTAAAATGTCCTTCTTCAAGGACGTGGCACACATTGCAAACTCAACTTCTTTAGATGCAGAACTTTGTGCAGGATATTATGTACCCGTTCATATGAGATTCCACCATTTCAGCAATCTCGCAAAATCTTAATGCAGCAGTCTTCTATTACAATACCATGAATTTTTGTTGATCATTTCTTCAGAAGAAACTATTTGAACAACTAGAATGTATGATCATGCTTTAATAAATGGTCTTGAGTGCTGGTGCAGAGTCCCCATGAACTTCCTTCAGCTCAGTTTGTATCTAAGCTACAGTCTACAGCAATACTCCTCTTTATCCATTTCTACAAAACATATTATACCAATCATTTAAATAGCGCTTGCATCTGTTTAAAAATTTTAACAAAAATGTTACAAGAATCACACTTACCGACTGTCATGCTGCTTAACAAAATTTTCTACCATTTCGTTGAAATTTACCAAACTTATCAATCAATCCTCATAAAAACAAAATAATGCAAACATAATACATAATAAAAATTACTGAACTATACTTACAATATCTTCACAAACTGTTTGCTTTCTCTGGTTTGGTATATCTATTTCAATTAAGTTTCTGAGAAGTGGAAGAGCATCCTCAGGTCTTCCAATATCAGCTAATGCTGCTACCTATAAACAAATAAAGATTCTATTGTATGTCATGAAAATGAAGTTTTACATGAGAATCAATGATGTCAAGCTAAACACATCAGAAATTGCATAACCATTTTGAAGTGAGCACAGTATACATACTAGCAATATGGTTGCAAAGCATGCTATATTTAAAATTAAAAAATAAATAAATAAGTTAAGGATATTCAGGTCTTTCAGTACACATTAGGGCTTTTAGTCTTATGAGTATAGGAGTTCCAAGCAGATGCTGTTAGTTGTGCTAATAAGTTTATTTATTCATTTGGTTTATTTAATGATACTTATTAACATATGTGGTCACTACCATTTAATTAATCCGGGGTGTAAAACGGCTGATAAATTTTCCTCACAGGCCTCTTCTTTCAGGCTTGAGATTATTTTACGTACTACATACTACAATGCAGGACCAACAGCTTTACTTCCCTTTCAAAGAATCAACATTTAAATTTTTTATGCTCTAAAAATTCATGACCTTGCACAGATTTGATGATAAGTGTCTCTAATTATTGCATGCAACAATAATGTTTTATGAAAATGACCTGCATCTATGTTTGCATATACAAAGAACAGCATATTTTGGTGGTAATTTTCTGAATGAAGTTGTAACTGATAAACGTTTACAAAAGACTACCTGCACATCATGATTGTGAAACTTTTAGCCATATTAAAACATTTAAATGGTGCACATGCATTAAAGATGGCTGTACGTCCATGAAAGAAAATTTGCTAAGGTGCCTTGGAGCTTTCTGCAGTTTTTCTGAAGAACATACAGTATATGAAATGATCTTTGACTATCAACAGATAACTTTTACTCAACTTGCAGAAGAGATGCATCTATCTATATAACTGTATATACATCATTCATAAGCAACTGTATTTTATGCAAAAGCTCCCTCTGCCTCTGACCAGCATAGAAGAAGTTTAAATAAATATTTTGTTATGGTAGGTTAGAATTTTCTGGACTACATTGCTATCTGTGATGAAAACTGAATTGAAATGTACATGAAAACAATGGAAGCAGATTCATCATCTCCATAAAAAAAATCCTGAGAATTGAAGGCTAAGTAATGGTCAGTATTTGTTGAGACAAAATTGATGTCATTCATGTGGAAAAAGTACCTTGTTGGAACACTAAAGACACTGTTTCTGCAGAACAATATAAGACTTCACATTACCTATCCCATTACTTGCACATACTATCGCCATGGCTCAGATGATAACATGTTGCCTCGATAAAGTTTTTCTAGAGTTTTCGTTACCCTGGAAAGGTGAATGCCATGTAACATTAGATACTAAGAACTCCAGACTCATTTGCATCATCATTTCATTGACCCCATTTATTTCAAAAATCTTGACAGCTGTCCAGACAAAAAAACTTGGATAAATAGATGGCATTACCATTATAGTCCTGGCCTCACTCAAAGTAATTTCATTTCATATTGTTTGGGCAATTAAAGCACTCCTGGATGGCTACCATTTCAACAGTGATATGGCATGAAGCCAGGCAGTTCAATTATGGCTTCAGTGAAATTAAAAATCTTTCTATGCTGATGGTATCCTAAAGTTTGGTGTCACCAAGGAAGTAAGGTTATCTGTGAATATTGCACACAAAGAGACAAAAAGAGACTAAACTGCAATGCCATACACATTTTATACCCACAGACTTTCACAAGTCATAATAGTTAAACAATGAATTTGTTTGATTACAAATATTGTTTCTAATATTTTAAATTCAAATATATGTATAAATATGTAAATGCCGGAAGCTCTCTTGCTGTCCCAATAAGACCTACATGACAAATCACAATAAGCTACTGAAATATATTTATAATGTAATAAAGTACATTAATTTTTATTCTTAACCACGCCTTTATTTTCATCATATTAAAACAAATTTTAAACAAGACCAGCCCGCTAATCTAGTGATCAGAGATTCTTGTTGTTAAACCTGGGGTATTCTGTTCCGATTTAATTTTCAGTACGGACATGAGATATTTTCTTCATGGAGATAGTCCATTTATCCTCTTTGGTTTGTGTGATTTTTTCATTTTTTTCTAAGTTTTTTTTTTAACTTATGTCCAATATGCACAGAAAAAATGTAGTAATTTAGGATGAAAAGAATGCACAAATGGGTCTGGAGTTTGGAACACTTGAAGCTGATTGACATACTCTTTTTAGGATAAGGGAGAATAAATAAAGAAAAAGAAGGCAATTGAGCTCAGGACCTATTGATTTGCAATCAGATACTCTGACCTCATCTTGAAGGCCATCGTTTTGCATATGGTCCATTTTGCCCTTAAGTTTAAGTCTAAGCTGCATGTAGGTTTAAGGATTTTCCTAGTGTCATATTCACCTATCATCCTACCACAAAATCTTATAATAAATAAATATCTATAATTGATATTATTGATTGATTTAGTTTAACTACACTCTTAATGCTTCTCTACTTGTCATAATAAATAGAACCAGTTTCAAGAACATTTAGCCCTCATCATCAGCAGGCTAAAATTCAAGAATTTAATTTTAGCCTGGCTGGTGATAAGAATGAAATGTTCTGGAAACTAGTTTTGTATATTATGACAAGTGAAGCATTAAGAGTGTGTAGTTTAACTAAATTATACAATAACATCAATTATATGATCGGCTTCACTGTGCAAATTCCAATTTACATTTTAATTAAATTAATATCTACTTAAATAAAGTGAATATCTTAAATATAAATCCAAAATCGAACAAGTTCCCATAATCCTCCTCCTAATCATCATCCTGGTAATCCTTGCCATTGTCTTTGCCGACCCCCTTCTCACTCCCATCTGAATCATGGATAATGATGAAGGGCACATCATTTTGACATCAGGGATCTCTCTTTGATAATCCTCCCATTACAACTGCTCTACTTGCCATATATATTTTTCTTATGCCTCTGTGGGAATACTTGCCACAGCTTATTATTTTTTAAGAGAATTTAACACCCATTTTAACTGCTGAGGCATCACAGGCAGTGGACATTGATGATACATACGAGGGCAGGAGGTCCATAAGTTTCCGGCCTAACCATTATCTAGGTATGATAAAGACAAAAACTATATTTCACCTTTCAATATAATTACCCTTTATTGCAATACACTTCTCACATCTTTGAATTAACATTTGAATTCCCTCCCCCCCAAAAAATAGTCACAAGTCTTGTCTGCAAAATAGGCATAAACAGCATACATCACTTCTTCCTCACACTGAAATTTCCTTTCTTAAAGGTCCTTCTTGAGTTTTGAGAAGAGGAAATAAGTCACTGGGAGAAATATGAGCTGTAGGGTGGATGGTCAATTTCTTTGAAGTCACATTTCTTCACAGCTTCCTTTGTAACAAGAGCTGTGTACACAGGCAGGTGTGTTGTCATGAAGAAGGCGCACACCACCATTCAGCTTTCCTCGCCTTGTCTCTTTGATGGAAGCACATAGTCTGTGCAGTAGGCCAGCATAGTACTCCCCATTTACTGCGGAGTTCTTCTCTTGAAGTCATAAAGTCAATGAAGAGTATTCCTTCATAGTCCCAAAAGATTGTGGCCATGATCTTCTTGGTTGACTGAGTGACCTTGGCCTTTAGAGGTGGTGCTTCACCAGATTTATGTCATTCCATTGATTTTCTTTTGGACAATGGATCGTGTAGAGGACCAAGTTTCACCACCTGTAACAATGGTTTGAAGAACTTCTCTCTCGTTGCCATGGCAGAGCTCCAAAAATGTCTTACAACACATGACTCATTGCTGCTTTTGGACTGAGGAAAGGAATCTAGGCACCCATTTTGCACTGATTTTATTCATGTTTAAATGTTCATGAATAATTTGAAGGACTGTTGTTTTAGAAAGGCCCAACCTTGCTGCTATTTCTGTAACTCTGAGTTGCTGATCTTCCATAATTTCTCCTTCCACAAGAGCGATGTTTTCAGGAGTGAGCACCTCCAAGGGCCAACTTGCACGCCCTTTATCTTCAATGCTTTCTTGACCCATTCGAAAAAGTTTGAACCATTGTTTTATGGTAGAATATGAGAGGGATGCTTCGCCATACACACCATCCAATCACTGTTTAATTTCATTTGGAATTAGTCATTAATAACAGCTAGATACTCCATTTTGAACATGTCACAATCTTCTGCACAAAGCCTTCTTTATTCAACTATATCTGAACAACTTAACATAGCAGAGCAGAGGTTACAGCTGCTATTATTTACCTAACAGATAAGGTATGACACCAGATAAGTGTTTTGGCAATGTCAGAAACTTATGGACCTATCCTCATAAGATGCAATGATAAAACCAGAAAAGGATTTTTTTTTAAAGGAAGCATTCAAGACCTAATTCTAATTCCCCAGCATTTGTCATTTATGACTGAGGAATAGCTGGAATAAACCTCAGCCAGGGAGTATGGTCCTGATGGGAATCAATCCCAGGTCTCCCCCTGGCGAGTCTGTACCTAACAATTTTGGCCACCCGTGGTGGCCCATAGCTTCATGAGTTATTCTCTCCATATTGGCAATTGTGAAAGTTTTGTTTCTCTCAGCAACACAGGACTTCATTTCAACCCAAATAAGTTGGTCATCATTATAATGGTAGTAATATGGGGGCAGCTACAGCACTCAATTACCCTGTTGTTCAGATCTCTTTAACTTCCTAACATTTGGGTTTGGAGTTCCATATTCTAACAAATGTGAGCAGTTTTTCTCTTTTCTGGGTGTACATATGAGAAATATTAAGTATAGAGAACCAAGATATTATTTGACACTTGTGGATATTCATGTTTGAAGTTCAATCAAGCAGCACAGAATGTATGCTGACTTTGCTACCGTAGAGTGAGGTGAAATGTTCGGCAGTAAATTTTTAAGAAGATATTTCTTGAAAAATGAGTAATTCATTATCTCTATGGTAATCTGCTTTATTTTTTTGGTCTTGGAGCAAAATACATATTAATTTAAGATGTGGGAGGAACCCAGATGCAAATGAACCAGCATGGCAAACAATCAGGCACCCCCTCCCCTTATCAATAGGTGCTTTAAGTCTCCAGAACCATCTCATTTGCAACAGGTCTTCATGGTATGATTCTGGTTACCTAGGACTTATTGAGGAAAAAGGACTGTGATTGCCCTTTTTCTTTTGTATGATAGAGTTTTCTTATTAAATCTACCCTTCTGAAAAACATCAGTGTGTTTCATCAGGAACAACACTGCATTTCCATGTTAAACCATTTTTAACACACATAAAACTGAAGATGAATTGCCATTAAATCCCACTGCTTCCTTCATTTTTAGACCAGTTTAAAAGAAGTTGGAAACTTGCTATTTTTGTGCATGTAAAAATTCTTTTCTGAACACTTTATTAAAATAATTTCATATCAGTATCTACTTTTCTTCTTTCATGGGTTTTTCTCATTGATTTAAATACTGCATTTATTTTATTTCCTTCACTTGTAATTCTTTGCACAATCAGAAGTTCCACACCACATGCTGTTGATGTCCTTTTTTTCTTCCCCACATTATGCATTGTCAATTGCTGATGCATGTTGACAAAGTATTGGTACACCTTATACATATTTCTCTGGTTTGCATATGTAATAACTTGTTATTCTTCTTCTCGGTCCCTCTAACATACATGCACTTAGAAATGTTGTATTATTAAAACTATTTGCTCTCTACAACAACTCTATCTAATCTAAACCCAAGGTCGCGGGTTAAACCCGGCCAGAATTGATGGATTTTTTCTGGCATAAAAATCCTAAGTATGGCTCCCTTCTGAAGGGAACAAAAGCTGTGGGTCCCGTGTTGTACATTTACAAAATGATAAAGAACCTCAAGCCTGAAAAGAAGAGGCCCCTGAGCAAAATTTGTCAGCTGTTTCACGACTGGAATTGAATGGGATGCTAATGACCTGAGATGTTAAAGAGCGTCCTTAAATAAAAAAAATTTAAAAAAAAAATAGCTCTATCTAATTTGGTATATGGCCTCACCTTAAGATTCCTGACTGTCACATAATTCTGCTGCACTACTCCAGAAAGCATTTCTAATGCTACATGTGGTGAATTTTGATTTATAGCCAGGCCAGCTGCAAATGTTACAGCTCTCCTCATAGGATTATGTCCTATTTCTTTCAGATTTTTCCACAGTTCAGTTGCATAAGTAAATGCTTCTTGTGTGTTCTGCAACAAATAGTTATTATGCAGCATACATAATAAAAATAAATAAATTACTACAGGAAGTGAAAATAAAAAAATCTATTATAAATTGTACAAAATTCAAATTGTTAATACCAGAGCAATTTAAACAAGTTTTATTTAAAATTTAGTCAGTTGTTCATCTTGAGCTCAGAAGTCACAAAAAAAAAATTGCTGTGATAGAAATGAGCAAATTATTTTTACCATCAATAAGAAAAGAGCCAAAACAAATGTACAAATAGAAAAAGAAATGTAGTATGATTACTATGAACACAATATTATCTTTATATGTGACTTAATTCAAGAACATATTCCATAGGCCTAGCAATTTATCAGAAATAATGCAAATACAAGGCTTTCCAAAAATGCACATATCAAATGCATTCTTTGCAGCTGTGAAAGCGTTTTTTTTGAGTGTATATATCAAATAATATGTTTGGCCCACCCAACATGCTTCAAAATCCAAGACTCAGGGAGGTATGTATGCCCCTGCCTAAATTGTTCCCTCTCAAAAGATGCATGCTGGAAAACTATGATGTATTCTGCTTGGACCAAATTTTTCACCTACCAAATTGAAAGTTTCTTCCAGAATAAATGGTCATTTTCAATTTGACTCTAATTTACTTTACCTCCATAAATATGCATCATTCATTTGTGTCATCTTTTGTTTTCTTATAATTCATTGCTTATATTGTAACACACTCAAGAATAAATACTGTTAAAAAAACCCTAATGCTTTGTGGATTCCATGATAGGCCCTTGCAAACTACAATTTGAGAACCACTGCTCTATACTATTTGCAGTGTGACACAGTTTTCATTTTTCTGCTGTTCTTACTTTTAACTTTTCAATAACCCAATGTTTACTCTATATATATCTGAGAAACAGAAAAGCCATTTCAAAATTCGTATTTTAAGTGTTTTGTAATGGGAAGTTATTTCAATAATGAAACAAGTGATTTTTCTGTATACAAATTGCCAAATTCATTCATGTTAAAAATTCTATTTATGTATTTTTATAGAAGTCATAACAATATTTTCAAAGTTATCAAATTGAAGAAGGGTTTTCAATATCTGGTATGTACTCACCAGCTTGTAACAAGCAGCAAAAGTTAGAATAACCACATTTTTGGGATACTTTGTATCCTGATGTTGCCTTGATTGTACAATGTCAGCAACTTCCAACACTTCTTTATACATTTCATTTCGAAATAAAAGATCCATGAGAATCTGATAAGTGCTAAGCTGAGAAAAGAATCCTTCAAGGTCAGGATCCTTAAAAGCCTGAAACACAAGAAACATATTAATGCCTCTGACAGCAATTTAAAACAATTTGGCAAACACCAGTTAATTTTTAATAATTACATTCAGGACGAATATTTTAAATAATGTAAAGGATGCAATATATATTACTTAGATAATAATAACCATAGTGTGACAAACTGTTTTGAAAACCCTAAAATGATCAAGCAATGTTGAAAAGTACAAAAAGGCTCAGTGCTCATAAATTAGGCACACACAAATAGAAACACAATGAACATTAGTAAAACATCAAAGGCAAAATAATTCAGAGATCTGCAGCTGTTTACTTTTCTTGTTACTCAATTATAATGCAAAAGTAAGATGTCTGATTACTGATTTGATTTGGTTTATTTATGGAATAATATCTCAGATCATCAGTGTCCCATTCTATTCCAGACATGAAATGGCTGACAAATTTTGCTCAGAGACCTCTTTTTTTCAGACTTGAGGTTCTTTATAGTGCCTTAAATGTATGACACCGGACTCACAACTTTCTTTTCCTTCCCTCCTGAAGGAAACCATACTCAGGATTTTTACACCTGAAAAAATCCATCAGTCCTGGCCGGGGTCTAACCCGCGAACTTGGGTTTGGAAGGCAAGTATGGGATTGACTATGTGTAACATGGAGAAAATGTATATTCAAAATGTTGAAGCAGAATTTCAGTATTCCTTAAGTTAATGGCAGAGTCTGCAGGTCCTTCAAGGAGCTGTTAGAAGGGAAAGAAAAAGAAAAATCAAACAGTAGGACACATCAGTTTACTTATTTTCATGCAGAAGATGCGAGGAGTGGCTCATGAAAAATGTTTGACACACACTCGGTGCATGATTTGTTTTGAAAAGTGAGAATGGCAGAGCTCCAGTAGGAGATTTATTTGGCCTTTGCCAAAATATCAGGTCGAGCACAGCCCTGTTACATTTAATAGAATATACAGTAGTCAGACATATAATCTTTTATGAAAGTGGACATTAGATGCACATGCGTGTTAGTGATATAGTCTGCTAAGAAAGGTTATGTTCATACATTATCCTCCCAATCTGCCAGAAGATTATTTTTATAGAAATTCCCATGTTTTTGAGTTCCAGAACTTACAACTCATAACTTTCATGAAATTGTAAGTGATTAGTTTAATTTATTTTCATCTTTAGATACAATAATCATGATGTTGCACATGTTCAATTAATGCAATTATAAATTACATGAATATTTAACAACTGACATCCATGGTACACGAACTTAATCCTGTAGCTGGGAAGCAGGTTTTGTAAAATTATTCCTCTATTGAAAATTTATTAAATTTTTATAATTTCCTATGTAGTCTGTGTGTATTTATAATGATACTAAAGGTTTTACTCATGATTAGAAACAAAATCATAAAATCCACATCCATTATCTTATGTTTGCACATTTATATCTTTCAGCTACTTAGAAGCCACAGTAAAAACAACTTATATACATGTATTTTAGCTGTATATTTTGCAGTTTTTCAAAATCCAAATGAATGATTTTGTCTTTTAAGGATCATAGAATCATATAAATTGACAAGATAACTGAACCTGTTGGGTGTACCACTTTTTAAATATCATACTCAGTGTGTTTGGTATAATATACCATTACTAATATTATATTTAATTTTAATTATTGAGTTATACAGGACTTTCATGTAAAAACTATCCCAAATGCACAATGCAGCCATTGGCTGCGAGTGGCGCTCCCCACTCTTTTCCCTACAAGTGGGATAGTTTATATGTAAAACCCTGTATGCAATATATGGGTAGCTTAATACTGTAATATTATGAAACTTCTCTAACTTACTTCAAGGGCCTCCTTTGGCTTGTTGAAGAAATGATACATTCTCATTACCACTGGTCCAAACACAAAGCTGCCAAATCTTACTTCTTTATTCTGTGAATTAAATCTGAAATAAATAATTATAAAATGGAGTAAAAAACATATAAAAAACACACACACACAGATATTCATATGTGTCTGTATACAAGTAGGGAATACTGTTTTGAGTTAACCCAACAGGATATTTGCTTTTGGCAAATATGTTAATAGCAACTGGGTAACTTGGCAAACAAACAAAAGCTTTGCAGGCAGCAATATTACTCTTGTTCTTTTGTAACTCTTTCATTATTAATTCATTTATTATTTTTGTTTGTTTGTCTATTCAATATTTTTTAACATTACAAACAATAAAATTGTCACCATTACACAAGCAGCGCTTTAAATGCCATTTCTTCTAGGACATACCCGAGTTCTCCTAAACAGCTTACAAACAGGCTGAAATGTATTCTAGCTTTACTAAATATCACTTGTTGAATATTTTCTTTTTGAGAGTTCCAGATCATGTAAATTGTTCCTGTAAATTTATTTCTAAGATTGTCCACAGGATCTGCGGCTCTTTGAGGTCACAAAACAGAACTAATTATGTCACAGAACACATATCATACACTGAATGTTCAGCCATATGTGAGGTTGTATCATCCTGCATAAAATACTCATATAATTGTTCTGCTTCTGCCAAGTTCCCAAATATTGAACTTAAGCTCATATACAAGGAGGAGGAGGAGGAGGAGGAGGAGAAGAAGAAGAAGAAGAAGCAGAAGAAGAAGAAGAAGAAGAAGAAGAAGAAGAAGAAGAAGAAGGCCAACGTGTCCTGTATATTTAGCCAATTGCTCAGAATGCTACTTACATTTGTTGAACCAAAATTTCATAACATTACCTTGGATAGATGTCATAGTATAAGAAGTATTAAACAATAAAGTGTATTAGAAAACACAGAGAAAGTAAGAAATAAAATTAAAAGAATAATAGACAAATAGTAAAGAAGTTAAAAGCAAATTTAAATTAATAAGCCAAGTTAAAAGCAACACTACAGGTGCAAACAATATAAAAGAAAAATAAAAATAAAGTAACACTATTAACAATGTAACAAATTATCAGTAATTATAAAATCAGAAAAGGATAAAACATTAAGAGAAAGTCACACTTGTAATCACTATATTTCGAACTACTTGAGTTCTTCTACGGCAAGAAGACAAGTGACATATTTTGTTTCTGTAGCCTAGCACAATGTCATATTGTGTATTTCATGTCTATTTTTAGTTTTAATGTTAGCGTTTACTGCCAAGAAGATTCAGATTAATCTTTCAACTATGCACACCATTTTGACTCACACTCAGGGTAACATTTGAACTGGCAGTTGGACATAAATATGACAGTAGTTCCCTCACCTTTAAACATTCTTCTTAAATATGTATTTTCAATATGTTTACAGCTTTGTGCTAGGTATTACAATTTTTAATAATGTTCTGTTAGTACTAGGTTAAAAAGTTTAATTGTTAATGATGGTTTAGAAGCAGAGGTTAGAGGGAAAGTTGTCTTAAGAAATTCAAAGAAATTTCACCTCAGTAAGAAATCGGATTAGTGCCTTCAGAGTTGCCAAAGGCTCTGGGCCCACAAATAATAACTGAAAATATGGTATATGTAAATTGTTGATTTTATTTTTTAATATACTTAATTTTGTTTTAATTGCATGAACTTATGCATTTATATGTAAAAAATAAACATTTTCTTTGCATGTAAATTTGAAATTGGAAGAAATAAATTTGAATGTTAAAATTCAAAATTATTTTATCATTTACAACTCTTGAGTTAACAAAATATCATCCCATGCCTCAAAATCATGGCCCTAACCTCAATGGATGACATCAATG
The DNA here is from genome assembly GCA_030762175.1 of Metallyticus violacea. Lineage (NCBI taxonomy): Eukaryota > Metazoa > Arthropoda > Insecta > Mantodea > Metallyticidae > Metallyticus > Metallyticus violacea. The sequence goes on from CM060837.1 coordinate 54,200,305, forward strand.
TGTGAGATCCTGCTGCACACTTCAAATATAAATGCTATGTTTTGCATCACATCATAGGCACAATCCTGACAACTAATTTCATGTCCATGTTCACTGGAGTCTCATAAATAAGTAGCAGTTTCTTGGTGTTCTATACTCTCTTATCAATTTGTATAGATAAGTTTGCAACATGTTGGGTGTATGTATGTATATGTTAGGTTATACATGCTAACATTTTAGGATAGTGAGTGTGTATAAGCAACTAAAACCCCTCTAAATTTGCTGTAATATTTGTTGAACATGCCTAAAATTTAAAACATTAATTTACCTTTTCATCATTCTGTATATAAGATCCATGTCTTCAGGCGTTTCTTCCATTAAATGTACCATATTCTTTAAGTCTTCTGTGAATATCATATTTGTAGAATTTGGTTCTGCATATTGTGACATTTTTGTCTTAAATTTTTGCTTAAGATTAGCAAACTGCTGATTAGTCCTCTCTCTTACTCTGCTGTAGGTATCCACACCAAGTGCAGCTTGTGAAAACAGTAAACGATTGACTGCAAAAAAAAAGGTAAAATAAAATAAACATTAAAATATGTGACATATCTAAAAAGTTCGCATATGCTAGTTTCTATATGAGAACTAAATCTTAATTAATATATAATTTCAATTAAAACTTGAATAGGTGTGACAGCCATAATACTTGATAGGTTAACACACTAATGAACAGTAATGAATGCATTAGAATTCAGGCTGCCATAGATGCACTCACACATGCTATTCTCCATTAACTATCTCCCTATATAAGCATGTCAAGATTCCCTGTCAGTGTCAGTGTATCAAATGCTGTGGATAAAGTATACATACATGCTACTCTTTAACACGACAGGATTCAATTTCTTTTTCTTTCTTTCTTTCTTTTTTTTTGCAAATTGTTCCTAATGTTGAAAAAATGAATACCAGGCAACTTGTGGTACCTATGAACTTTAAACTTATTTTCAATTTCATTAAGAAATGCTGTATTATGTTTCTATTAAAAGTATTACATTCATTCCAGAATTTCATGCATAATAGCATAATTTTCATTAATGATGAATGTAGGAATCAACACACTGAAACAGTCTTAAAATCTTAGGTAGATTAAAAGCAAAACTATTTAAAATCATGTCAATACATTCATCAATAGACCACCAGAGCACTGACAGTCACTTACACCACCGATTGATCCATTAGTGGTTAATGGTTGACAATGTGAGCAAGGTCTCACATAACATGTTCCAGTTTTTTTTTAAAAAAAGTTTAAGAGAGGAACATCAACAGTGTTTTAATGTGTTACATGATTTTAAATAGTCTTATCTTTAATCTACTTAAGATAATTCACATTATTTATGGGGGGGGGGGGGTTGTAAGGAGTAGTGATGCATTTCCTTACCCTCTCCTACCCAAACCACTGTTCTTCCTACCCAGTCCTCTCGGCAGATCATATGGATCCATCAACCAATGGCAGGTATGTTCCTGCAAGCATTTTGGGGGTTGTGAGGAGGCAGTATAACTGCTGTAGTTTTTTTTTATTTGTTTTTTTACGGACGCTCTTTAACATCTCAGGTCATCAGCGTCCCATTCTATTTAGGGCGTGAAACGGCCGACAAATTTTGCTCAGAGGCCTCTTCTTTCAGGCTTAAGGTTCTTTTTCGTGCCATAATGTATGGACACGGGACTCATGGCTTTACTTCCCTTCCGAAGGAAACCGTACTTACGATTTTACGCCCGAAAAAAAAAATCCATCGATCCTGGCCGGGTTCGAACCCGCGACCTTGGGTTTAAAAGGCAAGTATGGTTACCACTACACCACCAGGACCGACTACTGCTGTAGTGTAAAAATTGTAACATTAAAATGGTTATACAGTAAACCTTGCTCAAAGTGGAATCCCAATGGGACCAAAACGGTTTTCCAAATTGGACAGGTTTCTGGATTATATAAAATACGCTTGATTACATAAATTTTCAGAGACTATTTTTCTTATTATATTTAAATGTCGTACATTTACGGCACGATAAAGAACCTCATACCTGAAAGAAGAGGCCCTCTGAACAAAATTTGTCGGCCATTTCACGCCCTGCATTGAATGGGACGCTGATTACGAGCGTCAGTAAATAAATAAAAACTACCCCCCCCCTCGTAATGACCCGATTTCCCTGATTTTCAGAAATGATTCTTCTTATTCTATTTAAATGGCATATACGAATTTTTGTAGCAAAAAGCATGGTATTAATGCCACAAGAGCGATTTTTAAATTTTAGGTTTCTGGTAAACCCCCTCCTCATAGATTCCACTGATTTTCGAAAACTATTTTTCCTAATTTATTATAATGGCATATATCGATTTTCGTTTAAAAACATTTAAAATTGCAGCCGGTATAGCGACTTTTAAACTTCAAAAGTTTTCCTGATATACCCCGATTATCGTAATTTTCCCAAACTACTTTTATCAATTTATTTTATAATTTTTTGGTACATTTCGTTGAAATAATGGAAAATTTGCGGCAGCTTGGGCTTTTTTCAAAATTTTTAAAAATTTTCGCTTTAAGTTAACCCCTGCCCCCAATGGTCCAATTTTACTGGTTAATAAGTTTCATGAATCATTTATTTGATATCTATGTGCCAAGTTTCGTTGGGAAAAAAGAAATATTGCGACTGCTAGACAGAAAACGGACATCGCATATTGCTCCAAATATTTTATAATTTTGAAATTTCTAGGTGCCTAGAGGTACGATCGATACAGCTTTGTATGGATTAGTAAAAACACTTTCCATTGGTACAACAGCAATAGCTTACATTCCTTCTGAATTTGCTTAAAAAAAATAAATCAATTCAACCAGAACTCTGCTATTTCCAGTTTTTTGTTGGGGGAAGCTTTTTCACTGCATTTCTTTTATTTGTTACAAGGTCTTGACAAGTCAATTTCAAGACCTTCCAGGCAACTAGAAAGAATGAATTAATGGTGATACAAATGAGTCCAGAGTCTGTTAGCACCTGTTACCAGACATTTATCATTTCAAGTGAGGGTAAACTCCAAAAGAGCTTGCAACTTAATACTGGTTGATTTTAATTGTTAAAAATGGCAACAATGGCAAATCATTTGCCTTTGAATTGTTAAATGTGCCATAGCTAAAGCTTAATTACCCCGAGAATTCTAAGTCAGTTTTCTATAACCCATGGTGATTTTCAATTTTATTTTTAAAAGAAAAATTTTTAAACATGTACTTCTTTTCCTCAAAAACTAAAAACACCCAAATGAAAACTTTACACAATGCTAAATATTTAATATTATGAGGGAGACTGTTTCATAAAGTTTAGCAAAAGGCTTTTTGAGCTTACACTATGAGATATGCACTATGTGAAAATAAGGAAACTTACCTTCATAACATATATTTCATGTTTGAAAAAAGTTACAACATTAAATCGAACTTAAAATCCATCTAGTGTTTCTTAGGACTATTTTAACACACACATAAAAAATTCTCATGGTTAGTCCCACTAAAAAAAAAAGAGGAAATATCTTACACAATATATATATCATTTTCCTCTAAAATATAATTCTTTGATTTCTAATGATAAATAATATAAGGATATATCTGTGTAGCAATGCAGAACCAAGGTTTAGACTTAATGAGCAAACCTAGCATATTCATTTGAACAATTTCTTGATGCTATGTTAAAGACAAAAGTTTAAATTTCTATTTCCAACATTTGTTTGCAATCTCTTCTAACATATTGACCCAGGTAGTCAGAATGAAATGTCAGAATTTTATATAAAAATAATTATATATTGTAAAAATTGTGAGGCATAATTTAAATGCTCCATTTGCTGAAAATAGTAAAACATCTATAGTAACCCAATACTGTGAAAAATTTAACAGAAGTTTGCAACATTAACACGTTGCAAAAGTCAGCAGAAGATGTGATCATGTCTGGAGCTATTAATCCACCTACCCTACCCCAAAGTTGTAGTAGATTTTGGTAACAGAAACAAAAATGGTGTTGAAGTGATGGTGATGCCGTTGTTGTAGCCAACAGCAAGAACTGCCTAGATTTCAGTGCAGATAAAATTGTATTAAAGACTGGCTATGTTGGATACTTCTCAGTATAGTTTTAAGGCAGTTTTGTCATAGCAAACTTAGCAAATACCTAACATTAAAGGCATACAGTTACTCATTAATACACAGATCCTTGTAAATTAAATTAAATTAAATTAATGAGTTTCATTCTGCAAGTTTCATTCCCAATCATTGTTTTAATAGGTTGGCATGAAGAAATACCTTATTGCTCCCTATAGTAAAATTGCATAATAGTTGACGTCTGAAAAATATTCAGTGAACAAAAGAGTGATGTGGAGTCACCCTGGTGGGAAATAATGGAATATGCAGATATGATGCAAGTGTAGATTTTAACTGATGTGTAGAATATTAGTGTAGTAATAATTAATAAGAGAAGATTCCATGAACATAAAGGAAAGCAGAAATAAATAATATGGGGGGTGTTAAGGAAGTAGTAATCTGATATTTAGTAATGTTTTCACCATAATATTTGGCAAGTACCCTTAATACATCCTATTTTAACCATTACTTTTCTATTCCAACTGCCTTGTTCTTCAGGTTCTCATTGTGAATATGAATTTTTTTTAGTAGTGTTTAATGCCCATTTTTACTGCTGAGGCACCACAGGCGGTATGAATACGAATGAGATGTAATATAAGAACCCATTATCTCATAGCGTTAAATTTTCTTGTATGCTAACAACCATTTCCAGACAAAAATTTTCAGTCAATTTGTCCAAAGCAATATTTGCCCCAGACCACCATCCCAACAACTCAATGCCCTGCACCTGCAAGTTCCCCACGAGGATAAGTTTGCTCTTGTGAGAGCTTATAGGCCCCAGCACTGTTCTTACTTCAGTTGTCATTACCATTTGAGCTCTTCTCTACAGAAAGCAGTATGGTGTGGCAGTTTCTGCAGTGCGCTATGAAGGTGATGAGCTAATGAGCTACTTCAAAATGCTCAGACACCCCCTGCAGAACTGAGATTGATACTACTATATGCCATTTTTATTGTACTGGTAATTATTCCAAATAGTTCACCCAGCACTTAGGTTTTTGGAGCACTCGCTTATTTTGATCATGACTAGTTGCTTTGCTAGATGACACAACATACATTTTGCTGTAGTAAAGTAGATTTGCCACCATTACAACACTTTACCCGCAAACATAGTAACATACAACCCGCTATCAATTTACATTTACGAAAAGGAGGCGAGCGTGGGCCGTCAGCAAACCATTGGGTCCACCTGTTTCCAGGATTTACCCGAAGTTAGCGTAAAAGTTAGGTTAATGTGTGTAATGAAATGAATGAGTAGTGTTTAACACCCGTTTTTGCAACAGAGGCACCACAGGCGATGGACACTGATGATACATGAGATTAAATGATATATTGGGAAAGGATTTATTTTTATGGAAGGAATCGTTCCAGGCCTAAGTTTAGGGTACCTCACCGGCATTTGCCATTTGAGGACTGAGGAAAACCTGGAAAAATCCTCAGTCAGGGAGAACGGTCCTGGCGGTATTCGAATCCAGACCTCCTGCTTACAAGTCCGTGCCTTAACGACCTCGGCCACCCCTGGCGGTATTAATATGTGTGTGTAAATGAATTGCGAATTTAATTTTTCCCAAGTTTCCGTTAAAATTGTGCTAGAATACCAGTTATTTAGTCCATTTTTAAATCCGTCATGGTGGGGGTACAATGGTCACTAGTAGGAGCCTGTGGCGATATAAGTATTGAAACCGCCTCCGAGGGCGGGAGGGTTACTAGCTAGTAGACCATGTGCTCCAGCAATCTATTTAAAACTATAAAGGGTGTGCTGTTTTTATCTTTCTGGCTGCAGTATATTGTTCCTTGTTACAAAGTAGAGTTTTTTTTTTTTTTCCCAGGAATGTTCCAACTTCATTTCATCAATTTTGGCCACGCGTTGTCTTAATGCGCCTGAACTGCGCCTAACCATTACCGCGTGCAAAAGCGACATATGTAGTAGATGAACTATTCGCAACTGTTACCCCTGTACTTGCTACTCAGTTAAAAATAGGCCCCTTGTAATAAGATACCGAAATACTAGAAATATCTGCTGGGGCTGTATTCCCAATCCATATACCCACCTCTCCTTATACCCACCTCTCTATGTCTAGTCTTAATAAAACCACAAAGATGAGAAAGATCTACTAGCCTTTGCTCATTGTGCATTTCATCAGAAAGTAAGGTTAGAAATGCTCGTTACATAATATAACCTAATGCATAACTCTGCTGTAAACATCAAATTTAGCACTGATCATTTAAGAAAAATTACTTACAGTTAAATTTGGGTATTATCAACGAAAAACCACGCATATTAGTTTGCAACAAACTGCTTTCTTGTAGCACATGCTTCCACAATCCAGCCATTTTCCCAAGCTCAGGTTCACAGATACTCACAGGCACTTTCACCAACATTATAACAAGAAATCCCTGTGGTAAAAAAATCTGATTAACCACTATAAACCTCTGAATTTATGTGTATATACAGAATATTAAAGAACTACATCGAAATAATTTCAGAGAGTGTATAAAATCGTATATAAGCAATTTGGGATTGTAAACATATGCCTATCTGCTCAAATTTCGAAGCTATGACTAAAGCGCCAGCATGTCACTAAAAAATAGATGCTCCTCGAAAGCAGAACACGATAACGAAGGCCGGTTTCTGAACGTATCACTCAGGAGGTGACTTGGCGTTACATTGAGACCACAAATGTCGCTGCTGCTAGCACCGGGGGAATGGGTTTCCTAGGGGGAAGCCGGTTTATAAGAGCTTGTTAGTGCATGTTGCTGCTGCTAGCGCCGGAGCATTGAGAGAAAAAGGGAATGGTTATTGCATTTTGAAGTGAGGAACTGCTGTAATTCTAATGCGCAACTAATTAAGGAGTAAGAAGAAGGTTTATGAGGTTAGAATGGCGATTTTAAATGAGACTGAATATGTGAGCAAGTTAACAGAATCTTTTCCAATTTGCGACTAATTCACACACACACATTAACCTAAGGCTAACCTCGGGCAAATCCTAGAAGCTCTAATTCCAATTCGCAACTAATTCAGGAGTAAATCATTTGTAATTGTGGCAAATCTCCTAACTAGTGTCGGTCCTGGTGGTGTAGTGGTTACCATGCTTACCTCCTAAACCCAAGATCGCGGGTTCGAACCCGGGCAGGACCGATGGATTTTTTCGGGCGTAAAAATCCTAAGTATGGTTTCCTTCGGAAGGGAAGTAAAGCCGTGGGTCCCGTATCGTACATTTACGGCACGATAAAGAACCTCAAGCCTGAAAGAGAGGCCTCTGAGCAAAATTTGTCGGCCGTTTTACGCCCTGAGTTGAATGGGACGCTGATGACCTGAGCTGTTAAAGAGCGTCCATAAATAAATCAGTCAATCAAAAAAAAAAAAATCCTAACTAGTGCCAAAAAAAAATGAACAAAGACGTGTTGGAATTTGAACCAATGTTGAATTTACCACGCGTTAAGCGCAGTGCCTTTACTACCTACACTAATACATTATTGAAACTGAGATGGTATTATCTAGGTAATACGTTCCGTCTTTCTCCGCTGTCGCTCAGAAATGGCTTCTCCCTAGGAAACCCATTCCTCTAACAACCTCTTATAAACCGGCCTCCCCCTAGGAAACCCATTCGCCCGGTGCTAGCAGCAGTGACATTTGTGGTCTCAATGTAACGTCAAATCTCAGGTGCCATTGTTAATATGACGTTACAAAGAGACAGAAATGCTGTATATTACTGGTCTTCTGTTGCTGCTGCTGCTACTGCGGGAGCATTGAGGGAAAAAGGGAATGTGTTTCCCAAGGAAAGCCAGTTCCGAGCGACAGCTTACAAAGACAGAACGTATTAGCTAGATAATACCATTTCAATTTAACGACGTAGTAACGTAGATGGTTAAGGCACTGTGCTTAACTGTGTGGAAATTTCAACGCGGAATCAAACACCGACATGTCATTGTATTTATTTATTATTATTATTTTTTTTTTTTGCACCAATTAGGAGATTTGCCACAATTACAAGTGATTTATTCCTGAATTAGTTGCCAATTGGAATTACAGCAGTTTCCACTTCTAGGATTTGCCCGAGGTTAGCCTTAGATTAGTGAGGGAACGTATTAGCTAGATAATACCATTTCAATTCAAGGACGTGGTAGCGTAGATGGTTAAGGCACTGCTTAACTATGTGGAAATTTCAACGCGGAATGAAATATCGACATGTTATTGTATTTGTTTTATATATTTATTTATTACACCAGAAATGGGATTTGCCACAATTACAAATGATTTACTCCTGAATTAGTTGTGAATTGGAATTACAGCAGTTTCCACTTCTAGGATTTGCCCGAGGTTAGCCTTAGGTTAGTGTGTGTGTGTGTGTGTGTGTGTGTGTGTATATATCAATTAGTTGCGAATATGAAAAGATTCTGTTAACTTGCTCACATATTCAGTCTTATTTAAAATCGCCGTTCTAACCTCATAAACCTTATCTTCTTACTCCTTAATTAGTTGCGTATTGGAATTACAGCAATTCGTCACTTCTAGGATTTGCCCGAGGTTAGCCTTAGCCTATAATATCTTTATCACGTTCGTATTTATTTCTGAAAAGAAAGCTGTAAAATACTCATGATATATTTCATAATTTACTTATGAAACTGTCTTCCGCTGTCGCTCGAAACTGGCATCCCCCTAGGAAACCCATTCCCTTTTCCCCTCTAAGTTCCCGCAGTAGCAGCAGCAGCAGCAGAAGAGCAGTAATATACAGCATTTCTGTCTCTTTGTAACGTCAAGTCCATTGTTATGACATTAGCTTTCGATTAAGCGATGGTCATTTGTTTTTTTGACTAGCCGAATAATGTAGCTTTTAGCCTACCATTTAAGTTGATGTTACAATTTATACACTTAAACCGGTACACATCAATTCATATAATTACAACCATTGTAGTTACCAATCAGATCATGTCCTGAGTATGTTAGGTAAATTAAGCTCCAAAAATTAACATGATGCCTAATATCATGTTAGTAGTAAGCTTATTAGGCCATTGTATGTTGATAATATATTAATTGTTGAGAAACAGAAAATTTGAAAGCATTAAGTAAATTTCGTCATGATTCTTTAGTATGCGTATCCTAGCACTTCATATTAAAAAATAAATAAATAACAGCACGAAAAGAATTGAACCTGCAGCTTGCGAAAAATCATCTATTACTTTGTGCATTACGCCGCACAAGCAGTTGAACTCCCTGTAGAGCAGGTTACATGTACATTTATTTAGTTGGTCTTTACTACATAATGCAAGAAGGCAGTTAATAGAAGTTCAGTGACGCACTGTCAAATGAGGTTTGAGGGATTTTTATGGCATTAAATCTTGAAAACGGTGATAATGAACTGAAGAAAATTGATATTTTCCTATGCTAGCAAGGCAGTTTTAAAGACATTGTAAACTAATTTTTCATCCGACTTCACTTTAACACCCACTTATTAGCATCTGATGCCAAAATGTTTAACACAATATAACTGCATTATGTATAATTGTGGATCATATATTGGTTATCTGAAATTGCTAATATACAGCTGTACACTCTCTGAAAATATTTCGTTGTAGTTCATTAACAATCTGTATAATTTGTTTATTTCTTAAATTATATGAAACACAATAAAACAACACTAAATACCTTACTATAGTAATTTACAACATGTTCATTTTGATACCTATCATTTCCTGAATATGAAAATATATATTATTTTTTCTCTCTCTGTCTGTGGCCACCATCTATGTAACAACTTTTCATCTCTTGGCATCCATATTAAAAAACTAGTTAAAATTACAAGAACAAACCATTCTTCCTAGCGTTTGTAATCATGTATCATCCCAGTGCATAAAAAATTCCAATGCAAACCTAAAGCTTCAATAAGAGATTCATTAACCGTGTTACCAAGTCCCCATGATTGAGAGCTCCATACCTACTTTGAAAGAATGTCACAATACTTTATTAATGCATTCATCTTTAAGTGATTTTTTATAAATTTGTACACTGCCTTACTTCTAGAACACCCCCCTAACTTTAAAAGTATATTTTGCCAGAAGCTATTTCCATTCAAATTACCCCATCCGGTTGCAATTGATGTCCTTGCAAACACCCTAATGCAAAACCTGTGTGCTATTTATGTCACTACAGATCCAATTTACAGAAAGAGTTTATGATTAATTAGTTAACTGATCTTCTAAAAATGTTGTGTATATATATATATATATATATATATATATATATATAAATTAATACTAATAATAAAAGTAGATAAAAATAAAACACTGAGAAAGAGTCACACTTGAAATTTCATTAATATTGTTTGCACCTCTGGTACTGCTTTTAACTTTGCTTATTAAGCTTTATTTGCTTTTGACTTCTATACTATTTGTCTATTATTCTTTTAATTTATATCTGTGTTTTCTAAAAGACTTTATTGTTTATTACATCTTGCAATTTCAAGTGTGACTCTTTCTCAGTGTTTTATCTTTATCTACTTTTATTATTAGTGTTAATTTGTTACATTGTTAATAGTGTTTCTTTACTTTTATTTTTCATATATATATATTATCTTTAAAGCTTTGTAAAGCATTTTACATTGATTTAATTTCTATTGCTTTGCTCTGTAGGAACAGGTGTTCTGTTAAAGCCAAGTATTTCTTGCCAGTTGCCCATGCCACTGTTAAGATTTTGATGACACATTTAATACATATTGATGTGATACTCATATCCCTAAAAGTTGCCTCGGAGATAGCAGCTATATTTTGGCATACAATATATATATCAATTTTAGAAAATATGTTAATATTTTCTACCTTGTTAGTTATGTTTTTACTTTTTTCAATTATTAGTATATTTCTCTTCCTTATTTTTTCTCTCCTGCCATTTTCCCTTTGTTTTACGTTTCTAAGCACTACATTACTTTCAAGATTTAATGTTAACTTTTACCACCTTCATTTGAAATTATTGTAAAAAAGAAAGAAAATTAAAGGTCAATTTGAAAGAAATATATACTCCATTCTCTTCTCACTATACCACACTAAAAAGGGTTATAGTTAATTATATTAAACATTTCAATATGTATCAGATCAGTTTCTGTCTCTTTGACTTTCAATAATGGATATTCATATAAAGAAAGTGAAACCTCAATATCTAGAGAAACCAGAGATAAAAACATGATTCAAACTCTGAACTTAAAATCCCTCAAGAATGTGCCAATTTCTTCCATCACACTCCATTATGTTTCCTTACATAAATTCTTCTCTGTGGGCTTGTTTCTTGCAGAAATATGAACACACACATGAAAATCTTGGTAAATTGTACACACAGGAAAATATCACATGAATCTATAATTTATGATGGTAAACTGTGGCTACAGCAAGTCTGTAATCTCTCTGTAATTTTGTTGTGAGACTACACACAGTCTTCCTGAGTTCACATATGAATGCATTTTTTACTCTGATTGCCTCAAATGTCTTCTCAAAGCATGAGCAATTTGCATTATGTAATAGCAAATGGAATAAATAATTTTCATCTGTGCTGATGCCATATATTGCCTGGTACAACTTATCCTATTTTTGAAATTATAGTATGATCGAGTCAAACTAAATACTGTTATTGCTCCACTTACTTGTCTATAAATACAGAACCTGTTTCACAAACCTGATAGACAATGTTAATGATAGTATTCCATAGGAGAAAAATGCAGGTATTTACAAAAGAAATTGTACAGAATGTGAAAAATCTACATTGGAAAACCAAAGAGAAACATAGGCACACGAATAAAAGAACATTTCAGGAAAGAAAATCACGACTTGCATAAAGCAAAATTATTGAAATCAGTACAAGAATCTACATAAGTAAGATGAGTTTCTTGAGAATCTCTCCCATCTTCAGTTGCTTACTAAACCTCTGAACATAAACTTTATGTTCATTACACCTCCACCAGATCAGAATACACATTCCTACAGCTTAACGAAGTATCCAGCAGTTGACGTTCTAGCTACAGATGCGAACGAGGGTTTGTGAAACCAGTTCTACATAAGTGAAGCAATAAGAGTATTTAGTTCAACTCAATCGTACTACAATTTCAATTATATGATTGGTTTCACTGTAAAAGTTCCAATTATTATTTCTAGTTACCATATTTTGTTGTTATGGTATCCCTGAAGGCCAAAGTTTATAGCAACAATCATTAAAAATTTGATTATCGTTATGCTATTTATCAATATTTTTCACCTTACACTGCAAACAGCACTGATCTCCAAGCATTTTGTGTCAAAGATGACAAAAGTATTTTTAGAATAGTTCTCAATATAGAATGTTTAATAACTGCATACACATTGCTGAAACCAGCTCTAAACTGTCATCCAATGCATTATCGTTAAGCAATCAAATATGAAACTATGAGCATCCAAATGAAAATAGTGAGGTCAACATTTTTCATAAGAGTTCCCCAAACTTAAGACACTCCTGATATTCATTTACCCAGCTGTTGCTTTTATTGATTTATCGCTACTAATGGCATCATCTAAATAATAATTTTATACTTTACTTTGACAACCCAGGTGATGTTACTCCACCAAAAAAGACTAGTGCTGTGGGATGTAGCTTTGGCAAAATGTTGTTATATAAATGTTGGTCAAAATTGGTGATGATTTAATATTTTAAAACTTTATTTTCTTTGCTCTAAAAAAAATCAAGAGGAATCCCAACATACAAGTATGCATAGTACACATTCATATAAGCATTAAATATGCTTTTCTTCATCACTACATTTGAAGCCTCGCAGCAAGTGTTATGAGACATAATATATAGATCAACATGGCAGTCACTTGGGTTACGCCTTTGATTTGGAACAATAAAAACAATTCATTCATTAATAGTCTTTTTAGTATCTATGCTGCAAATACTCAATTAAAATGTGTTACAGTGAAGGTTGCACTAATGCTTGCAATTGGCAGTATTTCTCAACAGCATGGCCTGATGTTTAGCCACCGGAGTACTTTGGAGTAAAATTCTTGCTGTTTCCATAAGGTGCAGGTTCATCTCAAATTTTATGATCAATGGTGCAAAGCTTATCTCTCTTCATTTATAAACTGGAACAAAGTCTGTTAAATCATCTTTAAGTATATAGTACCAAAGACTTCTACATTGCACATACATGTCAATAATTGCTCAATATTAAATAATGTAACATATTTTATCCTCTAAAACAGAAAAATGCTGTTATCGAGTAAATATATTAATGATTATGCATCAAATTAAAGAGAGCCAAAGCAGATATTTTATTCTGAGTAATGGTACTTGTTTACAATGAATTACAGAGCTTCTATTTGCTTCCACCTTTTGTATACATCCTCAATGATGGATTTTTGTCTCCTCTTCTGGCTAGTTGAATATTATCTACATGCAGATTCCCCACATGGGTGGCCGAGGTTGTTAAGAAAAGGCCTCATGAGAGGTCTGGGGTTCAATTCCCAGTACTCCTTGACAGACTTTTTCTAGATTTTCCTTAATCCTCAAAATGCCAGGGAAATATGCTAAACTGGAACACTTCATTCCTTAAAAAGGAAAATCCTTTACAAATTTATTATTTCATCTCATGTATAAATCTATTCAATGGCCATTATGCCTTAGTAAAAATGGGCATTAAACACTATTAAAAAAAATATATCTGCAGACTCCAACTAAGTCACATTTATCAGAGAGGAATATCAAAGGAAAATGTACCTTCATATTCTTTAGATTCTTCATTTCTATTAGACTTATTTCGAGCCCTGAGTTTAACTTTCAGATATGGTACACTCCAGAATTTCCCTTTTTTTTAATATTTCATTTTTTAATTGAACACAGACAATAATAAGATGACTATTTTCTAAATTCTGTGAAAAACAGTACTTAAAACAGTCAACATACAAGTATTCTTGCTTTCTGCAATTTTTACCAACAACAAGGTACAAAGAGATACAGTTGTTCTTGTGAAGTTTCAGTAATGCTATCAACTTCTCTCTCTTAGTGATAGAAGTTTTTAATGTGCATTTTTAACAGTTGAAGGCATGAAATTTAAATCGTTCGATTTGGAGAATTTTTGTTTGTTTGGGGGATACCCCTTCCCGTGTTATAGCACTTGGGACTTTTCCATTATAACCAAATACAAATATTCCAGGTAACAATTTACACAAGCATTACACTATTAATCTGGCCGAAATTGGAAGAGTTATGTCTGTGTTGTGTCCTATTTTGACCATGTTACACAATGCATAAAAAGAAAACACAATCCTCTTAAATATTTCTTTTTATTGAAAATTATTGCATATAAATATGGAATATGATCACATGTTTTCAGCCAAATATAAAAACTTCACCTATAATGGCCATGTACTGTAGCAAATAACAGATTTGTTTTTTCTTGTACTTAATGTAAATGAGCATTTTATTGCTTTACCTGTGTTGATGATAGACAACTAAAACATGCAACTAGATTTAAAATGTTTAAGTGTGCGTTTAATTACTCAATACGTTCATAAATGACACAATCAATACCAATGCATGAGTGCTTATCTGAAATTCTCAAGTGTACTAGATAATTTAAGTACATCATACAGATTTTTGTTTCATATAGTTAACATTTTATAAAAAGCATGTCATATTAAAACCATCAATGTTGGATTTCATAAATATCAGTATTTCTTAAAATTATGAATGATTTAAAAATCTTGCAATTGTTTCCATATGAATTGAATTTCAATATGGTCCCTTGGAACAGATTAGTTTAACTAACCATACTTTAAACAACTATTATTCTCAAAATAACTTCCACTTTCACAATATTCTTATGATGGGCAGAAAATAATTACTAATCTATATGTCCTAGCTATGTACACTTACTCAAAGAATTCTTGGATGACAAATAATGAATAAATCCCATTAAAGTCAAGGTCCCTACAGATGATGGATTTCAGAGGAAAAATGATAGTACATGTTAACATTAGTACTCCCTACAGCAAGCCTAAAGGTATATTGCAGCTGTGGCTGAGTGGCTTAGACGACTCAAATGGAATGTGATGTTGAAACTATGCATGTTTGAAACTCGCATCTTCTTTTTATGCACTTTTCAATAATCTTTATTTTTATTAATATAATTTGTGCAAAATTATATATAAAATATCATTTTAAAATAAATTATATGTAAGTCATTACCATTTTTCTTTCAATGCTACCATTCTTCCACTGATTAAGGGAAAAAAGTTATGTGATTGTTCGTTTCGTTAAAATAAAATAGTTTTATATAGTCAATAAATATGCATGTCTTACTACATAACAAACATATTCAGTTTATTTATAATACTTTCTATCACAGTATTTAAACAACAAGTATGCTAGGTTTGGTTCAGTGCTGCGAGTGCTCATTATTTTTGTTCTACTCTAGACCAAGCCACTCAACCAATGTACTATGTTACAATATTACCCTTCTCAAGGACTAAGTAAACTAAAGGATAGTAAATTAAAACATATCTTTAAAAAAGAAATTATTTTAAAAATATATATATGGAACTAACACAGTGAAGCCAAGTCATATGAATTTATTCATATTCACAAAGGATACTATTTCAACTCTCAGGACCACTTGTAGTTGACATGTTCCCTTTAATTGAAATACGGCTGCCTTGATGGACAGATGTACCACTCCACTGTATTAACTTCGAATAGCTTGGGGTTTTCACCATCTGAGGCTGCTAGTAGATATGGCATGCCAGAGCGAACTGGGAGGCAGAAGGACGACAGGCAGAAAAGTGACTGCACAGATCATAAAAGACTTTCAAGGATGATGAATGTCTTTGGCCAGAGGTAGAAAAAAACAGTTTTCATCTGCTACCCAATTAAAAGCAGCCTGTCACATTCTCAGTTTTTTACAGACCATAAAGAATCGCTGTAGAGTGTTTGATTTTAGGAAACTACTTAGCAGTGTGTAAGGAGGTCCTGTACCATCTTGCATATTTCATCAATGCAAGGAACATAAGACTGTTAGAGAGTATTCTTCACGGACAAAGTTCTGTAATGTGCTAGTGCACATAATCTGACCATGTGGTCACTGATATGATAGACATTAAGTGGTCATCATGCTTGCTTTGGTCGCATAAGTATCTCATGTTGAAGCTGTATTTCCTTCAAAGGTCCTGAAAACCTTGAACAAATAGGTGGAAGGTTAAAAGTTTGATCTACTGTGACATTTTGCAATTCTTTTTGGTTCCATCTACCATATACAGGTATCCCGATGAAACAATCCATAGCATTCACGAGTCAGGGATAGTTCAGCATTTGTCTGATAGGCAAGGGAATATTTCACTGATACCGTAACCTCCCATATCAGCTGATCTAAACTGTATTGAGAATGTTTGGGTAGCAATAAAGGAGGATCTATGAAATTCCCATCTCTCAGGATATTTGAGCTATGGCACAGAGTTGAAGGTGCATGAAATTCCCTTGCAGAAGCACAATTTACTATTTTCACCAGCTGGTAGAGTCCATGGCAAGATAAATTAACAAGCTTTTTGAACCCTATACCGAGTTGCTGGCCAGGCAAACAACAAAAAATTTAAATTAAAAAATGTAAATTGTGCAAGATTCAAACCTACATTATCTTATACTTATGTCTTAAGTAATCCATTAAACCACTCAGACACTTGAGGTTGGAACATCAAACTGTTAGAAAACAGCTGCTGACTGCACTTCGTTTAATCAAGAAAATTGAGATACTTCTTTAAAAATATAACATTTATTTTCATGTCGGAACCATTACAATGAAGCAACTAATAACCTAGGATGCAGGCAAAAGCCTGCAAAACTAGTTTTGCATAATTCAACAGTAAGTGGAGCATAAGATTATCAAATCGACTCACTAGATAATTAAGGACATACTTCTTTATATTTCTGGTTTTAATGTAGCAAGTGGTAAAATTCTAGGGTTTTCATAAAGAAACAAATGTATCATTGAAGGATAATTTATACCATTTTTATGATTTGCAATCATATTATGTAATGTACTGTAATAATATCACTTGTAAGAGCCTACCTGTGACTTTGATTATGTTCAGAAGCACAGTGTTCTTGTTTTCACTAGCAATCATTCATTATTTGAGTAAGTGTCATGTTAATTGTCAAAAACTTACCAGAATAAAATCTTCAAAACCTGCCAATTTTCTACACCTGTTTCAGTTTTCTTTTATTTTTGGGTCATACCATTTCCAGGGATGCAATGCCTAGCCCAGTGGTGGCTCAAGTATTTTACAATTGGTGAGTCAGGTCAGAAAATAATAGTACTATCTTGATTCATATTAGATATTAAATTTTATGATCTAAAATGAATTTTAAATTTCCAATTGGAAAAAGTCACTCAAATTTAAATAAAAATAAGCAATCTTTAGGCTATAAAAGATAGGAAGTATAAAATTTCCCTTATCCAGGGCCTCTACCTATTTATACAAAAAGGTAAGCACATTAGTTCTTCTCGCTGGCAAACTTATTTAAATGTTAATAAAACAGTCTATATAATAATCCAAAATTGAATGCTTGCGAATGTTAACAAGAACTTCACTTACAGGATTTTTAATTAGGACATGTTTTGGGAACCATCATTCTCATTTTCAGATGAAAGAACCTTACAAGCAAGCTATCTATATGGGAAAAAACCTTCATCCTAAAAAACAGAAAAAAAACCCTTGAGTTTTGATGTTCCATCCCATCCACAGATGAACTCTGCAGATTGCCCCAGAAGGAACCTTGGGATCTAGCCACCACATCAAGTAATTGGTCACCAGCTGATTGGAGTGACTGCCCCCAAAACATGCCCTAATGTTATATAAGTAAGCAGAGTTAATGTGAACATATTTAATAAATGCCAATAGAATACGTTAAACAGTCTATATGAATTTTAGCCACCAGATAATAATGCCTTATTATCCATTTTTATGAAATTCTAATATTCATGAAATATTACATGGTGTTTGGATTAACTCAAATATTACTTGTAGCACTCATACTGAAAAACTAATTGATAAACTTGACCGTTTCTGTTACATATTCAAAGTGCTTAGTAATTTTGTTACTTTCAATATCTTAAAAGTACTGTATTTTGGATATGTGCAATCTCCAATTTCCTATGTCATACCAGATGGAGTTCATCACCAAACTTTAATTTGGTTTTGAAAATGCCAAATATTTTAATAATGGAAAAGGTGCTTGCTCACACATCTAGTAAAAGGCATTTTTAAAGAATTAAAACATATTATCTGTTACCTCTATTTATATTTTATGGATGCTTTGTCCATCAAAAACTAGGATTAAAAAAAATTATGTTTTATCATGTACATAATACTAGATGACAAATTATTTTTACCAAAACCCCTCATATGATCACAAGAGCCTCAACAACACTCGTAGAAGAACATGCATGTATAATAAATTACCTGATTAATTAAAACAGCTGAATAAACACTTGAAAAGCAAATTATAAACTTTTTTAAAAAATTGAGTCGAAATTGTAACATACATACCACTAAAATTCAATAAAATGGAACAAATAGTGGTGTGTATGTTACAATTTCGACTCAATTTTTTAAAAATGTTAATATTTGACACCACAGTTACAAAAGTTCACTATATTTTATAAACTTTTGTTAATCACATGCCATATACCATAGAGTAATGTTTAAATCTTAATCTTAACTGAGTTTAATTTCACATGGTAACCTTCTTATGTGTTCCAATTGTGAGCATTGTTCACTGAAAATGAATTTGAGCGATAAGACTTACCGACTCCTCAAAAGTACTCTTTTTGATAGTCCTGAGTATGTTTTCTTTTTATATAATTTGCTATAAATCCTATATAAATACAGAATTACAAATGTGTCTTTTATTTTTACTGTACTTATGTTTGTAATCCTTTTATTTTTAAACTGTCTCTCTAATTATTGTAATTTAATTGAATTATCCATAAGATTCATGGACTATGTGAGTGAAAATAAATTAAAAATAATAAAAAAAATCAAACTCTGAAAAATAGGTGATTCATGGTGCCACCCTGTGGGGAAAAATGGAATACATACAAGGGAACAATAGCAACTATAAGTTTTGGCACATATTGCAGAAAACATAGGAAGCAGAGGACAAATACAGCACATTTATATCTAAACATCCAATACCAGTGTAAACTGAGCAAAAGTTAAGAAATGAGTATTGTTTACATCAGGAAATTCCATAAAAAGATAATGGGCATGAAAGAAAGTAGTAATGAGAATTCGATTTATCTTGATTCATGCAGTATCTAAGAACAGAGCAACTTACAAAATCAGAATATACTTTTGAAGCTATCATTTTGTAGATTGCAAAGAGTTTACTTGTAAACTTTTCTTTAAAAATAAATGAGCTATAGATCTTTAGTTCTAAAAATGTAAAAAAATTTGGATCAATTTTACATAAAATACATGTGATTGCTGGAAACATTCTTTGAGCCCAGTAACAATATCACATACTTCTCTGGAGCATGCAGTTAAACTTACTTCCATATCATGTTTACAGCATTTTGTAGTGCCACGGTAAAATATTACTTTGTCAATGTTCAGCTTTTATCCATCAATGTGTCTTGTACAGGGTGCAGCCGAAACAAAAAATGGGTTTAAATTAAAAGCTATTTTGAATCTGGTAGGTTTTGTTCTGCAAATATGTGCCAGGACGGTAGAGTCAACCTTGGAAATGAGTTCACCAGTTTGTATTCTCTCTCTGATGTGTTAGTATTCGTGGTGCGCTGGACAGTGAGGAATAGCCATAGCTTGGTACATCAGAACCAGTTTCATCACAGAAACCCAAAGAGCACTTCAACAGGAAGTGAATTGACATGATGTACCATCTAAGGATGCCATTCATCACTGGATGCAACAATGGAATCAAGAAGGTAGCATGATAAATCAGCTGGGTGACCTTGTTCTGTAGGCACAGAACAAAACATTGCATGGATACAGGTATCAGTGCAATGGAGTTTACATCAGTCAGCAAGGAAGCATGCTATTACTTTATGCATATCAAATAGAAGTATGCAGGAATGTTACATGCATTCTTGAAATTTCACCCATAAAAGATTTAAATTGTGCAATGAATCTCGGATCATAATAACAAGGTGTGCTTGGATTTCTGCCACAGCTATTGGTACTCATAACTGAATATCCAACATTTGTAAGCAATGTGATGAGTGACATGTACATTTTCTTGTCAGTGTAAGTGTTAATAAGCAGAATATGTGCTACTGGGCTCCCAACTATCCCTATGAACTGCATCAGCATCCACTTCGCCATTCAAAAGTAATAGTTCGGTGAGCTGTAATGGCCACTAAAATAATGGGGCCATATTTCTTTGAGAACAAAGATGAGAAACGTGTGCTATAAATTTTATGCGCTATAGAAACATGATTCAAACTTTTTTTGTGCCTGAAATTCAAGATACTGGTTCCAGCAAGATGGGGCAACTGTGCACACTGCAGTAATTAGCATGCAGCATTGCAGAACCTGTTTCTAGGACATCTAATTTACCAATTTGGAGACATGACATGGCCACTTCATTCTCAAGACCTGACAGCACCAGATTATTTCTTGTGGAGCTATCTGAAACACATAGTGTTTGAGACCAGAGCAGCACATTGTTAAGAAACTGAATTTGTGACGAGATAAAGGGACACAGTCAGATACTTTATGAAAAGTTATAAGCCACTTCCAATACAACAGTGCAGTGAAAATGGTGATAGACATCTAAAAGACATTAATATTAAAAAAATGAAAAGTGTTCTTTCCCCAATCTCCAAGCATTGTGCTTTTAGGTAGTGTAATAGAAATATAAATAATTATTATGAATGAAAATATTTTTCACTTTAAAATCCACTTATTGTTTCTGCCACATGCTGATTTTTAACACCACTGACTCAAAATATTGTAAAGCATGGATATGGTTACTGAACTAGCACACGATGAACTGTACCGCATAAAACATAGTGTTATAATGAGTTGTATAAAAAATTAAGACCTAAAACAATTATGGGGTGATAGCAATCTTTTTAAGACAAAGGCTTCCCATTCTTCTTCCTCTTCAATCTTCTCAAATAATTCTATAGTTGTGATTTGTTTTCATTAAAATTTCTTTACAGGTCATAATTGAAAATTTAAATGTTATTGAAATAGTAGGTATGTGCCTATTGCATATCAAGTGCAATATATCACAACATTATTGAAGAGGATAATAATTTTGTAAATCCAGAAATGTTAACAAAACACAGATTTACTGTCTTCATGTTTTATGAACAAATGCTTTTTATAACCAATTTGAGCTGATGTGCACACTAATGTACACTTGGAGTGAATGAATATACTCTGTATTCCTGGCTGGCTATGAGCAATACGTTATCGGCTGATATAGTTCCATACCAGTGCATTGTCATCAGTAAGAAATGAAGTCTGAACTCTAAAACATTGCCTTGATGCACTACAGGTTAAAGGAACACTGGCTGTAGCACATTGTTAGTTGCTTACTGATGTATCTGTAGTTTTGATTAGAAAATAAAATACATCACATGACAGAAGCTCTGACTTAATGTTAACAGCATGATGTGAATCACAACTTACATAGTTGACTTCATATATTTGGTGCCCAAACTTTCACCTCTAGTTATTAAATAATTTGATGGCCTGATATATTTATAAACAGATGCATTACTTAAGTGTTCATTTAACACAGTATGAGCTTTCCCAAGAAAAGACAAATTATAACAAAAATTTGTATGATTTGCCAATTCTTGAGATTCATTGCAATGTCCAAAGATTACAATGAATGCTAAATATATGCCAATTTTGTTGACCTTTTCATTAAGTTTTTAAAAATAAATTTTACCAAAATAGACAGTGTTTTTTTTACGAAATCAATGTAATAATTTATTGTATACTGCATGAGAATGCAATTTTTTATTTTTATTTTAATGATATGTTAGCCAGGTTTGGCCCTTTGGTTGCTGAGGGCCGGCCACCACTGGCCTAGTCTAAAGCAGTGAAGCATGTATTGAGATTTTATTCCCCATACTAAGCTGACATGCATAATCAAAAGTTACCAAAAGTATGATTAATCCCAAAACCATATTTTGTTTAACATTGAAATGTGGCTGCAATTAAAATGTTCCATAACAGACAAAATATTGCTGCTTAAGCAACGGCATCATCTTTTGTAACAGCAAAAGGCTCAGCCACAGGTTCAGCACCACTGTCTGCAATAATAATATCAGCCGCAGGTCTGTCACGTCCATCTGTTGCAGTGTTCTCAATCTTACGAACAACATCCTACAACAAACACATGAAATTAATGCAATAATTGAAGTGATGAGAATTATCTAAGAATCAGTGATCTAATGAATGGAAAAACCATTTTATTAACATTTATTGCAAACATTCAAAACTAATCTTCAACATTTCAAATTGTTTGAAAAATATAATGTTCATGCTACATTACACTTGATCATTTTACATTTAATTTTCTTTTGTAACATGAGAAAGTAAATTGGTTGATAATGTGTGCAAGTGACTCACGAAACTAGGCCAACTTACTTTTTAATAAAAAAAGTTATAATGTGAAACGTCAAGAGAGTTTTAATGCATTGACATGATTTTAGTAGTTTTACTTTTAATTCAACAAGATAAGAAAGCAAATTTGTTCGCTATGGCATTTTTATGCCTTTTAAATATTGCAGCTCCATTTTCACTGCATACTTTTCTGATGGGGCATTAAAATCTATTACATTAACATGAATTTTAACTTCATATAAAAGATAAAAGTAGCTTTATAAATTTCTGAAGAAAGTAATGAGTAAATATTAAGAGATATTTTCATTTTATGCAATATTTCTGAAAACAGTATTTGTTTTCATACTCTGTATGCCTATTAATTTTATTATATTTCAATTTCTATTTGCTGCAGTGTTTGAAAATTCTTGCAATATTTTTTCTCACAGTGCTTCAATTACTTTTTTTTTCCTTTAAGTGGTTAGTAAACTAAACTTCAAGACTTGTTCATTTTTCTTGTTTAGTTAATCACTTTATTTAAATACAGTTTGGATTTCTTCATAATAAAGTTTGAGAATTTTTTTTTCTTATGAAAAGGCTTACTAAGTGTTACGAGATAAATTCTTATACAATAAAAGTTTTTCTAAAAAAATTAAATATTAATGCTTATTTTATCTGTGCCTCATGTAGAGCCATGCCTTATAGGGATAACAAAATATGGAAACAAAATGAATTCTTGAACAGCTTCCATCTCCAACAGAGGTATCTGCATTTATACTGGGATTGTATTTATAAAGTTTGCCATGTCTTAACTTCAATAAACAGAAAGATTATTTGAGTTATGGGCCATGGCTGCATACTGAGAGAAGCCAGTCATCATCGCCATATAATGCACAAGCAGTTGTTGCTTTCAATTAAATTGAGGGAGACTTTTTCAGCAAGTACTGTGCTACTCGGTGCCTCCATTGTATGTAAAGTGTGTGCTAAATGTTTTTCATTAGTTAAGCTATGACATAAATACACAGGTTCTTATATTTAATAAATATGAAAGCAGGTTTTTGCAAAGAAGTGGTAAGGCAAATGGCAAGAAAATTTCCTGGCAAATCAGTTTCAGGTAGAGAAATTGTTTGCTAACTTGTTAAAAAGTTATGAGAGACAAGACCTCTCAATGACAAAAAACATGTTCACAAACACTGTATTCTTAAGGAAGAAAAGTAGGATGAAATTGAGGAATTTCCTATGTAGAAGGCAGCAAGGTATTGCCACCATGGGACATCATTTTCAACAGCTCTTATAACAGAGCTTACTGCTGTTACCATCAGATTTTAATACATTATTCTTTTATGCTTTCAGTAAAAATATAAATACTAAAATAAAATTATGAACTTTATGAGTGATGATAATTTTCCCTTTCCTGGTTGTGGTGGCTGCATTTCCCAAATAATAAGCAAGCAGCAGGTGGCCCATAACTCAAATAACCTCAATGTATATACCAGGTCCATTTCAAGTGCTAGGTGTATAAAGGTATACAGCTTTCTTTCTAGAGACTTGATAGATGATAAACTTGTACTGAGTTTCAGAAGCAGAGTTTAAAAACATGCTCTGATAAAAAATGGTACAAAAATGCTGCATACTAACCATTCCTTTCAAGATTTTTCCAAACACAACATGTCTACCATCTAACCATGGTGTCTGTTTTGTGGTGATAAAGAATTGAGAGCCATTAGTATCCTTTCCAGCATTGGCCATAGATAGCCAGCCAGCTCCATAATGCTTCAGCTTAAAATTTTCATCTGCAAAGCGATCTCCATAAATACTTCTTCCTGTAGGCAAATTAAAAATTATTGGTCATAACCATACTTGGATGATACAACATTAAACACTCCCTTTGAGAGACCAAAAAATAAACTTAGGTAATAAATAGATGGATTGTATTATTCTTTCCTTTATTATTATTATTATTATTGATTTTTTTTTCTTCCATAAAGACATTTGAAAGTATGTAAAATAAATATTGCATGACATTTAAAACTGTTACTCCTCTGCTTAGAAAAACACATTTGAAGAAAAGTCTGACATAATTCTGGGATTGACAGACAAAACTTATTAAATATGTGTATTATAATATAAACTGACTTCTCTTGCTACAAAGAAAACATGTAATATTTTTTAAATATGAGGATTGTATTAAAAAAATAGTGATAACACTTTTGCCACATTACGTAGTAACAAATCAAACTAATGCCATTACCATTGCTAGAGGGAAGGAAGATCTATTCATTGCACCCAATGTCATTATTGCAAAGCTTACAGACAGATGCATAATATATTTGGAAATAAGTGTCAAAGAACCATGCCCTAAAGATATGTTTTCTATATAGGAACTATAATTATGGATAAAATTAAGCTATTACTTGGAAGGAAATGCTAAAGAATGTCAAAAGGATCCATGGTTGAATGTTTGTTGTCTGCATTTTGGTAAGGATGAGAGTGAAGATGCACCATTTGGATTTACATGTTGAAAGATTGGTTAGGTAACAGAAAATTGCATTCTGTTGGGGATGGAATGTACTGAAGCATCCTCCAAATTCACCAAACAAGAATCCCATCACTTTGATCTCTTCGCCAAATTAAAGAAACCAAAACCACTCAGAGGAGTACATTTCCATACATGAGAAACAATCCTTTGAGTTTAAACATTAATTCAATTTGGAATCGAACTCCATGAAAAATGCATTAATCTCTTCTGAGTCGGGTGTTTAGAACACTCTTTATGGTTTCACTTTAATGAGATTTACTCCGGATATATATTTCGTGCCTACCTATCAAGCTCCTACGAATGATCCAACAGTCAATAAACACCTGATTATGTAGACAAAGTTCCACGTAACATGCATCCTGATTAAATCTCATTTAAGTGAAACCATAAAGAGTGTTCTAAATATCCGACCCAGAAGAAATCCTTCAAGTATTTGTTGCTATTAAAAAAAAAAAAAAAAAAAAAAAGTGCCACTGCTATTGGTATTCAGCACTCTTGAAAAGTGTGGCAATGGGATATACGAAGGATACTCTAAAAATTCTTGGTCTGCCTCAGAGATGTCCTGAAGAGGACTAAATTATTATGATAGTTATTATCATCTTTTAGATGGCATGTCTCAGATGTGTAAGCTCAGTCCCATGTTTGTGACAATCATGTAAACAAACAAACTAGTGCTAACATTTTCTACAAAATGAGCTGTGATAAGTACTTCATTTTGAAGGGTTTAACCCTAACAGGAGTTACGATTCCACATTAATCGATTCTTCCCCTTTGTTTTCAATGGTTAAAAAGTGGGCTGCTGCAACTAATTATAGTCATACATACATTCAGATGATGAATGCTTAGGACATCCTAAAATGACAGATGAGATTGTGACAAAAATTCATGACGACATATTCAATGATTGCTGATTGAACCTATGAGAGTTGGTTGACATTGCAAAGACCTCTATATGCCATGTCCACTACATTATGCATAAAGTTCTGGGTATGAGAAAGCTTTCCGCTCAATGAGTGCTGTGTTTGTTAATACAGCAAAAAAGCATTTTGCAAAATTAGACTTGTTTAAACAAAATTACACCGAGTTTCTCTGACGTTTCATAACAGTAGATGAAATATGGATTCATCACTACATATCAGAGATGTAGGAGCAGTCCAAACAGTGGCAAAAGGTGAAAGAGCACTAAAGGAAGCAAAAATAGTTCCATTTGCAGGAAAAGTCATGATTACGGTTTTCTAGGATTCTCATGGTCTGGCATTTGTTCACTTCCTTTAGAAAGGCACTACCCTCACTTTGGAGTATTATGCTTCACTACTGGACAAACTGAAGGATGCTTTTCAGGATAAATATCCATACCTTGCAAAAAAGAAAGTTATCTTTCACCATGATAATGTACCTTCACACACACATCTGGAATTGTTGCTGCAAAACTGCATAATCTTAGCTTCCAAGTGTTACTGCATCCACCATATTCACCAGATTTGGGTCTCAATTACTTTTTGTTCCCAAATCCGAAGAAATGGCTGAATGGATGAAGACACTTATTTTTCACAGTTTGACAAATCTTATTTTACTGAGGGTATTCCAAAGTTGGAATGTTGTTTGACTAAATATATTTATTTACAAGAAGACTGTGTTGAAAAATAAAAATAAAAATTTTACTTAAAACTTGTGTTTTCTTGGTCAGGCTGACAATGCCCCTCGTGTATAGTAAACAAATGTCACAATAAAATAATGGTTCTAAAATAAATGGTTTCTCAGATATAGATATATGGTCAGTATTTTTTATAGCCCTTATAGTATCAAAAACACAAAGGGGCCAATTAGGTTATAAAAGACATTTATAAACAGGTAATTAATTTGTGCATATAAAGTCACAGCCTCTGAATACATTTGTTAGCATAAAATAGGCAATCGTTGGACATCTCTTGAAAACTGGTGGATGGGTACAATTTTTGTTTACATTAGGACCCATTATAAAAATGAAGAGTAGAGATGGGTACTCTGATGAATAAAGGAAAAATGAAAGGTTATAATCTAGAAAAATAAACACATGATGTGGTCAGATCTTAGGGAGAAAAAAATGGTAGGGCCGAAAAAAAAACCTCTCTCAATTGATATTTAAATACTGTCAGTTTCCTCAATAGCTTGTATAAATAATAAACAGCACTATTTATGTTTCAAAAACACTTTTAGTTCTATTATCCCTGGTGCAGAACCAATCAGTACTTAAAAGACTTCAAGGTTATGCTGCAGTGTTGCTATTGGCTCTGTACCAGGTGAAAGGGAACTTTCTGTATATGTTATGTACTACCAAGTAACATCACAACTTTTCTCTTGGTAGAACTATCAAGTAGACACTTGAGGCCTAGTACTAATAATAGTTTACTGATAACTTTAGAACTATTTCAAATGAGCATCAAATATTATATATGCTGTTTTAAGTAATAATATGCATTAGCTTTATACATAATTTATGGCTAACACAGTTCCACATTACCAATCAATTTGGGAGTGACTTTGTAAGGCTAAGATGTCAAAGCAATGTTCAATAAATTTCTGTGAGAATTCTGCTTAATTTACTTATTATAAATATTATTAAGTTATTTGCAAACAATCATGAATGTAAAATCAATTTTGGGGATTTCGATATTAGTAGACAAGGTCCTACCTCCTGTGCCATCTCCTTTTGTAAAATCTCCACCCTGAATCATGAAGTCTTTTATCACTCTATGGAACTTGCTGCCTTTATATCCTTCTCCTTCTGGGTTCTTTGCCAATTCTACAAAATTGTTCACTGTCTTAGGTACAGTCTTTCCGAATAATCCAATTTCTATCCTTCCAATATATTCGCCACCCATGTTAACATCAAACCATACCTGCAAAAGCAAAACGTTCACGCTAAACAAAGGGGGAAAGCTCAGGTTTATAACAATACATGTATAGACATCAATATTTACCTTGTCTGTTACTTTTGGTCCTTTCTTCGCTCCTTCGTCACATGCTACAGATAATATTATTGCACATAAACAGGTCGCAGAAACCAGCATATCTAGCAATCCCATTGTTGTAACTCGTTCCCACGTTCAGCCTATAACCTCTTCTTCCTCTCACTTTTCTTTAAATGCCACCAAATGCCACGCTGCTTGCGGAGGCACCGCATACGCCCGGACAGTGAACCGGTCCACCAGTCAGATTTTGCCAGCGCATATGCATCTCCTCTCCCCTCCAAGTTCTCTAACGCTGGCAGATGAACATCTGTAGAATTCATGTTTAAGTGGTACATACTGGTCCTTGGTTTGTATTTCATTTTAATTGTTTCTGTTCAGGGGCAAAATTGTATTATGATTAATTCACCTCACTCGAACATTTTTGTTAGTCTATTGGGGAATTAACACTTGTTCCCAAACTGTTTGTTTTCTTTTTTAAACAAAATAAATCTTACTCAAAGCATCAACATCGATTTTTAGGACTCATTCTAAGCAAGAGAGCGGAGCCTTACGAAACGCAAACCTTAATCCATAACGTGAGCTTTATGCCACTTGAGCTACTCTTACCTACTAATGTGTTGTTATTCATTATTTAATAATAATAATAATAATAATAATAATAATAATAATAATAATAATTCTGTGATATTCTGCAAATATGATTGGAGGAAAAAATAATATAAGGAGAATTAAATTTTGGTGATGACCAATTATTACTAACGTATACATACCATAATGCACATTACAATGAGAAATTTTTTCAATAAATATGAAATGTGGGGTTTATTTATAAAATTAAGTAAAATAAAATAATTATTACTTGGTGACGACGTGTAAAACGTGGTTCTAAGAAAAATGAATTACTTGGTGACGTGTAAAATATGGTTCTAAGAAAAAGGAATGTATGTATGTATGTATGTATGTATGTATGTATGTATGTATGTATGTATGTATGTATGTATGTATGTATGTATGTATGTATGTATGTATGTATGTATGTATGTATGTATGTATGTATGTATGTATGTATGTATGTATGTATGTATGTATGTATGTATGTATGTATGTATGTATGTATGTATGTATGTATGTATGTATGTATGTATGTATGTATGTATGTATGTATGTATGTATGTATGTATGTATGTATGTATGTATGTATGTATGTATGTATGTATGTATGTATGTATGTATGTATGTATGTATGTATGTATGTATGTATGTATGTATGTATGTATGTATGTATGTATGTATGTATGTATGTATGTATGTATGTATGTATGTATGTATGTATGTATGTATGTATGTATGTATGTATGTATGTATGTATGTATGTATGTATGTATGTATGTATGTATGTATGTATGTATGTATGTATGTATGTATGTATGTATGTATGTATGTATGTATGTATGTATGTATGTATGTATGTATGTATGTATGTATGTATGTATGTATGTATGTATGTATGTATGTATGTATGTATGTATGTATGTATGTATGTATGTATGTATGTATGTATGTATGTATGTATGTATGTATGTATGTATGTATGTATGTATGTATGTATGTATGTATGTATGTATGTATGTATGTATGTATGTATGTATGTATGTATGTATGTATGTATGTATGTATGTATGTATGTATGTATGTATGTATGTATGTATGTATGTATGTATGTATGTATGTATGTATGTATGTATGTATGTATGTATGTATGTATGTATGTATGTATGTATGTATGTATGTATGTATGTATGTATGTATGTATGTATGTATGTATGTATGTATGTATGTATGTATGTATGTATGTATGTATGTATATAGGAACTTATATTACAATAGATGGAATTGGCCAGACATAAATAAAATACATTAGAAAAATGAAAATAATAACTTCAACTTTAAGTGCTTTCCAAAGGAATAAAAACATAACAAAAATTAATAAAATCTATGTATAAATCAATAGTAAGAAGCAAACAACTATAGTATGGGCATTTAAGGAGAGACCAGGAGGGTATATCAATAACTTCAGAAAGATGAAAACATGCAAAGTCTAAAACAATAATAATAGCAACAGGTAAAAAGGTCAATGATGAAAGAAAGAAGATTGGCAGAGTAGAATTGGCTAGAGAGAGAAAAATGGAGGATTACTATAATTATTAAATAATGTATTGGTTTTAATGTTAAGTTATAAAAATGTAATATTCATATTAAACTTGTTCAAAATGCTAATGAATACTTTATTGTATTTTATGGTGTTTAGCAACCGGTAGAATATATAAAAATGTATTCAACCGGAAGTTAATACTTTATTATTATTATTATTATTATTATTATTATTATTATTATTATTATTATAGCTGTCTTTTTTACGCCGCTGGTCTACATGTTATAAATCTAAGTCCTCTTCATACTTAGAGAGTGAAATATTAACATTTTGTTCAAGTTTATTTCGCAGAGGTGTTTATTTTCAGAAAAATACGTTCAAATGTAAACATTTATATGCAACATTACCACTGAAACTCTCTCTCTCTCTTTCTGTCTCTAATCATCTAGTTACATAAAAGAAAATATACTTTTCTGATTTTTATTATTCATTCATTTATCTTATGAAAACACCTTAACAAAAAGCTGCTTAGGGGACAGTTTTCTTTGCTTCACACATGAATGCTACACTAGTGCACGTAATTTAGACAATTAAAATCTTACACGTTATTCTAGTTTTAGTTAGTTAATTCTTTATCAGCAAATTAGTTTCTATATATATATATCTCACTTTTGTGCTAAGATGATTGGTCGTTGTAAAATGGACTGAAGATAATAGTAGAACTAACAGCAGAATGAATGAATGGTGTTTAACGCCCGTTTTTACTACAAAGGTGCCACAGGCGGTGGACACTGGTGATGAATGAAATGAAGTGATATATTGGGAAAGGATTTTATGGAAGGAATCGTTCCAGGCCTAAGTTTAGGGTACCTCCCCGGCATTTGCCATTTATGAGGACTGAGGAAAACCTGGAAAAAACCTCAATCAGGAAGGACGGTCCTGGCGGTATTCGAACCCAACTAACAGCAGCAATAATCACTGCTCTCAGGTGCATTAACGCACTGCATAAAATACAATGTTTTGAGAAAGTGCCAACATTTTGCCAAAAATACAAAGAATACGGGAAAAGCCAATTTTCTATTCCAGCGTAACCAAGAAATGACTTTCATCATTGTCCTTCGGAAGATAAGAAACCAGTTACGTAGCAACACGTGAAAGGGTAATAGATTCCAGGTTTAACAGTAAACCAATAGATTATTTAATGCGTCTAGATCAATTCTTTTCAGCTGTCTCGTTTAAATTGGAATTATCTGTCACATATTTTTAGAATTATTATTATTTTTTGGAAAAGTTATCTACTATGCGTCCCACTCAGCCTTCATCCGAACATATGTGCGAGCCACAATAGATCATCAAATTCTCGACGTTATCGATCCGTATTCTGCCAGCTTAAGGTCATTTCAGGCAAAGAGCCGCTCTGTCACGAAGTCAATTGATGCTTTGCTTGAAGTGCGTAAACTAGTGCTCTTAAAGTGCTATGACTATATTATTGTGTGTGATGTTATGATATGGCGCGTCACAAAGATTATTTGTGTATGACACGTGAAGACAGGATTTGTGAAGACAATTCAAAGAGAAATGTTTATGTATTTCGGTTCCACATAGAGATGCCGTAAAACGATGTTTTAAATTTAGAAAAACAGAATCGATAAACTATAACATTCCTGACCGAAAACGACGTGTTCTAATGCAAATATAAATTGATGACATTGGTGAAATGTTAATACGTTCCTGAAAGAAATTTGTAGGTCATGTATCGTGGAAAAAAGACGTTTCAAAAAATAAGCACACAATTATTAAATTGCTAAATTGACACTTTTTATAAGATTTTTAGGTATTACAGATCATTCGTGATCCGCAGTGAATAATTTTCTCCAATGAGTTTTCATTTTTGTTTGCAAACTATAGGTATGGAACACAGAAAATCATGATTAATTAATTAGTTCTTTTGCATGATGAAAAAAATGAGTCGATTATGCGATGTAACTGCAAGGCAAATAATTGAGTTCATCGTTTTTGCAATAATTCTGAATTCAAGCGGAGAAAAATCTATGTCATTGCCCAGGAATCAATTTTGAATCAATAATACCGGATCCTGTCGCAGCCGTGCGCGTGGCCATCAGATGATTGAGTGGGACGATACCGTTAGTCTATGAGCAACCTTTGTATGGCGATGCATTCTTGCCGTTTTATCGCCGCTAATATCTGCAAAGTACTATTATTTTTAGGCTAGACAAATGCGTAATATGTATGCCCACAACATAAAACTTTGGCTTCGTTTACCTGTAACAAAAACTAAGCAGTATGCAGTTATCGTATTATACCGTTTATGGGTCAAATTCGTGCGCATGAAAATGTAAATCGTGAGGAAAGAGTCACGCTTGGTTCTTTAAGATTGATTTGTTTTATTTACGGACGCCTCTTTTTTAACATCTCAAGTCATCCGCGTCTCATTCAATTCAGGGCTTGGAACGGCCGACAAATTTCTCTCAGAGGCCTCTTCTTTCAAGTTTGAGGGTTTTTTTTTTTTTTTTTTTTTGCCGTAAATCTACGACACGGACCCACGACTTTATTTCCCTTCCGAAGGAAGCCATACTTAGGATTTTTATGCCCGGAAAAGGAAGAAAGAAAGAAAACACCGACTGGTGGGGATTGAACCCGCGAACTTGGGTTTAGGAGGCAAGTATACCACTATACACCAGGACCGATTTATTTACGTGCTCAATCTCAACAGAATACAAACCGAGTTTTCTGAAAAACTATACTGTCTATCTAAATGAAAGTTTTATTACTTATTAAGCATTCATCAACTATATAGAGAAATTCGTTTTGAACATGCACAAAAGAATTCATAGCTACATCTTATATAGTTAAAATTAATTAACCCCAAATCTGAAAGCAGTGGAAAACGAAATTTGGGTGCCAGGTCACCATGTTTAAATGTCCATTTAAATGCCGCAAACACACAACGGTATATGGGCATAATAAGCAACTATATAGTTTCATATTATGCAAAAAGTGAAAAATCGATTTTGACCCAAAATTTCTGCCAAGTGTCCTTTATTCATCTTTTTAAAGAATGTCTTCCTTTGCTACTTTTCGTGTGCTTATTTAATTTTATTCCGTTATAGGATACTTGAAATAGAATATGTACTTATAAGCAAGTTTAGAGTTTTAGAAGTTTATACATATTTTTCTGTTGAAGAAAAAGTAAATATTCCGCATACTTTCGAACTGCTTAATTTTTAATTTGAAAGCATGAACAGTAAAATATATTTCGTAAAAGTTAAATGAATAAATGACCACGCAGGGTAGAATGGAATTCATTGCTATAATTTATTAATGAACAACATGTCTAGTATAATTTTTGACCATAGGAAGAGGTTCATAAAGTGCTGAACAATAATTTAAAGAAAAATAAATGTCCAGATTTCAAAAAAGAAATGAAAACCGTCGCAAATTCGAATTTGAGTGACGTGCCTTACATTTGAATTAGATTCGTGCTTTATTCACCTTAGCTACTGCTTGTGTTGAAATTTAATCCACAGTAACAATTACTTCTATCTTCTAGCTAGAACGCCATTTAAGCATAACGTTCTGTTAATCCTGAATGGGAACAGATCGTTGTTTTTAAAATATCTATAAACTGCGGGACTGGTCAACCACCTGGTATATACGATATACTTTATTTTGTCCTCAAGAATTCCTCATAGTAGTGTAGTGACTTTGTAAATTTGCAAGCGCTAATACAGTTAGTTCATAATTAACAGCTATTAAAAGCGTTTTGTTTCCATAAAAATATTACTGCAGGAAATTCACCATGCAATTTCCAAAAGATACTGCAGTTTCCCTTTAAATACAGAACTTATTTCCGTCTGTTGCGCATGATAAGATAAATGGCGAGATAGTGTCAGGGATATAGAGAGCCGTTTCAGATTACAGGGCATAATCGCTCTGCTCTTCCATTTATCAATATCACTAAACCCGTTGTTCCCTGTGGCATAATAATGTGCTCAACTAGTTCTGCTGTCTAACCATATTGAGAGATGTTTTTATGCACTTCTTTGCTCGTCGAAACAAGAGGACAAAAAGATGAACCCCCGATACATTAGCAATGTTTGGTTATTCTTTACGCATGCATGTACTACTAGTCAAAAGCCTGGAACCAAGTCTACGTTCTATATCAATATTACCATCTACTACAATATTAACGAAAAACACTAATGCTTTATACAATGCTAATCCTCCTGAAAACCCTTCTTGAACTCAATTTTAAAATTTCAAACAGACACATGGTGATTGATTAGCCAGAGAATGTAAAATGTATTAAGAAAACAAATATGTAATTTGTTTTAGACACTATGTTAATTCCCGTCCGTATTATCGCGCTAAAATTTTTACATAACTGTCATAGCATTTCGCTAATTATATTTATTCCCATGTTGAGCAAGAGAGAGCACTTTTAATTATAATTAATTTTCGAGAGAGGCATTAATCTGATCGAGAGGCCGCTTATTTATTTATCGTTTTCCAACTTTGCATACAAATAATGAGCACCGTAAAGAAATTTACTGAAACTGTAATGGATTTACTAAACTGATTGTCCAAAACGTGCATACTGGTGAGAACGGTGCTCTTCCAGTGCAAGAAAATCCAAAAGATTTAACCACTAAATTGGCGTTAAATGAAACATTCACTAAAGTTTCATTAAAAGAATGCTCAAAAGAACCTACCACCACCTTTACAAAAAACATGCTTCCGCTTGTGGCTTATGTTAAATAATAAGTAACCAGCACAATTATAGAGCAACGTTAAATAAAAAAAATGCAGCTTACCATTTAAAGTAAGTTTCTATATGTGAACAAAGATTGGCTCCTGATACACTGTTGCCATGTTATTGTTCAAGCGATGTCTCACTTGTCAAGGAAATTAACAATGCTGATGAGTGAAACTTAAATTTGCTCACAGTACATGGCCATCATCTTTGTTTCATATCCCCTTGTGACATTATTACTGATTACAAGAATAACTGTTCTTACGAAGCATCTTGGGATCCAACCGCCAGTTTGAGTAGACGGCCAACACTGATGATGGAAGCAAATAGCATCAGAAAAATGTCCAATGTTATATAGGTAAAAGCAGTTAGTGTGAACAGTATGAATACTTTAATGTAGTTATTACTAATTGTTTATTGCACTGCAAAGGTTATCAAGATTCACTTGTGCAATACCATAGATTTACCCCTTTTGTTTAGAGCAATTCACATAAACTTTTGAAAATAAAAATGGCTTGTTTTCTTTACAAATGAGATAATGCTGTTCTAAAAATGCACACTGTCACTTATAATTTTTCTAAATTTTTTTTCTTCCAATTTCTTGAAATCTTCAGAAAGAGATTTATTAACGGCCTCTTTTTTCTATTCATTCAAAATCTATTCACACTTCAAATGAACTTATTCCTTCCATGATCATTAATTTTTTCATTTAACTTTTTATTGTTATTTGCATTCAACCCTTTGATGAAAATTATCTCAATGTGTATTTTACTGCCATTAATGGTACCATGATTACAATTTCTGGGAAGTACAAGCATATAACCTATCTGGAACTATTTGCTGGATGCCAAGGATGATTTCATTTTTCCAATCTCACTTTGGGTATACATTCCCCATTTATACTGCTGCATACAATTTCCATTATATGTTTCATTAACACTTGTTCCAGTGGAATTTTTACCTGCTGAGTAGGAGATTTAGATAATGTTGTAATAACATTCCACAGGAGAAAAATTCAGGCATCTACAAAATAACATGTAAAGAATGTGATAAGATATACGTTGGAAAAACTAAAAGGAGCATAGGAACATGGTTAAAGGAACATCTCAGGAATGTTAAGTACAAACAGATAAATAGGTAGCAGTGGCACACCGTTTTTGGAAAGATAATCACGACATAAAAAGAGAAATAAAGTTACTTAAAGAAGCACAAGGACATACAGAATTGGACACATGGGAGAAGATTTATATTCATAAACATTGGGATCATTTTATGAATTTCAACATTACAGGAGAATGTAATACAAATTTCCAGTATATAAAAAAATACCACCAGGCAGACCCACAGGTCCTCATAGATGTTAGTCTCTCCTACCAGTCGTCAAGTTGGTTGAAGATGGAGAAGATGTCTCTTTGAAACTGGTCCCATCATATTTAAAAGTGAAGCATAAGAGTGTGTTAGACAACAAATTAGATAGAATTTAAAATTAATCCATGTCAACCAACTATTAATAGCATCCACTCTCCTTACAAGACATACTCAACTGACTACCACTGTACACCAATCACTACTGCATTCATTGTCATGGCATACATTTGAATTTTGTTACTGTAAGCGTAAAAGAAATGGACACAAAGTAGTTAATATAAATGTTATAAATCTTACAGAAAATAAAGCACTAAGCCTATTAGCACATTTCAGTTGCATAACTAATACTTGTTAGATGATTTATTCCACAGCAACACATTGTGCAGGTTATTTATTATCAGAGTTTCAATATGAAGAAACATGAGTGTTTCCAGTAACATCAGTGAACTTTTAAAACTTGCCTTTACATAAGGTTTATGAAATTTGGGAAAAATATTTCCCTGGCAAGGTAGGAATTTTTAATTAAAATGTAAATTGGAACTTCACAGTGAAGTCAATCATATAATTGATATTAATTTATGATTTAGTTGAACTACACATTCTTAATGCTTCACTAACTTGTCATAATATATAGAACCGGTTCCGAGAACATTTCATTCTCATCATCAGCTAGGTTAAAATTCAATTGTTGGATAATTTGTTAAACTGGGAATGTGAATTCTGCTCTAGTGGCAGTGTGATGAACTTGTAGTTTGTTTTCATCCCCAGCAGGTTGAAGTTCATTAGACTGAATTTGTGTATTCTGCTCTGGTGGTACTACAAGTTTATCACACTTCTACCAGGGCAGAATACACATTCCTACAGCTTAACAAATTATCCGACAGTTGAATTTTAGCCTAGTTGATGATGAGAACGAAATGTACTGGAAACCGATTCTATATCTTATGACAAGGGAAGCATTAAGTGTGTGTAGTTCAACTAAGTCATACAATAATATCAATTAAGGAATTTTTATTTGACAAGTTGGGATAACTCTTTGACAAGAGGGGGAAATCTCCCCAATTATTCCTGTTATTTTGAACCCTGCTTATCGTAATTTCTTCCAATTGGATCATTTAAAACAATAGCATATGAACACAAACCAGAAAATCCTGATAACCATTGGCAATTCATCACTGAGGCCTGCAGATCCATTGTAACCCCACAAGTTACAGTGTGCTAGAATTTCTTTGCCCATATTCTGTATAAACCAAGGAGGTACTCATTTTGAGCAATTGCTTCATTAAAGAAAATAGTTAACTGAATTTGATAATTTGCTTCCTATTCACAGGTCAACACATTTGTGTCCAACCAGGCTGAATAAAATAGGCTTTTTAGGCCCAAACATTCTTTGGAAAAGATTTGAACTTAACTTTGTGACACTTATGAGCACAGTATCAAATTAAGCATATAGTTGTATTACACCTGGATGGGACCGATGTTTCTAGGATGGCTATAAACTATGAGTTGCATAATACTAAATTATAAGGGACTAATGTATTGAAATTCAATATATTTACTTCATTCATTTATTCATTTATTTATTTATTTAAGTTTCATCATTGATTCACAGCTGAGATGTCACTTCCAATGTTCATCATTCAAAATATTTAGCCTTTTGATTTTAAGCCCAAATAAGTTTTAATTTTATTATTTCAGTCAAAATGTTTTATTTCTGCACTACCCAAAGGACAAGTTTCAATGAATATTTTACAGTTGATAATAAATAGAAATTCAAATAAATAAAATACAGAAAGTTATAATAATAAAAAGGAAAAATTTGATCAATAAATATTTATAAATGCAGCATTTAAAGTCAAGAGCACTATAAGTTATCTTTCAGGTCATATCATTACTTCATTCAGTGAATAACGAATGTTACACCCAAAAACACAATGAACATTCCGCTTTTTACTTACTTCTGACATTAAAAAATAAGAGAGAGAAAAAATAAAGAGATTAAAATGCTATCACCTTTAAACTGCAAAAGAAGAGCAAAATATGTAAACATTGCACTGGAAGTAGAAAGAAATATGGTTTACCAATTATCTTTTATAATCAAAGTATAATGTTCCTTTTCTTAAAACTCCCTTCAGAAGTTTTCCTCACTAGCCAATATTCTTTTTTCTTTCAAGGCATGGAATTTTTGTATCACTTCTTGTACTGAAAACTCTCCATGAACAATATTATCTCTGGTCCGAACATTGACTGTTCCTGCAGTAAGCTCCTTTTCTCCAACAACTGAAACCAAGTACAAAAAATGTAATTTTTTATTATATATTCCAGTTAAAAACTGTAACATTTTAAGACAAATTTCTCTGTATGGCATACCTAAAATAAAATTATATTGTGCCAGCTGGGCATTACGAATCTTCTTGTTCATTGTGTCACCTGCATCAACATCCACATCACACATGAAACCTTCTGCAAACAGCTGCTTTTTCACCTAATAAAGAAAAAACACCAATAAAAAATTCACAATGTCATCAAAACGATAAAATAAAGGGATATGAATTTAAAATAAATTTGAAATTAAATTAATTTAGGAATTATTACAGTGTAGCAAACTGTAAGTTAATAATTAAACCAGTGAGTCAAAATTGCTCTTGACCTCCACTTACAAATAAAAGCTTCAGAACATGCTTCTTCAACTGTAAGTCAACTGTCCAAACTTCTGCATAATAAACAACTTTATTAGTGTGCCTCAAGTGGACACTTACTGATTTGAAATTTATTGAAAGTGCTATGAAAAGTACACACTATAAGGGATCTCCACCTTCTGGCCCAGGCCATTTTAGGTGTACCTCCTTACAATTACAGAAATTTTAATAGAATGATGATTTTACACTAACCCTTTATCTAAATTAATAAAGTACAAAATTTCCACCTTGAATTCATCAGACTACGGTCCCCGGTTCATCAGCAGTGGCCTACTGGAATTCCAGCGGACTAGGCTCCGACCCAACCCAGGGGACTAAAATAAATTATTTCAATTACTGTACCAATACCATTATTTTATCAGCTAGCTACAGTCTTTACAAACTACTAATTCTTTTATTTTGCAAACACCCACTATAATGAAATTTGAAATTTATAAAGTGCTAAGAAAAATTCAAAAATAAACTACAACGGGGCCTCCATCTATCTTAAGATGTGACCCTTCACACCATGTGAAAATTCCTGGTGGCCCCAATTAATATGTGAATTTTTTTGTAAATTAGTGTTTTTTTCTGCTTGTTAATCTTGTGATCTGTTTTAATTCTATTCTCTTTTTAAATATTTTTATCTTCTTGTTCACTATTTTCTGTAAGGTTCTGCACAGTTATGTAGATGATATTTTTGCAACAAATCATTTGGAATATGTTTTTAAATTGCTGAATTTAAATAATATGAGGCATATGATGAAAGATTTTATATTCTAAACCTGATTTTAAAAACAATTTCACAGATTTTCAAAGTATTCTCCTTACACATTCACAGGCTTATGCATTCTTTCAAATTACTTGGAAAATGTTTCCTGCCAAACATTTTCTTCAATACTGTTCACACAACATCCAGATTGCAATAACTGCTTACAATCTGATTAAAACTGATGCCACCTGAGCTTTTCTTTCACTTTTGGGAACACTGAAAAGTCACAGGGGGTTAAGTCAAGAGAATAGGGTGGATGTGGCATCACTTGAACACTCTGTTCACTCAAAAAATCCACTGTTCTTCCAGCAGAATAGGCAGAGACATTGTCATAGTGGAGCAGGAGATGTACTTGCTTTGACCTTGGGAGCTGCTCATTCCATGTTTGAAAACTTTTGGAAGGCAGCTCTTGACACAACATTCTAGATTGATGTTACATTGATTGTCCAGAGGAATTGTTGCACCGTGGCTCTTTTTTGAGAAAAATAATGCAATCATTTTTTTTCTAACACTTAGGCCATTCTTGAAGTTTGCTGGTGGTCCTTCAACTTCAAAGCACCAAACTCATGACTGTTGTTTAGTATTGGGGTCATAGTGATATATCCAAATTTCATCCCCTGTGATGATATTGAAGGCATCTTGCTTTAGCCCTTCATTGAATTTTTTAAGCATAAATTTACATCAGTCAGGATTGCTTTCTGATGGTCAGTAAGGGAACATGACACCCAAAGAGCACAATGCTTATTGATATTGATGTTCATGCATCATGGCTTGACTGATCGTTTACGCCATGTTTAAAGTCTTTTCTATCTCGAGAAATGTGATTTGAGGATACTCTTTCATCATTTTCCTTAAAGTCATTATTTTTTCTTGAGCAGCTGTAATTTGTAGCTGACCAAGTCAAAGTTAATCCTGTAAGAATATTCTTCTTTTAACCTCTTTGTACCACTTAAAAATTGTGGCTTTGAATGGGCACAGCATGCCCCTCAAAATAAGTCAAATTCAAAGTGAAAATATAAAAAGATTGCATGATCCCCTTCCTAGATTTGAAAATGATTAACAAAGGCACAGTTTAGATTGTTCATTTGGTTTATTTAAGGATGCTCCTTAACATCTCTGGTCATCAGTGTCCCATTCAATTCAGGGTGTGAAATGGCCAACAAATTTTGCTCAGAGGCCCCTTCTCTCAGGCTTGAGGTTCTTTTTCATGCTGTAAATCTACAACTCAGGACCCATGCCTTTACTTCCCTTCCGAAGGAAGCCATACTTATGATTTTTACACTGGAAAAAATCCATTCATCCTGGCCGGGTTTGAACCTGCCATCTTGGGTTTAGAAGACAAGTATGGTCACCACTACACCACCAGGACTGACACATAGTTTAGAGTTTAGAATATATAGAAAGAATGCCCATATGGAAAATTACATGAAGGCCTGATGGTTTCAACCCCAGAATGCACAAATATGTGGTACTAAACTGCTTAGCTCATAGATTGGTTATCATATCCATGAATGAATTAGAATACAATGTTGAATACACAAACATAATACAAACTGTAAAGAACAATGGATATGAATAGTGGACAAGAAGATGAAAATATTTAAAAAGAGAACAGAATTACAATGGATC
This sequence comes from Metallyticus violacea, assembly GCA_030762175.1. Lineage (NCBI taxonomy): Eukaryota > Metazoa > Arthropoda > Insecta > Mantodea > Metallyticidae > Metallyticus > Metallyticus violacea. The sequence continues at coordinate 54,241,895 of CM060837.1, forward strand.
AAAACATTGACAGCTGGAAAGAAAGCAAGCATTTTCAAAAAATTCACCTATCATATAGGGCCTACAGGAATTTTTAGAATATTCTTAACAACTACATTACACTGGCCTGAATAAACAATTCAGCCTAAATAACTTACTACATTCTGGGGACATTGATAGAATACCAATTGAGAAGAAACTAAGTATTTATAGAATTGTTGTTTCGATTGCAGAAAGGTATACATATGAAAAAACCAAAAGAAATATAAGAGTTAGGCTTAGGAACACTTCAGAAATGTCAAATATAAACAGAGAGAGAAATTAGCAGTTGCTCACCATTTTTGGCACAATAACCATAATATAAAAAAGAAAAACATACCGGTAAGATGTGCTGATAGGCTGTCAAATTTGAAGGCATGGGAAAAATTTTTCATTAAAAATTTGAAGGTTATGAAGGTTATGAAGGTTATGACTTGTGTCTTGGGAGAATCACTCCCATCTTGAGTTGCTCATTGAACCGCCATTACTCAAACAAATGGCTAGACACCCAGATGTTTCTGTGTTGGCATCTGTTGGCTGAAGTAGGAAATAGCTGAGTTCATCCATAGGAGGATAAAACTCAAAAAGTTCATTAGGTTTTCCTTATTTTTTAATACGAAAATTTTTTCCCAAGTGGATAACTCCATTGGGTTGTGAAGATGTTTCAGCAGTTTAATTTCTGGTTTTATTTCATGGTTTTTAGTCCAAAAGTGAGCTGCTACTGCTGATTTATCCACCTGCTTAAGCTGAATATTCCTAAAGTGTTCTTTCTTCCGAATTTCTAGAGATAAATCAGCAGTAGCAGCTCACTTTTGGACTAAAAACCATGAAATAAAACCGGAAATTAAACTGCTGAAACATCTTCACAACCCAATGGAGTTATCCACTTGGGAAAAAAATTTCATATTAAAAAATGAAAAAAACCTAATGAACTTTCTTTGAGTTTCCTCCTATGGATGAACTCAGGCATTTCCTACTTCAGCCAACAGATGCCAACACAGGAACATCCGGGTGTCTTAACCATCATTTCGAGTAACAGCGGTTCAGTGAGCAACTGAAGATGGGAGAGATTCTTCCGAAACACTCTTATTTTATGTAAGTAAATGGAGTTCAGTGTAAAAAATGAATACCTAAGTTTAGGATATATTACCACTTCATTGTCAACAGCTTCGTAAGTACAATATTTATCAACTTATTAGTTTAATATTAAATTAAGTTGCATATGAAATTCACACTTACTTTGAATGCATAATCATGGAAAGGGGCACCCACTGGAATTACTATACTTTGTCTTGGAGACAACCAAAATGGCCACTTTCCAGCATAAGATTCGGTGAGAACTGCAATCATTCGTTCCACTGAACCTAAGACAGCTCGATGTATGATAACTGGTCTCTTTTTCTCACCTGTTTCACTGCAACATTATTGGCAATTAAGCTTCATATTTATTTCACAAAAAAGAAGACATAACCTAAAATGTAGACAGTTATTCTATTAATATCTATGACTAAAGTTCATATGAAATAAGAAGGAACATAAGGCAGAGCTAGGAGAGGCCAGACAAGAGTGAGTAGCCAATCCTAGAGATGGGCTGTTGCCCAGTTTGGTAATGTGCTATCTAGCACAATAGTTACTTTTCACTTTTCTCTTTGCACTCATCAAAATAACTGCTCATTATTATAAACTATTCTACTGAATAGAGCTGGAAATTTTGAAACTGAATGTCCAAGAAGCAATATTTTAGGTGGCCTGTAGCCCAACATATGAGTAATTGAACAAACAGTGCTGCCAGCAATAGCAAACGTCACATGGTTGTTTATTCTACCAGAGTATTTATTTTCTTCTCCAAGGTGTAGATGCCTCCAGAAAAGCAGTTTAGTTTAACCTTATAAGTTTAAGGGTGGAACTTGTTTATATCCCCCGGAAAACACCACAAGACTCAAAAACACGTTTGGTCATTCTTTTTTTTTTGATTGATTGATTGATTTATTTATGGATGCTCTTTAACAGCTCAGGTCATCAGCGTCCCATTCAACTCAGGGCGTGAAACGGCCGACAAATTTTGCTCAGAGGCCTCTCTTTCAGGCTTGAGGTTCTTTTTCGTGCTGTAAATGTACGATACGGGACCCATGGCTTTACTTCCCTTCCGAAGGAAGCCATACTGAGGATTTTTATGCCCCAAAAAAATCCATCGGTCCTGGCCGGGTTCGAACCCGCGATCTTGGGTTTAGGAGGCAAGTATGGTAACCACTACACCACCAGGACCGGCTTTGGTCATTCAGTTGACAATGTGAACAACAGTTCACAAAACATGTCCTGAAGTTTAGTAATTTAAAGAAACGTTTTGCTCAAGAGTGTTGAATCATTTTAAAATTTTTAAACTTTCCCTTGTGAAAGAAGTTTTAACTGGTTTGAAATGGGTTTTATACAAAGAAATTACTAAGTAGTGTAACTGGAGTAAAGTTTACTCAATATAAATGCTACCACTACAACAGAGAGAAAATGAAGTCTGCAAGAAACCCACATACTGTGGTGGAACTTCAAAAATGCATGAGAAGAAAGGTGAGAGGAGCTTGTACTTCAATGGAGCTAGCAAACAGTGGTAGTAGTAGTAAATTTATTGATCCAGTCAATTGCTTTAGTACATAGTAGTATAATCGATGTTGGACACATTTTAATAAAATACTGAATTATATATACGAATATAAAAAAAAATATATATGTATATAAAAAAACACACACAGAATACAATTAGGTATATGCAATAATATCAAGGCAAGTACTTAGATGAAATACATTGTCATTCTCACACTACTAGGACATGGTGCAATTAGGATATAATTATTTATCATTATTTACAATTATTTACAAGGAAATCTTGAATGGAGTAAAAGCAGTGGCTAATTTGATGTGCCTTTAGGGATAGTTTGAAAATTTCATCTTCTTGTATTTTCTTTAAGTAGTTCTGAAGGTTATTGTATATCTTATTCTATATCCAGAATATTATGCCATACCTCAACAAGAAGTGGCCATATGCAAAGTAAGCCATTCTAACAGTCTCCACTCTGGTACATCCTGCTAGTATGCTTATCATATAGCATGCTGTACTGAGTTTTTGTTTATGTGATTTGCATGAGTATCCCATTTACTATTGCTTTGAACCCATAGGCCAAGAAATTTGGTGGACTCTACTTTCCCAATTATATGTTTTAGGGGTTTTATTTGTGGAGCTATATATTCTTTATTTATATGAATGTCCATTGCCATTGTCTTATTCACATTTATTATGAGATTGTGTTTTCTACAAAACAGTTAGCTATTTGATCTGAGCAAATGTGTGAGACTCACGTGTCTTGAGTTCAGCTGAAAAATAGCTCTCAGTACTTTTTTGTACTCTTTGTATTGATTTTCCATTTCCATGAAAACACTGCATTAAACTTTTGTATTAGCTCTGTCAAATTATAATAGTGATTAGAATTTCTTGTACATACTAACCTCACATAACCCAGGTTGAAGCGAATTGGCAGCTGAAAGTCTAACTGAATGGTAGCACATTGATGAGGCCTTCGTAACGCATCCGTGATAGTAATGTCAATTTTTGGACCATAAAATGCACCGTCTCCTGGATTTTCTTTCCATGGCTCTCCAAACGTATTTAAGCTGTCTGCCAGTTGCTGCAAATAATGTAAGTTAACACTTTACAAAAATATACTTTTTAGGGAGCTAGAACAAACAACAAAAAGTCATGCCAGAGTTTTATCAATAACTAGCCTTGCAGTCAGTAATTTCCCTTCAGTTCTGAATGCTTTAAAAGATCTCCAGATTGATCTTTCAATGCAAAAGTCTATCCCAAAGAAAAAGAGAAAGGTATGCTTGTTAATTGGCAGGTTCTATTCTTAGTGGGACACATGCATGAGTAAGTTTTCATCTTACCCTGAAAAGGTGAATATCAAGGAACTTTAGACAATAAGAACTTGGACTCATTTGCACCATCATTTCATTTGCTCCATTCATACGCTTGAAAGACCTTAAGCAGTAAGTACATTATTACTTATCAAAAAATGAAAGAAGGAAAGGAAAGAAAAGGAAAGGAAGGGAAGGGAAGGAAAAAAAAGGAAAGGGAAGGAAAGAAAGAAGGAAAGAGAGAGAGAAATAAATAAATATGAAAAACCTTGGGAAGAACTGACATATGCACATACCATTTCCTCCATTTTAGTCTTATCTGGATACTATATATTATTATGTTGCAAAAGATATTTAATAAACTCAATTACTACCAGAGAGTGATGATCATAAGTTGCTTATAGAGAGAATTACATAATATTTACTGCATAAAAAACACATGTTACAAGTTTATTTTGTGTGCTTCAAGATATATGAAATTGCACTTTGTGCAAGAAATATGAATCAGTAATGGACAATTAACATTCACTTCTTTGTACAGCAATTTACAAAGAACATAAAACTTAGCGAGTATTGGTATGCTTAAAGGTGAATGGTATTTAAATCACAAGATCATGCCATTTGGATCAACTAACCATTTTATTGAATAAAACAAAATGATATAAAAGAGCAATGGAAGGTCACTTGAATGAGATATTAACATAGCTTCACAGCACATATACACTTACTTCAAATTGGAATGAGAGATGTGTGACGACTGTGTGAAAGTAAAGTGAGTGGATTTTGGAAAGAAATGAGGCAGAGGGTAGAAGATAAAGAGAAGAGATTTGGGCTAGCTTTGAGGATAAAAGTTCTTTATTAATTAAAAATGTTAATTGGAACATTGCACAGTGATGCTAATCATATAATGAGATCATTGTCGAATGAGTTGAACTAACACTCTTTTGCTCTTGTTTAAAATCTGTAGAACCAGTTTCATTAGCCCTTCGTTCACATCGTCAGCTCATTTAGAAAAACAAAAAGAAACATAGGCACACAGTTAAAAGAACACTTCAGGAATATAAAAGCAGTTGCAGAAATCAGCAGTGACAGTGACAAAAATAGATGTCACAGTGACATCTATTTTTGAATAAAACAAAATTATTAAAATCAGTGCAAGAACCTACAGAATTAGCAACATGGGAGAAAATCTGCATTTACAAGTACAAAGACAGTTTAATGAGCTTCGACACTTCCAGGGATGAAAACATAAATTTTAAGTTCATCACACCTCCACCACAACAAATTACACATTCCCACAGCATAATGGTTTATCCTCCAGTAGACGATAAATTTAAATGTGAGCAAACAAAGGGTTTGTGAAACCAGTTCTACATAATTTAACCAAGTGGAGCAAAAGAGTGTTAGTTTGACTCAATCTAGAATAATCTCAAAGTTCTTTACACTTATATAAAATAATTAAAAGAACTTGGAAATGAGAGAAATATAAAGATAATTGTGATCAATTTCAAAGGATAGGTTTTGCATGGGTGCATGAAGGATTATTATTTCCAAAAGGATCAAGGAAAAATTTTAAAGGATGTATTATGCTTGGTAAAACAGATAGTGAGTTCCATTGTCTAACAGAATATGAAATGGTAAAAAGCTTGTAGGATGTTATCTAGGATGAAAAATGGGACAAACTACAAGTCAAAAATGATTCACAAGGTACAAATGATTTACAAAATACATGTAAAAATACATTACTATAGTTTGTTTAACCTACATACACATCTATTAGGTACTCTTTTAACTCACAATTAAATTTATTTCCTCTGTGTCCCTTAATTAGTGTTCGTAATTTATTATACAGAATCAAAACTTTTATTAATGGATCTTTATAAGTTGATTTAAAATTAAATGATGGTGCTGGGGGTGCGGGTGGTAGTGGTACTGGTGGCAGCAGTAGCGGCGGTGGTGGTAGTAATAATAATCTATTGTCAATAGTTTCACTACAAGTGTCTGATATATTTACAAATTACATACTCTCTTATTACATTACTATTTATAGTTTGTCTAACCTATACATACATTTAATATTAGGTATTTTTTAGCTCTCATTTAAATTTATTTCATATATGTGCTTTAATTGGTTTTGGTGATTTATTACGCAGTACCAAACCATTAAAGTGTCGATCTGAGGGGGGAAAAAATAAACAGAAAAGAAAAAAGGAAAAAAAGTTGGGGAATTCTTAGGAAAAGTAAGTGGAAGAGAAGTATAAGGAGGAAGTTGGAGGGCACATACCGTTATGAAAATAGTAATTTATTTTAGAGGTTCTTTACCATACATTCAACCTGATGGTTCAGGTATGGGAGAACCTTAGTTTTGGTATTGTTAAATTCTTAGATATTTTGTTTTTTTATGTAAATTTAATTGTAATATTGTTCACTAAAATAAAAAATGCAGTTACCTTCTCTGCCTCATCCCACACTGAAATTTCTCCCAAGAATTTTTCTGGCCTTGTAGCCAAACACAGTTGGAAAGAAAATCCAAAAACAGAATACACATGACGTAGGAAGTCCAGAGCTCCCAGCATCTCTTCCTTGATCTGCGGGCAATAAAATTTTACATAGTCAATGCAGAGATTATCATTATTTATGTTAATACATGTATAAAAACCTACAGTCTTAAACAATCATCCAGATGCAAGTAACAATACATTGTTTCTAACCTTTGAAATAACCACCCCTTTTCTTTCATCATTGATAATGAACCTGCTTACACAGTATATACAGTAAGGATGGCTTGGATATTTTGTGGGATCAAATTCTGAGTGTGCATATCACAAAATTTGCTGCACTGTATTCTTCTTCAGATGGCTGTATTTAAATAAAGGAATGGGATAATTGAGACCATCTATTGCTACTTTTTAATTAATTAATTAAATGGGTATAAGGCAAGTGTATGTCATCGAAACCCTAATACTAATTATTGCCGAATGTAAGCATTCCAAAATATTTACTATTGATGCTGATGTTTAGTCATTGGGTTAGTGGCAATTGGTAATTATGTTGGCACTGCCCCCTTTTGTGAATTAAAGCCAGCAATAATTTTCTGCTTGCACAGATTATGGCAATAATACAAATTTTGATAATTCCTATAAATAATTCTGACCAAATGGCCCTAGAAGTAAGTTCACACTAACTTAAAAACACTGTAAAATGTTCCACTGAATAATAAATAATACCATGCTAAAACAAACTATACATTATTAATTGATATCATTGTATGATTCAGTTGAACTACACACTCTTAAAGTTTCACTTACTTTTCATAAATGCATGGAACTGGTTTCGAGAACATTTAGTTCCCATCTTCAGCCAGGCTAAAGTTCAACTGTCGGATCATTCGTTGAGCTGTGGGAATGTATATTCTGCTCTGGTGGCGGTGAGATAAACTTGTAGTTTATGTTTTCATCTCCGCCAATGTCGAAGTTCATTATGCTGTCTTTGTGTTTGTAGATGTAGATTTTCTCCCAGGTTGGTAGTTCCATAGGTCCTTGTACTGATTTTAATAATTTTGCTTTATTTATTATGTCGTGATTTTGTGTCCAAAAATGACATGCTACTGCTGATTTCTCTATTTGCTTGTACTTTATGTTCCTGAAATGTTCCTTTAACCGTGTGCCTATGTTTCTCTTTGTTTTTCCAATGTAGATTTTTTCACATTCTGCACAGTTTATTTTGTAAATGCCTGAGTTTTCTTCTTGTGGAATACTGTCATTAACATTATCTATCAATAAATTTTTAACATTAAATCTATTGATCGGTGCCAACCTGATATTAAAATCTTTAAGAATATTCTGAAATTTTTTTGTGGCCCATGGATGATATGTGAATTTTTTAAAAATTAGTTTATCTTTTCTTGCTGAAAGTGTTGTGGTTTCTTTGATATATTTTTGTCTCTTGAATTTCTGTACCTTTTTATGTACTAGTTCTTTTTTAAAACCATTTTTAACTTCTGTTTCTTCTAATTGTTTGTATTCTTTAAAATATTCTTCTTTGCTAATTTGTAGGTTAACTAGCCGGTATGTTAAACTGTTAATTACTGCATGTTTGTGTGCTGTGAGATTAAAACTGTCAGCTTTGATGTGATTATCTGCGTGTGCATTCTTTCTGCATATTCCAAATTTAAGTTTTTCTTGGCATTTCATTATTTTAATATCCAAGAATGGCAGCATGTCTTGGATATTAAAATAATGAAATGCCAAGAAAAACTTAAGTTTGGAATATGCAGAAAGAATGCACACGCAGATAATCACATCAAAGCTGACAGTTTTAACCCCACAGCGCACCAACATGCAGTAATTAACAGTTTAACACACCGGCTAGTTAACCTACAAATTAGCAAAGAAGAATATTTTAAAGAATACAAACAATTAGAAGAAACAGCAGTTAAAAATGGTTTTAAAAAAGAACTAGTACATAAAAAGGTGCAGAAATTCAAGAGACAAAAACATATCAAAGAAACCACAACACTTTCAGCAACAAAAGATAAACTTATTTTTAAATATTTTTAAAAAATTCACATATCATCCATGGGCCACAAAAAAATTTCAGAATATTCTTAAAGATTTTAATATCAGGTTGGTACTGATTAATAGATTTAACGTTAAAAATTTGCTGATAGATAATGTTAATGACAGTATTCCACAAGAAGAAAAATCAGGTATTTACAAAATAAACTGTGCAGAATGTGAAAAAATCTACATTGGAAAAACAAAGAGAAACATAGGCACACGGTTAAAGGAACATTTCAGGAACATAAAGTACAAGCAAATAGAGAAATCAGCAGTAGCATGTCATTTTTGGACACAAAATCACGACATAATAAATATAGCAAAATTATTAAAATCAGTACAAGGACCTACGGAACTACCAACCTGGGAGAAAATCTACATCTACAAACACAAAGACAGCATAATGAACTTCGACATTGGCGGAGATGAAAACATAAACTACAAGTTTATCACACCGCCACCAGAGCAGAATATACATTCCCGCAGCTCAACGAATGATCTGACAGTTGAACATTAGCCTGGCTGAAGATGGGAACTAAATGTTCTCGAAACCGGTTCCATACATTTATGAAAAGCAAGTGAAGCTTTAAGAGTGTGTAGTGCAAATGAATCATACAATGATATCAATTAATATGATTGGTTTCACTGTGCAAGTTCTAATTTACATTTAAGTAAAATACTATACATTATCCTTTGTTCATCATTATTATTATTATTATTATTATTATTATTATTATTTCAGGTTGTGTTACGCTGTTATATGTGGTAAAATGCTGCCAAGAAAATGAATACAGAAAACTCCATTGGTATTTGTGCAGTGAAATTTCCTTTGGATAATGACTTATTTTACATAGTTATTTTGCAGAACACCATTCACATCTCTTTATGATATTCTTTTCTTCTTTCTTTGCCATTTGATTATTGAGTACTGGTTATTATATGGTAAAACTGTTGTAAAACACAGAAAACAGTATGTGGTTTTCAGAGATTAAGTCATTCACAGTAATTATAAACCTAAACTACACTTGACAGTTCCTTAATCTAACTTTTTATATCAGAAATATGTTATATTTTCTCCATTTAACATAAAGTAAGGATTTAATAGAAAAATAATGTAACAATAGCAATGCTTAAATATGGTTGACCATCATTCAACTACCAATTAACAACTAAACTGAAAACCAGAGGAGAAGAGAAAAAAAACCACCTTAATTAATGTGGTCTACATAATAGCTTTGTTTTAATGATAAATACTGAAATTTCATATCTATTTTGAAAAGGATAAGTACATTAAAGTTAATGTTAAAATAAAGAATCTGCAACTTCCACATTTGATAACTGTTAGTTGTGGTGATAGCCACGACATCAGATGGATCCATTGAGAAGTATATCCAATTTGGAGCCAAATTTAGGAGAAGCAACATTAAAAGTACCAACACAGTCATTCCTATTCTATACACTGCACTGTTACCACAATAACTGTTTTAAAAAATGGAATTCACCACATTCTTATCATGCCTATTTTTTCAACACACCATTCAAATGTGTCATATACACTTATTTACAGCATTATTTCATTGTTACTTTGCGCCATCAACTCAGAGGCCTTCAATATAATTTTACTGACCATCACTTAGTATTAAATATTCTTTGTGGACTGCCACTGGATAAGCATACATAATAAATGCAAAGGCATATTACTAAATTTGAAAGGGTGGCCAAGGTCATTAAGGTGTGGAATCACGAGTAGGAGGTCTGGGATTCCCACTAGTATTGTCCTCCTCTTCCTCAATCCTCATACATGGCAAATGCCAGAAAGGTACCTTAAGCTTAGCCCTGAAATGTTTCCTTTATTAATAAATAAATAAGCTAAAAATTTCAACTTAACCTTTCAGTGCATGCATTGTCTGTGTCCATTGCCTGTTATGACTTAGAAGTAAAAAAAAGGCATTAAACATTATTAAAAATGTCTACTACTAAAGCATTTCTTTATTTACTAGATAAAGTCTTCCAAATACTGGTTAATGGATATCCACTCAAATATGAAAAATAATCTCTTTTTACTTTAGGGTGCAACAAAATAACCTCAAGCTGTTTAGATTTGTTTAGAGCAATGAACTTGTTTAATACATTTACAGTTACCTGTTCCACAGCACAAAAGATGTGTGCATCATCTTGCTGAAAGCGTCGTACTCGTGTCAGTCCTGTCAAAGCTCCAGATAGTTCATTACGATGCAAAACACCGAAGTCTGCTAATCTCAATGGAAGTTCCCTCCACGAACGAGATCTCTGATCAAACATGAGGCTAGAACATTTTAAAACATTTGTAAATCTTCTTTTGCTATAAAATGTGTGACACAAGATCAAAAAAATTAAGTACTGGAAATATAAATAACAGAATCCCAATATATCTGTATATTTGCCAATTAAACATCAAAAGTAAAAGTATTCCATCAATAATAAACACGATAAATGTGGGTTCTTTTGTGAGCTTAATCTACTTCATTACTGCAACTAAGAAGCAATTGTTTTTCAATTTTATAAAATCAGTGGTTTAACAAACTTTCTGATTATGGAAAAAGTATTGGTTAAACAGGGAACTGCATGACGGAATTCTTGATATTGAACTTTTTAGTTATGATGCTTGATTTAGTCTTTTGGGATATGTATACTCAAAATAATAAATAGTGGAGTACTATGAATCCCAATGTTGTTGTTTAGGAAGCTCCTTTGCATGATCAGAAAAATGGAGTCTGATATGGAATAAATACGAGTTTTATTACAGGGCTTATATTTCTTTAAGGACTCTTTAACTCTGAGAGATAAGTAAATGAAATATCAAATCTGTGAGCTTGGCACAAGCAGAACAATAACTGGCATGATTTCACATATGGCTGAACATTCCATTCAATCCTCAGCTGTTAAACACTATGGACAAGTGTTCCATGAAACATGTCCTGAGTAATTCTCCTGTAAGTGAAACAATAAAGACTGTTCTAAATATTTTGACTCAGAAAAGATTATTAATGCATGTTTCACTATGTTTGATTCTAAATTGAATTAATATTGAGATTCAATTCTTGTTTAAGTGAAGTGTTCGATGGCAGAATAATTACTTCTGGTCTGTAAACTCCAAGATGCCTAAATCTTAATTCTTATACTTTTATTTATGGGATAATCTTAATAATAAAACATGCAAGAATACAGGAATAATCCACAGACTATATGTTCCACCCCCCCCCAAAAAAAAACAAAACAAATCACGTTTAATCTTAAACTGGAAACTTATAGGGACATATTTATCAAAGGGAAAATTCTTTTGTTAACTTATTGTATGTACATAAGGTAACACTAATAGAAGTAGATGGTAATACATTTAATAAAAGAATGATGAAATCCATTTTTACAATACAAGACATAAAACATAGAATATATAAACACAAAAAGAAAGTTATGCATGATCCTTATGTAAAGAGTGGTGTACTATAAAAACACAGCAAAATAGTGGTACTCTTTGGCAACAGATTTAAAATACAAATCAAGAAGTATCTAATATGTAAATGTCTTTATAATATTGATGAATTATAAATATTTTAATTAATGTATACTTTATAAGTGTACATATGTTTAATGCTGATGATGTCAGATACTCATTTTTGTATGAGTCTATTGATTGTAAATGAAAATTAATTGATTGATCTGCAAACTTTAAAAGAAAGTTTCATCAAGCAACATTCAATAATAATCAAATTAAACTTTGGCAAATCAGCTGAGGGGGCTTGCAAGTGGGGTGGGAGGCAATAGGAATAATTGTTACTACTGAGATTTTAGTAATAGACACAGCAGAAAGTTATATTATATTTTTATTAAAAAAAACTGGTACGCTTCATGGAAAAAGTTACGTGGTCTTTGTTATATGTTTATAAATAGTTGTTAACAACAATTAAGGGAGACAAAACAAAGGAATGGATTATGGCAAGGCTCTAAATTAATCCAATTCTCTTCAACATATTCAATAATGATATATTACACGGGGTAAGCAAAAATAATAACTTTATGCTAGTTATAACTAATAATGTTATTTCTGGGTTATTGTTTGCAAACAATCTGGTGGTAGGATTAATAGCTGTAAATGGCCTAAAACATTCTTTACAGGTAATAGATAAATACTGTAATGAATGGAATTTAAATGTAAATCAGGAGAAAACACAAGTGGTTTTTAAAAAAGGGGCAATGTTGAGAAAATATGAAAAGTGGAAGAAGAGGAATAAAAACTATAAAGTAGTGCGAGATTGCACTTACTTAAGAGTTAAAATGGATGGGGGAGGGAAATGGGAGAAACAAAAGAAATTAGCATTTGCTAAAGAGAAAGGAGCAATGACAGCTGTTAGAAGTTGTAAATATAGACTACCTAATATTTGATGATAAATGGCTAGAAAGAATCTACAACAGGGTGATTGAATCCAAAATGCTATATGGAATTGAGATGTGGATTGAATGGAGGAGAAGAAATTATAGATGTTGTACACAGGATGTTTTGTAAGGAAGTCTTAGGCCTACCATGTGCAACAGTTAAGGAAGTGGCCCAAATTGAACCAGGAAGTGTCAAGGAAGGGCATGATTATGGAATGGGTCCTAAAACATTAGTTTAGGATTTTGAATCTAGAAGATTTATTAATACAATGTTTAGAATACCAAGAGAAGAATCTTGGAATTCTGGATGGATTAATAGTCTCCGGAAAGAGTTTGAGAGAAATGGGTTAGGAGGAATTTGGAGAAGAAGAGAAAATAATAATAAGAGGTTTTGGAAGGTAGCAATGAGAGGACATAAGGTGAGATAAGGTGAGGTGAGAGGGTGTAAGAATTCTAAAAACCATTTAGTGATATAAATGAAAAAAGGTCCATTGTTTTCTACATTCAAATGAAGAAATCGTGGGAAAGGGAAATATACATTGATAGAGTAAATAATGAACAAAGGGAAGGAATTGCATGGTTAAGAGCAGGATATGGAGATTAAAAGGAATCAGTACCCCATTTGTGGAGGAAAGATTTGGAACACAGTATTTGAGTGTTGAGGAATGGATTTGTGGAGGAAGGAGTTACTAAAGCAGAAATGGCAAAATTAGATAGGAAAAAGACTCTAATTGAACATTTTAGAAAGAATATTAGAAACATAGAACAGTTTTTCAGTAAAATTAAAAAAAACTGATATTTGTCATTGAAAAAAGAGGTAGCTTAAACATAATTGCATGTTAATTCATATTTTAGTAATTTGGTTATTTTAAAAAATAATTATATAGAGATATTGAATTATGTATTGAATATGCCTGGATAAGAGCCAGGGCTGAATGCCTAGGCATATTCAAAACATGTATTGCCTAATATTAATAAATAAACAATTACAGAATTTGAAATCTTTGATTAAGGAGCTTTTCAATATCTAGAGGCTTTTCTACTTAAAATAAATCCTTTTTGTTCATGTTTACAATTACATTATGATGGAAGGAGAGTCCCATGCATTTACAATAGAAAAAATAATTATATTTTGTTCGAAGTTAAATGGAAAGATAAAAACTGAGTACTAAGAGCAGAATGAAAAGGTTTTATTATGGTTGTCTCAACAATGCAAACCATGAGAATACAGTGGATCCTGTGTCAGTCGTTGTATAAATAAATTTAATTTTGTGGATATCTGTGCCAAATGTCTGAATACTATAAATCGTAGTTCTTTACATACAGTCACTAAGGATCAAAAAAGTTATTCAGAATATGAAAAATGCTAATATAATTCAGGCAGCAATATTTAGAAATTTTAAGTCCTAGTACAACCTGTAACATAACAATATATTATTGAGACACTTTTATACTAACATTGGCATATCAAAGAGCATTTGCTGCAGTTAATCCAATGTTAACCTTTAGAGACTAGAGGGAACAATAATACCATTTTTAAAATTCAATCAACAAATCAAATTCATTTTATATGGAGATTACACATACATACAGAAAGTTTATATATCCAATCATGTGGAATCCCTGTGATGAGTGGATATGTCTATGTAAATATTGTACTTACAAAGTGTTCAGAATGGAGTGGTAATATATCCTAAACTTAGGTATTCATAGTATGGGAGAGATTCTTCCGAAATGCGTCTTACTTTTATGTAAGTGGAGTTTAGTGTAAAAAAATGAATACCTAAGTTTATGATATATCAATGTAAGTTTAATTTCACAATAATTCAATATCAGCAGTTCAAGTGTTAGTGCACCAAAAGTTGTTTGGCAATGTTTACTAATTTTTAAAAGTATGGGAATGTCAAGCAATGAGTTTGTTTGTTGAAGATAATACTTTAGGCTATTTCTAAACACTAACCTCAGTAGTATAATTTAAAAAGATAGTAATACATTTTGATCTTTGTTTGATGTGTGAAAACATGGCAAAGAACAAAATTACAAATTATGAAGAAAAAATGGTAAAAAATGGATTTCTTTAATGAAAAAGTGACAGACTATCAGGAAAAGGAGCCAGTGAACCCAGTTTCTGTTTCTGACATAATTGTGAGCAGAGAAATTCTACTCTTTAATATATAACAGAATTCCATAATATACCACATTCTTTCTCTTATTTCAAATTTGACAAAAAAGATATTTCAATTTTCAAACAGTATTTTAATTTCTATATAAGAAAGTATTTGTGTGAATCTTTAAGTTAGGCTTCTCATTACATTTTAACAGAAGTAATGATTATAAATGATAATGAATCTGTAAGCAATTATGCAAACTCTAGTATTATTTAGACTACTTGGCATGTACATTTGGATTGCTGTAATAACATGTTCATAAACATCCTAAAATACTTAAAAAGCAAAAATTGAGAGAAGCCAATGGTGGGGATAGAACAATACCATTGAACATTTTAAATTACAGTGGAATCTTTTTATTTCAAATATGGATAATTTGATTTATTAAATAATTTGAACACAAGCTTATTTAAAAATTTTTAAAAATTGTAAATCTTTAAAAAAGTTTTTATATGGAACTAACACAGTGAAGCTCATGTGAATTGAATTTGTCGTCTTAACACTCTTCATGCTTCACTAACCTTAAATATATACGGAACTGGTTGTTGTTGCATAGTATCAGAAGCAATGTTCCGCTCTGGTGAAACTTTTATGAACTTAAAATTTATATTTTCTTCTTTCGGAATGTCAAAATTCATCAAATGATCCTTATGTTTGTAGATGTAAATCTTTTCCCAAATATCCAATTCTACTGGTCCCTGTACAGCTCTCAATAATTCAACCTTTTTCTTTATATCATGATTTTCGGTCCAAAAGTGATATGCCACCGCTGATTTTTCTATTTGTTTGTATTTTAAATTCCTCATATGTTCTTTAAGACGTATCCCCACATTCCTCTTGGTTTTTCCTATGTAGATCTTATCACATTCAGCACATGAAATCTTGTAAATTCCTGATTTTTTTCTCCTTTGGAGTATTATCTGTAGTATTGTCTTTCAAAACGTTGTTTAGACTAAATTTATTAGTGGGAGCCAATTTTATATCAACATCTTTAAATATTTTTTGAAATTTATACATCACTGTTGGGTTATATGTGAATTTTTTAAAGGACATTTTTTCTTTAACTGTTGATAATGTAGTGCAATTTTCAATTCTTTTCTTCTTCTGGAATTTTTTAATCTTATTACGTATTAAGTCTTCATTAAAACCATTTAAAATTGCTATTTCTTTAATTTTCTTATATTCCATGTTATATTCTTCTTTACTGATTGGCAAATTGATCATTCTGCATATCAGACTATTAAAAATTGCATGTTTGTGAGCCATAGGATTAAAACCATTTTCTTTGATATAATTATCTGCATGTGTGTCCTTTCTATATATGCCAAATTTAAGGTTTTCTTTACTTTTTATAATTTTTATATCCAAAAAAGGCAGCATATTGTCTGTTTCTATTTCATGTGTGAATTTTATATCTTTATCTTGAATATTCAAAATCTTTAGTGCATCTTCAATTAACTTTTCATTAACTATGGCAAAAACATCATCAACATATCTGTACCAACACTTAAAGAAGTGTGGAAAGGCTGAAGTAATGTGTGTTTCAAAATTACTCATGTAAAGATTTGCCACAAAAGAAGATAGAGAGAGGACTGCCCATGGTCAAGCCTGTTTGTTGTTTATAAAAATGTTTATCAAATGTAAAATATGACTGATTAATACAAATGTTTGTCAGATGTATGTACTCTTTTCTGTGTGTTTCATTGATCCCTATTTCTTTTAACCATTTTTGTAAAATGATTAAAAGCTTTTCTCTAGATATACTGGGGTAAAATGAAATCACATCAAACGACACTAGTGTATCTGTAGGTAATAATCTAATATTTTTTATTTCTTCAATTAATTGAATAGAATTATATATGCTTCTGCTTTTGAACTGTGGTAATTCATTGAACCTGTCTGATAGCCATTTTGCTAGGAAATATGTGGGGGTGTTAATATTGTTTATAATTAGTCTCATGCTCATTATTGGTTTGTGAATTTTTGATAAGCCATATATACTTGCTATTTTTGGATTACTTGTGATTAAGTTATATTTACTTGTGTCTGGAATAATTGTACTTTTTCTTATGGCTTCATTAACTATTTTCAAGCATTTATTCAATGGATCTGATTTGACTTTGGTGAATTCCTTTTTGTTCAATAAGTTTAACATGCTAGTGGTATATTGTTCTTTATCTAGGATTACTATTGTATTTCCCTTATCTGCTTTTTTATACACTACTCCTTTTGAGTTAAGGCTCTTGATAATATTTTTGTAATATTAATTCTGATAGGTTTCTTTTTATTCATTTCTTTTCAGACTTTTTCCGATTTTATCCTAATTCTATGCTTGTCTTGGTTTGTTAAGTTATTCATAGCTATTTCAAGATCTGCCACATGTTCTTCTACATTATTTGAAAAGTCTACACAGGTTTTTAGACCTTTGTTGAGGAATGCTGTTTCTTGTTGGTTGAAAGTTTTGAGAGATAAGTTTACTACATAATTTGGTTTTGGCTTTGATCTACTGATTTTCTTTGGATTTTGATTTAAGTTATTAATTTTTTTCTTGTGTATGTTTACTTTTTTCGTTACTTTTCGTTCTATATGAAGCTTATTTCCCTTAAAATTCTACTGAAAACAACATTAAAATTACTTCATTTAAGAATTTTCGACATTTTTAAAAAATTCTGTTGGAACTCACACACAGTGAAGCTTGTTAAATTTAAATTATAATTAATCTATTGTCTAACACACTCTTATGCTTCACTTACTTTTAAATATAGTGGGAACGGTTTCGAAGAGGCATCTTCTCCATCTTCAACCAACTTGACGACTCTAGTCAAGTTGGTTGAAGATGGAGAGGATGTCTCTTCGAAACTGGTCCCACCATATTTAAAAGTAAGTGAAGTATAAGAGTGTGTTAAATTACAGATTAATTATAATTTACATTAAAATTACTATTTACTTCAAATGCTGCACCTTTTGTTTGGATAATTTAAAGGCAGGATTTTATTTATTCAAAAAGCAGAACTTATTCCTGATTTCTAATTTATGCTGTGTTTGAATCTTTAGCAGCTGTCAGACAGCAAACAGAATAATTCAATTTTAACTGATTTTACAGTTATCCAGTTAGATTCATAGAACAATCTATAAAATGATATTGGGATTACCTAGAGCAGCACCCAATGGAGTAGCCCAAATGGAACTAGGAAGGGTTTGGCAGGAAAGGATTAGAAATAATTGGCAAAGGATACAATCATTGCAGGAAGGAAATATTGTCAAAGATTGCTTGGGGGAACAAGAAAATACTAAATGGAAAGGAAGCTGGTTATCTTGATTAAAGGAAATTGTTAGAGAAATTGGAATGGGAGAGCTGGTTAGTTTACAATCATTAAATGAACAGAACCCATGGAATAAAATGAAAGCAAGGATTAATGATAAAGAGAAACAGAAAATATATGATAGCTTAAAGGATAAGAGTTCTCTGATATTATTATACAAATTTTAAAAAAGAGTGGTAAAGGGGAAAAATTTATCAATGTTTGTGATAAAATGGGAAGGGAGGGAATTGCATGGGCAAGAACAGGAACAATGATGTTAAGTGGTATGAAAGATGACAAAGAATTGCGCCCATTGTGTGGCAAGGCAGACAAGAATTTGCACTGTATATTAGAATGTACAGAAACAAAAGGGTGGAGAGAGGAAATATGGAACAAAAAGTGGGATAATTTGCAGGAAGAAATTTTGGCATTCAACATTTGGCAATAAAGAATTTTTTAATTAGTTTGGAACTTATGTAGGGAAAGTAAGAGAAAAGTGGTAGAGTAAAGTTATCAAGGCAAAGGAAGAAGGTAATAAAGAAAATAAGGAAACAATGATGGAAAGGACCTTTTAGAAAAGTAATTGTAACTTTCACTTTGTAATATGTATATTTAGAGTGAAGTAGGATCCAAGTTTACAATAACTGGGGTGGTAATTGTATAGGATCTAGAAACAATAAACACTCCAGGATCAATGAAATATTGTAAAATTGTAATTGTAAATATGTAAAAATAATTAAGAATTCATTCATTCATACAATGGGCATTTTATGCAATTTTTGAAAGAGAAAAAATAATTATTTTGTATGAAATAACTTACCAATGGCCTGGGCAGTTCATTGGTTTCAAGGCATATGTCTCTTTTTCCACATCAAACGAAAACATGTTTTCCTACAAAAAGAGAAAACACAAAACATTACATCTTTTATTCACCACCTAAGTAAACAGATTTAAATGAGCTTCTACCAGAAATTAATGTTTATGTTTATGTTTCAGGATATAGGTGTTTCAAATTGACCTCAGTTTACTGTATACACAATTCAATCATAATGCTTCATCAAAATAAGCTGCATATTTACAAGTCCCAACTTTGCATAGCTTCAAACTAGTTTCATCTTGGTTGCAGTTTCATATACTGTCTTAAAAAAATAAAATTTTACATTATCTTTCAATACTGCCAAAAAAAAAAAAAAAAGCCTTGCATTCATCCAGTACACAGATAGGGGTTAATATGGATTCCTTTTTCCCCTACATGTACAGAATTATTTTCAAGCAGAGAATGTGTTGACCTTTACCATACCAATGACCATATTACAGAAGAGAAAAATGTGTAAGTTCTTAAATAAGTAAGCACGTAGAATTGAGAGTACTTATTCATATTTTTAATTGCCAATTACAAGGTATTACAGTAAAATTCTGCAGCTACACTCCAGACTGTTTAAGAAAATAGTCTTTATGACTATTTTATAGCATGCCTACTATGAATATGTTTGGCCTGTAAGCTACAAAGCATCATGGTGAACTTATGAATCATAAGAACTTAAAATGATTGAGTCGAATTTGTAACACTTACATCACTAATATTTTAAGGAAAACTTAGTTTCTGGAGCTAACTGCTCCCATTTTCAGTTCCAGATCGACTGCTGGCCTTATTCTTCTTGGTGGTTTGGTTTGTCTCTGGTGGTGGTTGGATGAACTTCTATATTAAGATGTCACTGGCAAGATTTCAAAGTTGAAAACTTTATTTTTGTTCTTCCAGATATAAATGTTTTACCAGAATGTAAGTTCTGTTTTTTCTGTAATATTTTTAAGTAGTTGGAATTCCTGTTAATATTATGCTCTTCCTTCCAAAAATGCCAAGTTGCCTCCGATTTTTCTTCCTGTCTTTGATTTATGTTCCTGATGTGTTCCTTTGCTTGTGTTTTTATGTTTCTTTTAGTCTTTCCAATATAAATTTTTTCACAATTGTTACAATTCATCTGATATATTCACGATTTGTTCTTTCATGGAATGTCCTCTTTCAGTTTAGAGTTTAGTATATTTTTTATGGAGTAACTGTTTTTTGGAGCTAAAATAATGTTATGTTTTTTGAAAATCTTTTGGAATTTATAGAAGACTGATGGATGGTATGTGAATTTTTTGTAAATTCTATTTTCTTCCTTGTTAGGAATAAATGTACTGATGTCTTTGATTCTCTTTTTATTCCTTGCTCTGTTTACTTTCTTATATACCACTTCTTGTTTGAAACCATTTTCTATAGCTATATTTAGTATATTGCTCAGTTCTTGATCATACTCTTCTTTGTTCATGGGGATGTTTACCAATCTGTGTGCAAGATTATTTAGTACTGCATGTTTATGGGGAACTGGGTTATAACCAATAATATTTAATGTAGCTATTAGTGTGAGTAGGTTTTCTATATATGCCAAATGTTAAGTGATATTTTCTTTCTTAATTATTTTAAGATCCAAGAAGGGTAGCTGTTCATTACATTCTCTCTCCATAGTGAATTTTAATGATTTTTCTTGCAATTAAGTAACTTAAGTGCATCTTCTAGGTGTTTCTCCAGGACTATTGCAAAAATGTCATCAACATAGCAATTGCTTTAAACAACCAGGGGAAACCCTTCGTAAATTATGAATCATACATAGCTTATACAGTTCACTGAGAGATTTCTGTACACATAAGGAACAATTAGATGATATTGCCAAAGGATTGAGTTGGTTGTGGCTCATTTTAGTAATTAAAGAATTCTGCAACATAGATCCTGCCAATTGCCTAGTAATAGTAGTACCTTGTAACTTAAGTGTTTGTACACTATATCTAATGGAAGGGAAGTAAAAGATAAGGTTGAATGTAATGTGTACTCTTTACTCTGTTAAGAGAGTGTGCTTTGTTTGTGAATGCATTTTACTATAAAAATGCATTTGGTTTGGAGTAGATCTAGGTGCTAGAACTAAGCAAGCATGCTTGTATATCTCATAGGTGTATATTATAGTAGCATAATATAAGATAATCAGAAAATAAATAAAATACTCTGAAATCAAATACATCCAAAATAATACATTTCTTTTCCAAAACATTTAGTGCTGTACAATGTCTATGTACAAATTCTTAAAATGAAATCATATTGTACCCACTTTAGTTTTAAATATTATTCCCTCAAGCATTTTACAACTTGGCAACTAAGTCTGTTGTAGCCAGCAGGGACTGTACTTTATTTCTGCTTTCTAAATCATGTATACAATCTTACGTTACAAAAGACATAGTTATACTTCCTCAGATAAACAGGCATTGTTTAAAACTGTGTTTTTCTATTTGTACTGAACCAGTAGATTCCAATCTGTACAAAGTATTATGATTGCAATTCAGAAGGAAACAGTTGATCAGGAAAGTTCTAAATAAATTCCACAGGCACATAAGCTGATTCATATTTAAAGTGTTTATAGATAAAATTTGTTGTTTTAGAGTCAAAGATCTAACCATCTTTGTAAATGAATGCAGCAATGGGACTGGCAGGGAACAGTTTAGAAAGTGACATTGAAGGACAATACAAAGGGGAAGGAAGTGGAGTTTAATAATTAATAATTATTATGGGCACTGCTTGTTTCAGTATATTAGTCAAGAATTAAAATTTTACACGAGGTAGAGAAGCTATATGTGCTATATGTACTGTTTAGTGACATCTGAAAGTTAACATTTAAGTGTTAAACTCTATTTGAGCTTGCTCTGAGCACTTAATCAGAATTTTATTTCAACTTCAAGGATTATATCTAGAGGTACCATTTTAATCACTACAACTACACATTTATAAATTAAGATTACAAAACATTATATGGAATGCATAGAAAAATATTCCTTTGGTAAAATTTATTTGATAATCTGTAAATGAGTGTAAACCTGTCATGTCATTAATTTTTAAAAAGTAAAATTTTATGCAGTGAACTGTGTAATGTACAAATGTAGGTGCTGAAGGCTCAACAAGGAATGCAATTGTTGTTCTTTTGTTACTGAATAAACAAAGAAAAATTCCTAGTGTGTTAAAGGCAGCTGCCATAATGATGTCTATTCACTATATCTGATGTTATAGGTATGACAATTACAATGCTGTTGTCATCTCCTTTGGTTCACTATGTTGTGTCATACAGATATTGGATTAAATGCCCAGAAAGGTAGAATGCAGTAAAAAGTGCAAATCACCATCAATAATGATATTAATATGGGAGAATGAACAGAAAAGTATAGGTCAGATGATAAAAAGCATGGTTGCAGCATATAAAACATTCCTTCATAAGCTCACTTAACATTTCCACCTGTTAACTTTAAGCTACAGATCTAGATTATTAATTAAATATTATTATGATGTGTAATATTAAAAAGTTTTACTCACAGCATAATGTGCCCAATGTCCTGATGTTTGCCATAATTTTGAATTGTATATATTTGGTGATAGAACTTCCTGGAATCCACGTCTCCTATATTCTCCCTTTATAAAATCAATCAATGTGTTGTAAATGTATGCCCCCCGTGGAAGAAAAAAACATGATCCTGGACTCAGTTCATGGAAGAAGAACAATTCTTGTTCCTTGAAACAACAAATTAAATACTTAAATGTAAAATTGGAACTTAAACAACTTAACTTTAAGAGTGTGTAGTTCAACTAATCATACAATGATATCCATTCATACAATGATATCCATTAACAAATTAAATGTTTTAAGTTTGAAGAATTTAAAACTGTACTCTAAACTGAAAATTGTCACAATCAGAAAATTAAGAAAAAAATTGAAGAAAACTATAAAAAAATCTAACCCTGCCAAGTTTTCGATGATCTCGTTTTGCTGCTTCTTCCTGGAATTTTTCCCATTCTTTTATTTGTTTGTTGTCTGGAAAAGATATACCATATACTCTCTGCAATGATTCAGCATCACTCTTTCCTTCCCAATAAGTAGATGAATTCTGCAAATAATTGAAGGTATTACAATTTTTCTATGCAGTATGCGCAATATTTTGTAAACAAAAAAAATTCCTAACAATTGCATTTATTCACAGATTCCCAATAAAATAAGTTGGACTGTTCTTTACTCTATACCATTTAATTGCTATCTACTTGCTCTAAGCCTCTGATTTTCCAATATTTTCAAACTAATAGATATAATTCATTCACATTTGATGCAGAATACTTTGATGTAAGAGAAACATTATCTCATAGTGTATGTTTAAATGGTTCCATTAGCATTAAGGCATGCTTGCACTTGCCCTAGGTTTTAAAGATATATGCACCACAATGGAACCACAGACTGAATTTCCTCCCCAATATTTTTGTTTCCATGAGAGTTTGAGACTTATTACAATTCACTTTCCTTTGTCACATGTTCCATTGGAAGAAATCTGATCAGGCGACTATAATGGCTGAAGTCCTTTATAAATGTCATGATCCTTAAAGAAGGAAACAATTTAATCCATACTGCCATGGAGATATAGCATGTGGCATTATCCTGTTGAAAATAGAACTTTTGGATTTGGAAACTCATGGGATATTTCCATGTAGACTGCAATATCCATCATTGAATGGGGAGAGAGGGAGGGAGTGAGTGAGTGAGTGAGTGAGTGAGAGAGAGAGAGAGAGAGAGAGAGAGAGAGATGTGGAGAGATTGAAATATGTCCAATTGGAACAGAATTAGTAAATTTTGGGTGTTTTCCTCTCAAAAAAATTGCATAATTGCACACATAAATTTGGAAAAGCTTATGAATTTTGAAACTTTGAGCAAATGTAACTTAGTGAAGTTTATAAATCCAGCAAATGGAAAGAACTATCTCTACATGAGACGAGGCCATCCCAGCAACCCATAACAACTGGTAATAGTTGTGACATGCTTCTGAAATTACTCAAAATACATAACATATATGTAGAGGAGGTATAACAAATTATTTTAAGGAAATCACTCAAATTTCCTTAACAGTGGAACCGTGCTAACGATGAAGGAAATTTGCTTTTGAAACATGTCCAAGTATGTGGAACAAAACTAGTGAAGTTTGAGTGATTTCCTTAAAATAATTTGTTATATACTATATTTCACTGTGAGAATCCCAACTACTGAAATCCATGTAGAGGAGTTTTAAGAACAGTCTTACTTATATATTCTTAATTACCTGGTGAGTCAATTTAATACTTTTATGTTTCATTTCCCATTAAATTATTCAGAACATGTTTCACTGGCCATTGCCTGCATAATCAGCTGTCAGTCGACTGCTGGATTCATTGATGGATGGACGGACTTGGTATAGCTTGCATGAATATTTTATGAAATTTTGGATTAACCTGTTTTCTGTTGGGATCTTGAACTTTATAACCTTATCCTCGTATTTTTTTATTAAATTTTTTTCACATATTCCCAGTTCCTAAGGTCTAATCTATGAATTTCAGCAATTTGATTTCCATTTCTATATCATGTATATCTCTTCAAAAGTCTTGTGCAATTGCTGATTTTTCTATCTAATTGTAATGAGTTCTTTAAATGGAGAAAAATCCTTCATATAAATAACATTTTCCAGACTCTTTGCTACAGAAGCTAAACTCTACCCCAGTATACACCAGGGTAATTTAGTCAAGTTAACAAATCAGTTGATTACTTTGTGCACCTCCTCCGAGTTTGAAGACAAACTCTTTATATATATATAAACAATATTCATATTATTGTGAGTGATATGTACAAGTTATCTTCACTAATTCTGCCAATACCTGCTTCAACTGCATCCAAGGAATGGTCTTTTTCCGCTATAAGAAGAATAAGTAATTATCTTAGAGTGACTCAATCAAAAGAAAGAATAGAGTGCTCTTGGCATTCATCCATTAAGAAAGAACTAAAATATACATAAGTTTTATTCACTGTTTTATAAATATATTATTTAAAATAAGAATTTTATAAAACTGAAACCTGCTGATTTAATTCATGTTTTTAGTAGATAATTACCTCTGTAATATATATGATGGTACTTTAATCAATAAATTATTTTAAAATTTGCAGTTAACAGCATGCCCTTGAAAAATCAGGACACACCACTGCAGATTATGGTTCTAAGACTCTTTCCTAATTAATTATACCTTATGCAATTAACAGAACATTTTTATTTTCCTGAATTTATGAAGGTATTTCACTTACCTTAGTCACTTTAAATGCCTTCACTTTACCAGTATGACGAACATGAGGACCTCTACATAAATCTATGAGTGAACCACAACGATACGCTGTGGTAGATGGTGTATTTACTTTTTCATTTAAAATGCGTACCTTGAATTCATTATACTGCAGAACAAAGAATACATGCATGTAACTTTTACAATGGCAAAATACAGATAAGAAAGAACAACCTATTTCTAAGGGATAATAAATATTAAATAAAAAATTATACATAATGTGATATTAATATTTCATGCATTTGTTATATATACATTCAGTTCGTGTGTGTGTGTATATATATAAATTAACACTAATAATAAAAGTAGATAAAAGATAAAACACTGAGAAAGAGTCACACTTGAAATTGCAAGTGTGACTCTTTCTCAGTGTTTTATCTTTATCTACTTTTATTATTAGTGTTAATTTGTTACATTGTTAATAGTGTTTCTTTATTTTTATTTTTCATTAATATATATACACACACACGAACTGAATGTATATATAACAAATGCATGAAATATTAATATCACATTATGTATATTTTTTTATTTAATATTTATTAAATATATATTATAAATAATATATATATATTATTTATTGAAATAATATATATATATATATATTATTTCAATGATTAAAAAGGCAAAGGAAAATTCTTATATATCAACTTACAAGAATACTGACATAAGTAGCCAAGGTCGTTATGGTACAATTTATCATTCATCTCATGTATCATCAGTGTTCACTGACTGTGGTGCAGTAAAAACAGGTGTTAAACATTATATATATATAAAAACAACTTACAAGGATTAGGCTTAAGGCCTGTTCCTGGTCTTGACAGATTATATGAATCATTGCAGATGTCAGAGGGATAGGCGGTCAGTCTCATTTCCAGTGCCATAGGCGGTCAGTCTCATTTCCAGTGCCATAGGCGGTCAGTCTCATTTCCAGTGCCATAGGCGGTCAGTCTCATTTCCAGTGCCATCTGGTGTGGTGATATATAGGTATTATTACAGGTGAAATGGCCAACAATTTTACTCAGGAACTTCTTTTTTTTAAGGTATGCACTTCTTTAATGTTCTGTAAATCTAAGACACATAACCCACAGCTTAAAATCTCCCCTGGAAGACTTGCATTCAAAATGTTTACATCCAGAAAAATCTATCAACCGCAGTCAGGTTTGAATCTCCGAATCTTTGATTTGAAGAAAGTATTTGTACATACATAAATATATATTTATTATAATTTGCATTTCAGATTTACCTTATGCATTTTCACTGCAGGTCAAAATTTTCCACACGCTCTAGGCAACAAAACGTAATTCAGAGAAAATCTAAAGAAAGAATAAAACTGGAAATGCAAACATGCAAAATCTTTTCCGGTTTTACTGCCTGATCACCATTTAATAAAGTAGCAGTAAAAATGACATTGATCAAATGTAAATTCCAAATTTTGACTCATTAGCTCAAACTTGTTTCTCATTAAAAAATTGTCCTTTTACTGAAATCACTTTATTCACAACTCTTGGAGTTGTACTGCTGTACAGATCTAGTCTTGCTCTACAAATCTCTATGTTGATTTCCACTGTGTCACTTTTCAACTTCTTTCCGCAGCTCCCAAGAGACACAATCTCTCTCCTTTAGTGCTTAGCACTTCCAATCTTAATATATAAATAAAATTTTCTTGGCCGGCAATAATTAGGTTAGGTTTAACTTATTTTTTGAAATCCACTTATATTTGAAGAGCTAAAATTAGGCCAGAGTACAGATATGAAATTCTCTATGCTTAAGAAAAATTGCTATTAAGTATTTTAGGGGGAAAATGTTTTTTTCTGTTACAGTAGAACTTACAATGCAATGTTGTGGATATATTATATACTTTTTCTACTTTTTAAATTTTGCAAGTGAATTCCACATCTTATATTTATATAATTAAAATTAGCAAAAGAACAATTTTACATGTCTCTGCTCCTAGTCTACCAACTACAACTAATGTGTCCTACCTGAAACATTTTCAACAAATCTTCCTTTCTCATTTCAAGCCTCTCAAAATTTTGCTTCTCTTTCACAATGGACTTCATTATATTTTCTACTACAGGGAAATCCAAATTTGAAACCTGCAATTTAAAATGTTTTATATATATGCCAGTTGATGGAATGCTCTAGTACACAGAATATTAAATAATACTTATTTTGAATATTATTCTGAAAATTCTTAGATAAAATTCTAAATTTGGTGTGACAATGCTATGCATGAATAACTGATAACTAGGTTACATTTGTGAAATAAATGACATTTTGTAATGATGTTAATAACAAATCAAAGAACTGGAAAAATAAATGTATTTAAAACAGAGAAAGAATGTAACTAAATCACTCTTGCAATAGATTCCAATTCTTTTTGTATAAATGACAATATGAAACGTAATATTCATGTGAAAATTTTATAAATCATACCAAGTGTTAATATATTTTCCTGTGAAATAATGATTTTAAGTACAAGGACCAAAACTAACCTGTTTATCTTCCAAATACATGTCATAGTAAAAGCCATTTTCAATTGGTGGGCCATAGCAGAGGCAGCCACCATACACTCTTTCCATGGCTTCACCCAAAATATGAGCAGAAGAATGCCAAAATACCTGTTGACCTGAGAAACATTTATACTTAAGTACTATCATGAATGTTGTACATCAGCAATTAAAATAACAGTTAATACAACCAGTGTTAATGTATGCTTTTGCTAAGCATAAAATCAAGAACATTAAATATCGAATTAACAAATTATTTATGACATTGCAGTTTAATATGCTTTAATCTTCTTCATAAAAATAAAAATTAAGTAACAGAACTCAGTATCAGATCTGTATTTTAGTTAATGTTCTACTTTGTCTTTCCTTAGCAGTTCTGGGATCCATTATCCATTCTGTGATCAATCAAATTGATTAGTCAATCTGTCATGTTTACAAGGAAATATTTCTTTAGAATCTTCCATTTTGACTAGTGATGTTAAATCTCCTTTACTGCATCTTCTATTTGCTATTTATTTCCAAGTCCATCACTTTTAACATTTTTTAATTCTACTTTGAGCATAGAAATCTCAATTGTGAGCATTTTAAGTCCACATTTATCTTATTGGCAAAGAATCCAAAATTCATTCACTAAAAAACAGTTATGAACTTATTTTTAGAATCTAATATTATTTTTTCCTCTCATTTATATGCCAAATTTCTTTTTTAGCTTTTCATTTCATATCACAGCAAATTATATTTAATTTTTTTTGTTTTGTTTTTGTTTAAACGTCAAGCTGTGACTTAAATATACAAAAAATGAATATGATGCTAGCAGCATGGCAGATGGACATGTTTATGCAGCACTCCATACTGAATAAAGATGGGTGATGAATTAGAAGTGTACTGGATAAGGATCAGATGCTTTAGTCATAGAAAAATGCAGACAAAAGGTACTGGGATCGCAGGAGGATTAAATGAAGTACTTTCAGCAGCAGATTATAGCTCTGTTTATTATTGGCGTAGTAGAGTTAAACCCAGGCCTGGTAGATTAGGAGAAGGATGAGTCTATTATGGATCATGGATCATCACTGAAAAAAATTAAGGAATTAAAGAAAATGGAAAAGAAACTGAGAAAAATTAACACCAATATGGAACAGCTTAAAGTGGTCTTAAAAATTATAAGAGAGGAAGTTAATACAGAGCTTCTGGAGTGCAAAGGACTGATAGAAAAAATAAGGAAAAGATGTGAAGGATAAAGAAAAATGAATATTAAGAAGAGTGGTGAAATATGTGTGAGTGAGGAAATAGTAAGTTTAGAAAGGCAAGTGTTATGGTTAAGAATCAATAAAACAAAAGATGTGGAAATAAAGTACACACTTTGTGTTATATATAACTCAACAGTGATATCAGAATTCTGTGATCAAAAGTTGTTTATAAATTTAGGCGCTTATATGGAGGGATTAAAGAGGAGAAATTCAAGTGAGGAATTTATACTTTTGGGAGATTTGAATGCAAGAAGAAGAAAAAAAAGTAGGATATGATAGTTAGTCTAATTCAAAAATCTCTAAGCAATCTAAATTTACTTTTATTCTTAATCTGTAACAAAATATAGAAGAGGGGGTATAAAAGAAGTTCTTAACATACCTTCTTCATCTTCAAATTTCAGTAATTGAAGCTTACATCCATTTTCAAGAGGTCTATCTAAGTCCCAGAGTTCACCATTTACTTTGGCAATAACCACATTGTCTGCCAAGCCTTGGCTAAGAGGGAGAAACAAACCTAATTAAAATACTCACATATTTTTCTGCCAAAACACAGGCAAAATGCAATGGGACATGTATTTGATATCTAAATTGCTGTGTCTAATTTTGCAATTAAGTAAGTATTCGAATTTGAATTTATTTCCAACAAACACAACAACATTACAATAAAATTACATATTTCCATTTTTATAATAATTCAATACAATTATTAATTTTGCTAAGTTGTTTGTTAACATTATGGACCCAAAGCACACAACCCAGGTTATTAGTGCAATGGTGACCATACTCTGTAATATCCTTCAATTATTATACTTCTGAGGTTACATATCTTTCTACATTTCCTTCCATCATCCTGTTCGTCATTCTTGTCCATTTCTCTTTAAATTTCTCTAAATAATTTCCTATCATTTTCATATTCTTCTCTTCTATTACATTTAAAATCTTCCTAATTAAAATTTCCCCATCTAACTTTTCTTATTTTTTATTCCAAACCTTTTCTCTCCATAACTTTGTTTGATTACAATATAACAAACAAAGAAAATCTGCATTGGTTTCTCCAAACATTAAACAGTTTCCTATTCCTTTATCATATTCTAATCCTTTTAAATTCATAACTGCAGTTCTATCCCAAGGAAACCCTTCTCTACCTGCCTTATCACATTGTTATATATATTTTTCCCTACTCCATACTATTTTTATTACCCTATAAAGTTTCAATGAACTCTTTTCACCTAAATTACTAATTATTTCTTGTCATCCAATATCTTCAAATCTTAAATTTATTTCTTTCCAAAATCCTCTGTTTTGGTATTCCCTATTTATTCATACTTTTCCTAAAACTATCTGTTGTAAAATTTCCTGCACTTTGAAATACCATGATTCTTTCTGCTTACATTTCTCCTGTATACTAAAACATACTTTAATAATATCACTCTCTTCTAATGTGGTAATTCTGAATAAATATTTCATAATTCTTGGGATTATTTTTTTCTTAGTGAACTATCTAACTAATTCTAGCTCTGGTATACCATTTGGGGATGCTGTTGGTAAACCTAAAATCAATTTATAAAAACTTCTATTTACAGGAAACAAATACAAACTTGGAATTATAATACATGGGATAACAATAACTTTACAATTATGGTATCTGCATATTACTTGACAATAATTCATTTATTTTTTATCATTTTTTACGAAGGTGTCTAAGCAAATTATTTCAGCTTCATATGCTTCAAATATGGTTTATTATGTTACTTCTACAACTGATTATAAATTGGAATTCGTACTGTTAATGTTGAATCTAAAGATGATATTGAGAGAAATCCCTAAAATACAATGATATCCACACATGATCCAATTGCTTAAATTTCACTTATATCTTAAACTTTAGTTGCTAGATTTAAGTAGAACTCCATCAAAGTTGACAATTCTGATTTGTATCAACAAAAATTATTATTTTAAATATTATAACATGAAGATTTGTGCTTTATAACAGCATAAAGCGAATGTGCAATGTCAGGTATGGCAGAGAGAGGAGAAAAAGTGAAGGTGCATTTTGGAATTTTTTGTGAGACATGTACAAAAATATGAAAGCAACACAAACAATTAGAAGAAAAATATAAAATATATGGTAATTGAAAACATAGTAATCAGGTTCATGTTGTTATAACAAATGCAAAAGTGAAATATGAAATCTCTCCATATGCATGCAAACAATATACAATTCTTTTATTCACAATTACAAATCAAACTAAAATGAAAATGAATTATAAATGTACCTAATTCCTTTGGCAACCTCATATGGGGTTGTGCGCCATGCTTGTCCCTCAACTTCCTTTCCATCTGGTAATGTAATCTTGATGGGTGTTGCAGGCTTGGAGGCCAATTCAGCTTCATACTCTGCTTTAAGTTTATCCCACATCTCTATTCTCTCCTGTATTAAACAATATTTAAGTTAAGCAATGCATTTAATAAGTATACCATGTAATTATACAATTCTTTTGTAAGATTAATCCAGTATGCTATTTCCATCAGCAAATCTATGATATAGTGAAGCACAAGTTGTTGGTAAAATGGAAGCTTCACAAGCAGCAATGCTACATTAGTTCTTTTTGTATTTTGTTTACTATTTATCATTTGTTTATTTATTCAACATTTATCATAAGCTTTTCCTAGTATTACAGAACAAACTTGAAGTGTCTGCCCTTTTCTCTCAAACATGTTTAAATTCTCCTAAACAGTATATGATGAAGATTTTGATTAATACTGAATATTTAAGATATAATAATACAACAAGGCTATTTGAATTATGGGCTGACAGAGCACAACAATGTAATTAAAGAAGTCAGTTGTCAAGACCATATATGCATGTGTAGTTACTTTGAGAGAGGCTTTGTCAGTAAGTGGTTGAGCATTCAAGTGTTAACTGGTGCTGTTACTATGCATAAATTGTGCTAATTGTTCTTTGTTAGTTATGCCTATGCATAAATAGTCTTGAAGAATGAGTTTTTAAGTGCAATATATATGTGAAAACACATTCTTGCAGAGAAATGGTAAGGTGGTTGCATAACAAAAAAATCTGGTAGTCATGTTCATAACCTGTTCACTAACTTGTTAAAAGTTATGAGAAATAGAATCTCTCAATGACCAGAAATGTGCTCCAAACTACCATGCTTTTGTGTTCTGAAAGAAGAAAAGTTTGATGAAATACAGAAATTATCAGTTTTAAACACAGTTAAAAGTACTTACGAAGCTGTTGACAATGGAGTGGTATATATACATAAAACAATGTAATAAAATGTGCAGAGTGCGATAAAAAATACATTGAAAAACGAAGAGGAATTTGGAAATCCAGAAAAAAGAACAGTTTAGAAATATTTGCTTAAAACAGGTTGATAAATCAGTGATAGCTGTGCACTTTTGGAATAAAAATCATGAAATTAAACCAGAGATAAAACTACTGAAGCAACAGCATAACTCAATAGAATTTTCCACTTGGGAAAACATTTTCATTACAAAAAATAAGGATAACTTGATAAATTTTGATTTCCCTCCAATGAATGAACTCAGCAAGTTCCTAACAGAAACAACAGATGCCGCCACAAGAATATCAAGAGACCCAACCACCATGTCTAACAGCAGCTTGCCTACAGGCTGAAGATGGGAGGGATCACTCCCGAAACATATGTCCAGTTTTTATGTAAGTGAATGCAGTTAGTGTGAACAAAAATTTATTACATTGTTTATATTTAAACACAGTATTATTTTGTGCTATTGGTAAAAATATAAATACCAAAATAAAAATATTAACCTTACATGTGGCAACTCTATCTGCCTTTTTATGGTTGCAGTGGCTGCAATAAGCATTGCACTCAGCAGGTTTGTAATTCAACTAACTTCATATAGTTAAAAGGATTAGGATTTGGGAACTTTTCTGTCATTAAACACTTCACCTAAAGTGTGCACTGAATGTTCAGCTGTATGTTTAGTTGCACCATCTTACATGAAATAACCACATGATTGTTCTACTTCCACCAAGTTTGCAAAATATAATTTAATATTTCATTTATACATCTCTCAGAACTGTGGTCTCTTTAAAAAAAATAGAACCCTAACATTATGGCTTATGCTTATTGCATACCAGACCCCAATTTTTTTAAATGTGCATACACAATATTGAAAAAACTAAATTAAGCCTCGTAACTAAATAACACCAGTTCAGATAAAGAATTTCACCATATGTGTTCTGTTAAAACAATAACAAATGGAGTATTCATTTTCCAATCCAAACTTCAATTTGTTATGCCATACTAAATATATAAGGGCAGAAATGTACCCATTTCTTTGCTTTCCATGCACTGGTTTCAGAAATTTCAATTACTGTGCTGTTTCAAAGATTTCTGATGACAATTTTTCTAAGTAATGGCCATAATATTGTAGCTGACAAATAGTCTGAATGTCTGAAGTCTGCCTTAATGTACAGTAGAATAGCAACTGAAGGTCAGAAGCCAGGAAGTGCAAGTTTCATGCAATGGTTATTTAGCAAACTTTTAAGGCTATCATTTTCTCAATAGAAATCGTAAAAGCAGGTTAAGCTTGCAAAAGAATTCCCGTTATAAGTACATTTGCTTTAAGATCATGTTAGCCTGCTCTTGCTTTCCAGAACAAATTGAAGCAATCTAATCCTGCTTAACTCATGTCCAATCTCATCATCACCATTATTATCACTATTATCTTATTAATCAGATGATTTTAACATCCCAAATAAACTCTTATTTAAATAAGTATTAGGGTGTGTCAAAAATTAACTAAATTGCATTAAAATGCTCTAGAGTGGAATCCTTCATCTACCTGTTTAAAGAGTATCATTCATGCATCACTATTTAGTTGGGAGTTAGAAGTTGATACACAAGGTTGTGTTTACTGTAGTCAACATGGATCTGAAGCTGCAGTTTTGTGTTCTATTAACAAGAGTCATAAGCAGACTGGAAACGATACAGCAAACTTATAAAGTGTATGCATTAGGTAAAACATAAGTCTTTGAGTGGCATACTATTTGAGGAGGATCAAGAACACCTTAAAAATTCCATATTTTGGGAAGATCCATTGAATTGGCTGAAGTCAATTTGAACACAACTGACATTAGTGTGCAAGAAGATTATGTATAACAATTGCAAAGATTGCCAATTTCACACATTATTATTATTATTATTATTGTTGTTGTTGTTGTGATGTATTGAAGGAACAATTCAGCAGAAAAATCAGAGATAGATCTTATACCTGGATAATGCTTATCCTAGTGTAAGATTGAACCTGTGCACCTCAAGACATCCTCAAAGAATTCTCCAGACCTGAACCTTGCAACTTTCACCTCTTCCTTGAACTGAAAAAGAAGCTTTGTGGTTATCATTTTCAAAATGATAAAGAATTGAACAAAGTTGTCATGGGTATTCTGAACAGACTAATAAAAGAGCGGTTTAGCAAGTGTTTGAACAATTAATAAATTGTTGGAAAATTTGTATTTCATTAGAGGGGGAATACTTTTAAAGTTTGTAAAGGAATGTATTTTTATAAAATTAGTTTGGTTATTTTTTGGTACACCTTCATGTATTGATGCACACACATCATCAAGATATGAAAATACTTATTAATGCATTCCTGTTTTACAGATTAGCTAATTGTTCTGTTCCCAATTTTTATGCGATTGATCTTAAATTTTCTTAAATCAGTTAATTTCTTTCACCATTATCATTCTGTTTTACCTTTCAAAATTCCAAGCAGACAATGCATCACATACCTCTATTTATCAAAACTGTTTTTCTATCAGAAAATATCAAGTACTCCATTTTTATATCCTTTTCTTATCTTTACTCATATTATCTCAGGTTTTTTTTTTCATTATTTTAAAGCTTAAATTTTTTTTTGGAATTTGTATTCTATGATAACTTTTAAAAAATAACATTTAGTCCTGCAGTTAAAATGAACTTTAAGAACAAAGAATATGTTAAAATGCTAATAAGTACAAACCTGAATGTAAGATGGCCATGGTTTAAGTTCAGAAATTGTAGATTTATCATCTGCAATTTTCTTTTCTTTCTTTTCTTTATTGGCTTTCACCTTAGCAAGCTGTAACACAAAAAATTACTTACAACAAACAGTTAAAATTATACTAAAAAGCAAATACGTGTTTTTAACACTTATCATTTGCTAAATGTTATACACTTGGAATAAAATCTAACAAACAATTATCATTTATTATAGCAATAACTTAGAACAAATAATTTTATTTTTCCATACATTTTAATGACTCTTTTGCTTTTTTAGGTTTAGTACTATAATGCATTAAAGGTATATCCCATATTTAAATAACTTAACATGAAACAAAACAGGGAAGCAGGGGAATTTCCAATTCACAGAAATTTGTTAGTGATAAACTATTTACTACTTGTTTAATTTATAATTTGATAATTTTCTTGTATCTTTGTTAGAAAATCTAAGACTCAAACACACTAACTACATGCAGTAAGCAGTTTTTCATTTGATTTTGTAGTGTTGGGTATTTATATTCTCAGAGAAATCAGATGAATGGGATATTTAACATCACATAGGTATCATAAGAAACCTCAAGAATAAAACCAACAATCCTTAATCTTGTTTGAGCAGCAAGATACACTTTTCCTCCCTGAATAAGCTTCTTATGTGGGATATGACTGACATTACACTTCTCTTATCTAGAAAGTTTGTGTTCTAAGCCAGTGCTTATTTAATAGAGGTTATAAGGTAAAATTTACTTTCAGAAAATAATAATAATAATAATAATAATAATAATAATAAACTATTCACATACCATCAAAATAACCCTGCAATAGTTTTCACTTTTATATAAAGGAAACCAAACAGCACTGAATGCCTCTAAAATTATTAACAAAAATATCTTAAGCAATATCACTAGAGTAACACAATGAAGCAAAACCCATAACGAGACGCTAATCACAATCAATTTGAAAAAGTAACAAACAGTGAACTGCATGTAGCATGTATTCAAGCATACAAAATTGCTTTAAAAGCAAATATTTTTGGAGTGTATGTTCATATATTAAATATAAATTGTTCAATTATTTAATTAACCCTCCAATCGGTTGCAATGTGAACACAGACTCACATTATCACAGACTCAGATTATTTTTAATCAATAATTGGAGACATACACATGCACTCTAGCTACCGCCACAGGTGGCCAAGGTTGTTAAGGTGCAGACTCTTGAGCAGAAGGTCTGGGGTTCAAATCCCACCAGGACCGTCCTCCTTGACTGGGATTTTTCCAGGTTTTCCTCAGTCCTCATAAAGCAAATGCCGGGGAGGTACCCTAAACTTAGGCCTGGAATGCTTTCTTCTCTAAAAAAATAACCTTAACCAATTTATTATTTCATCTCATGTATCATCAGTATCCAGTAGCCTGTGGTGCCTCAGTAGTAAAAACAGGGTTAAACACTATTACTCCAGTCTAGCTGTTTAGCTACATTTTAATGTATCTAAAAAGTTGTAATTCATTGATTAGCAGTGACAATATTGCACTATAACACTTATAGTGAGCTACGATTCAGCACCATGCTTAGATGTAACAAATTGTGTCCCAATTTCCTTCACAATTTTTAAGTGCCATTTGCATAATTTAGACATAAGAGGATAATTTTAAAGGAGAACTTTAAGGTTTAATATATCAAAAGTTTTGATAAAATCACAGAAAATTCTTAATGCAATGTTTATCATCATTGAGAGCTGCTATTATTTCTGATTATCCTGTATGAGGCATTGTTAGATGCCACTACTCTTCTAAAGCCATATTTGAGGTGTTGTTAAAATATTGTTTATGTCATTAATTAAGAATACTATCATATGCTACTTTTTCAAGAACCTTTGAGAAAGAAGATAAACGTGAAATAGATGTACAGTTAGACTATAAACATTTGCTCTTTTTTCATACAGTGGTTTAACAAGTGCAAGCTTTAGTCTTACTGGAAATGTTACTGATGAAATGGAGCTTATTATAAGGTTTGCCCAAATGAAAGTGAGACTTTTTTTTTTTATCTGTAATGAATTATTGGAATATATGAGCACACCAGAAATAAAAATGATGCATGAGTGACATATCTACTACACATAGTCACCATGTCTGTTCAAGTGTTCCAGTGCATCACAAGGTTAGTGCTGAGAGAAGAGCATGTATGGTCGACTGCAAAAACAATCTTAAAAGAAATGAACTCCCCTCTGCTTGGTAATGCAGCAGATGCTCCATGCAAGCACTCATTTGCCGAGCTTTCTGCTCCTTAGAAAGACACTTGGGGACCCACTGTATGCAAAACTTGTAGAATCCCAACTGTTGATAGATTAATTGGTTTATTTATGGATGCTGTTTAACATCTCAGGTCATCAGGGTCCCATTCAATTCAGGGAGTGAAATGGCTGATAAATTTTGCTTAGAGGTCTTTTCTTTCATGCTTGAGGTTCTTTTTCATGCCATAAATGTATGACATGGGACTCACCATTGATGGAGAAAGATGTGAACAATTCCCTTGCTCAATGACAATGTAACCTACAGCTGCAATTAATCTCTGGTAATGTTGAGCTTGACCAGGTCTGGTATGTCCTCAGTGCACACACATCCGTTACGAAATCCATCAAACCATGTGCACACTGTGCTGTGCATTCCCATAGAATGATAAATTTCAGCTCCACTAACACTTTTTGCCTTCAAAAACTGAATTACTGCTTCGCTGGGCCCATTTGGATGAATTCCTGTTATGAATGTATTCAGTTAAATGTGCTTCTGCACATGTAAATAATGCTCTATGCCATCAGACTTTAATAGTTTTATATATATACAATGCTATCAGAGCAAACACAAAGTTCTGCATAGTTAAGCTAAGACATTGCAACAAAAGCCATAGTTTCTTATACATAAGTGGCTGTGAGGTGTATTTACACCATTAGCACAACATTTTTACAGTTTAATATTAATTTTACGCCAGTCAATGAATTTTTAACTATGAATGACCTAGTTATTATTATAATTTTTGGTGGAGTAGTGGTATTCATTGTACATTTATAACATATATTAGGATATGCTACATTAAGGAAATCTAAAACTGTTATGTTAATATGATTCACATTCTGCTGCTTTTCTTTAACAATATTTAAAAACTATAAATGTTAATTGGAACTTGTACAGTGAAGCCAATCTTATAATTGAAATCATTGTATGATTGAGATGAATTAAACACTAATATTGCTCTACTTACTTGTCTATAAATGTAGAATCGGCTTCACAAGCCCTTGTTTGCACTGTCAGCTAGAACATCAACTCAACCATTTCCTGAAACTGGTTCTACATTTATAGACAAGTGGAGCAATAAGAGCATTTATTTTGACACAATCATATAATGATTTAAAAAAATATTTAAAAAGTTAAGTGTTGAATGCACTCACTTTGTTATAGTTTTTGTTGATCACATTATCATCAATGATTAAAGGAGAAAAACTCTCATTTGTAAGAGCTATATCTATCTGCTTTTATTTATTTCATATGAATTTTGCTTTATTGACTGACTGACTCATTTATGATTTGTGAAAAAGTCTGCTTTTTGCATATTTAATGACTATATCTACTCAGCATTTTGTATTAAGTTCTACTACATGACTTAATGGTGGAATCTTCATTCATGCAAAGTTGAAGATATAGTTTTCTCTTGTTTGCACATATCTAATCCCTATGGTTATTTAACAGTTGTTCTTTGTATTTTTGAGACCTGAGTATCTTTTTAGGGAAAATTTTCCTCAACAAATTTGAATGCAACATTTAAAAATGTGATTTACTTGCTCACAGGAATAAACAGAGTTCAGTTTTCATTCATAAGATCTTGCTTGAAGTTATAAATATGTTCATTATTCATTGCTACGACAGATTAATTTTTATGTTTTGACATTTCATCTTGGTCATTTGTCCATCATGATCAGAAAGGTAGTTAATAATAGGAAAGACAACATAATTAGACTTTTTTGTCTTGTCTAAAAATATGTTATTTACAGCAGTTGCAGAGTTAATAACATTCTTGTAGGAAATTTGTAAGTTTTAAATTGAAGCTACTTAGTAAGAATATCAATCTAGATTTAGTTGTTCCTCTTTAAGAATAAAAATGTTAAAGCCCCCAAAGACTTTAAGATTATATTACATTTAAAAAGGAATGTAATTCTTAATTTGGAATGTAGTTCAGAAAATGTTCAGTAAAGCAAATTATACAATAATTTGATTGAATTGAACCTAAACACTCTTTTGGCTTATTTTTTGTTAATATGTAGTACATGTTTTGCAGGCCATTGTCTGCATCATCAGCTATCTGTCAATTGCTGGAAGATTCTTAATATGTCCTTGGGGATGCCTCTGCTCTTGTGGACATGAGATAAAATTGAAGATAAGTGTTTACATGTGAAGAATATCAAAGTTCATTAACCTATCTCTTATATTTAGGAATGCAGATTTTTTTCCATGTTGTTAGCTCTGTGGTGACTTTTAATAGCTTTACTTCTTTCACTTTAACATGGTTTTCTGTTCAAAAATGAGATGCCACTGCAAATTTCTAGTTGTTTATATTTAGTGTACCTAATATGCAATGCATGCTTATGTTTCTCTTAATTTTTCCGATTTATAGATATTATTGCATTTTGCACAGTTTATTTTATGCTTTCTGATTTTTCTCCTGGTGGAATACTCTCATTAAATTTGCTCTTCAGAAGATTTTTAATGCTGAATTTGCTTTTTGCCAATACAATCCTTTGGAATATTCTGAAATTTGTAGTTCATCAACGGTAAGTGATTTTTTTTTTTTAAACTTATCTTTCTTATTTCTGCTGAAAATGCTGTGGGTCTACAATATGTTCTCTATTTTTGTCTTTTGACCTACTTATTTGTGAAACAATTCTTTGTTAAATGTTTTTTTCACTGCTATTCTTGTATTTATTTTGCACATATAAAATTCATATATAATTTATATATACAAAATAATATATAAGTATATATACTTTGTTAGAAAAGATGTATATATACATGTAGTATATGTGTTGTATTTCTTTTTTTGGAAACAGGTAACAGGATATAATTAATTAAGGTTGTATGACTGAGTCCAGCTACACATTCTAATTGGCTCTACTTGTTTAAATTTAATACATGTTTTGCAGACAATCATCCACATCATTAGCCAACCGTCAACTGCTGTATAATTTGTTATGCTTTGGGAATGTATATTCTGCTCTGCTGGAGGTATGATGAACTTAATGCTTATGTTTTTATTCCTGGAAGTGTTGAAGTTCATTAATCTGTCTCTGTATTTGTAAATGTAGTTATCTCCCAAGTCACTAGTTCTATAGGTCTTTGTACTGATTTTAATAATTTTGCTTTATTCACTATGTTGTGGTTTTATGTCAGAAATGAGATGCTACTGCTGATTTCTCCATTTCTTTGCTGTTTATGTTCCTGAAGCGTTTTTTTTAACTGCGTGCCTATGTTTCTCTTTGTTTTTCTAATATAAACTTCTTCACATTCTTGGTAAATACTGCTTTTTTTCCAGTGGATACTGTCATTAATATTGTCATTCAGAAGATTTTTTAACATTAAATCTGTTTATAGGTGCCAATCTGATATTAAAATTTTTTAGAATATTTTGAAATGTTTCCATAGCCCATGGATGATGTGTAAATATTTTTAAAAATTATCTTTTACTGTTAAAAATGTTGTAATTTCTTTAATTATTTTCTGCCTCTTGAATTTCTGTACTTTTTTATGAACTAGTTCTTTGGTAAATCTATTTTTAATCACTGTTTTCTATTTGTTTGTATTCTTGAGAGAATTTTTTCTTGTAAATGCACAGGCTAACTATGTAAAGGCGTGGACATACTTCTTGTTGCAAAGGAAACTGTGAAGAAATATGGCTTCAAGGAGATTGACCGTTCACCCTACAGCCAGATCTAGCTCCCAGTGACTATTTCCTCTTCTCAAAACTCAAGAAAGACTTCAAGGAAGGAAATTTAAGTGTGATGAAGAAGTGATGGATGCTGTTTATGCCCATTTTGTAGAGAAGACTTCTGACTATTTTTTGAGGGGGGGAGGATTGAAATGTAAATTCAAAGATGTGTGAAGTGTTTTGCAATAAAGGATATTATACTGAAAAGTTATATACAGTTTTTGTCTTTATCATACCTACAAAATGGTTAGGCTGGAAACTTATGGACCTACCCTTAGACATGAATTAAGGATACAATAAGAATACACTATAAGAACATTTCCTTATGGAATGAACTTATTGGCTTGTGGAGTATATACTATTTTTCAAGAAAGTAAATGTATACCTTTTGCTATTATTCAAGCATGCAATTTTGGAGGGTATGAAAATTAAATCATTCAAGTTCACAGAGTCAGTGTATATGGTGCTTGCTTCAAAGATTTTCCAGTCATTTAGTTACTTTGTAATAACTAACTAGTAAAAATCTACATGTAGCTCAACTAATGACATATATTGAATGTCTAATGAAATTATGCAGTGAACGTATATCTTTATTGTACAAATTTGTTACACCAAGCATGATATACAAGTGGACAAACGTAGTGTCGAAAGCTTTCAACTTTGTCATGAATCTACAGTTTGCATCTTCCATGTTTCCATTTGTTTTTATGTTTAATATATTAGCTTTTTTTGTTAAAAATGGATGCGCAACATCATTACCACTCTCAATATTTTCAAACTGTCTTTATTAACATTCCTTTTATGAGTCTCTCACATGCAAACATTATGCTTATTGTTAGTTCCTGTGGATTTGTATGCTTTTATTTCAGTGTTTTGTTAATGTGCTATTTAAAATTGTAAATGGGTTAAAATACACTTGTTGATGAATATTATTACACGAAAGTGATAATGGCCATTAGTTACTGAAATAATACCAGAAAAACATTCATTCAGCTACCACTGGAGGGGTGACTAAGAGTCTAACAAACTAGTTGATCAACAATCAATATGTAGAAGGTTACCACTCATTGTGGATTGAAGCATTAAATTATTCTAATTATTTTTGCTTAGTGGGAAAATTAACAAATGATTTTTAAACAGAAACTTCTAGTGTACCAGTGTGCCGTATAAAAACCACTCTGCTACCAGAAACTGTGACAATCATGTGAGCGTACTGTAATCAAAAATTGAAAATTCCAATTGCATTCATACTACTCATGTCCCCTCCTAATGTTGAATTTAATTAACAAAGGAGAAGAGTCCCCTCCTCTTTCTTGTATTTAGTCTTAGATTTTAATGCTTGAAAACACTGGTTAATTAGATTTCCCTCAATTCCTAATAACATGTGATATTATAATACAAATGTGATCCTATTTTGAATTAATGCTGATTTAATAATGTCAGATTTCAATCATACAAAACTTCATATAACTCCTGAATCTTTACTAAGGAATTTAATATAGTTGAATCAAATTTATAACACTTACATCACTTATTATTTAAGGAGGAAAACAAGTTTCAGCAGCTAATTGCTCCCATCCTCAGTTCCTGGTTGACTCTGACGTGTTACAAAGTCCACCACACTTAACAAATTAATCTTGAAACTTTACTTTGCGGAATGCTAGTTTCCTCAAATTGTATGTCATACTCTTTTAAACCACTCAAATGGGTGCAGTATAGTTCATAAACAGCCTGTATGCTTTCTTGTAATTGTTTTTAATTGTGTTTGACATCTGTTTTTACTAATGTGGCATTACAGGTGGTAGACACTGTTGCTACATGACATAACATGATAAACTGGAAAAAGAATTTTAAAAACTAGACATTTCAGGCCTAAGTTTAGAATACTTTTGTAGTATTGCTATTGATCAATACTGATGAAAACCTGGAAATAACTACAATACTGGAAGGATTTAAACCTCCCATTCACCATCTGTGTCTTAGCAATCAGTGTCACGTGTATTGTTTTTTCATATGGTGTACAATTTATCTATGTAATTGCAGCGTGATGGTTCATTTAAATAAGATGTTAACTTATGTAACACAAAATAATGATGTGCAGTAAAACTTAATTCATCATTCTTCAATTCTTGCAACCAATACATGATTCCTAATGTCAATTATTTCATAATTTGCTCTCTCCTTCTTATATAATTACTATATTTCTAGTCTTTTGTAGTCATTCTGCAATTAGCTATTACAAAGTAATTATTTGCAAATATTATTGCAAATGGCAAAATTCTTACAACTTCTGTTTAATCTTATATTGGATCATTTGAATTAGTTCTATCTCCTATCCTATAACTTAAGAAAATGAAAAGAAAAAAATCCCTTTGCATTCTTTTATTTTTGCTTAGTTCACCTGTTCTTGTACTTCAAGAAATGCATTATATTAAAATTAATGGTTTATACCACTAAGGCATTTTTAATCTACTGTGCAAATGCTAATCATATACAAGCATCTAAAGAAATACTAATGTACTTAAGTATTTTAATAAATCATATTCATTGATACTAATAGCAATGACTTTTGTCTTTTCAATAAAATAAGTGTTATTTTAATTAAATAAAAAAGTTATTCAATACTGTATAAAACTTGGGACCGAGAAAAGCTGATCCAATGCAACATGCTTTTGAATGAGATATCTTAAAAGTTGTTAAATGATTAAATTTTATAGTTCAGTAAGCCTAACAGAATTACTGACTTTTATTCTTATCAGGATAAATCAAAATTTAATTAAAAAAAACAATTTTTCTTGATCTCTAGGTATGAAATTTTTGTGATGATAAGAATAACTATTAAGCTTCAAACATTTCTCTCTGGTTAGTTTATTAGTACTGGTGAAAAATTTAAAAAAAGGAAATTAGCATTATAATTATAAACACATAATTACTCATGCTGCAGGTAATGGTACCAAATTTAGTTCCAAACCATGCTTCTTACTTTGGTGAGGAAGGAGAAGGGAGACAACCACAGGAGCAAAAGAAAAATATAAAGCAGCAGGAAATGTAACAAACAGAAACAATAGGTGCAATTTGTTTTCTGATATTACACTTGTTCTATATGGAGTAATTATAATTCAAAAGACACAACCCACATAGAGGGAGAGGGAAAGGGGGAGGGGTGGAGAGAGAGGGGGGGCAAGCAACATTTTATTTATAATGCCTTAAATTTTCTATGGTTTCTTTCAATTTCTTCCTTTTCAAGTCAATATATATATATATACATACATATATTATATTATGTACTGTCATTAGGCATAAAAAGTGCATATACAGGATAAAAAAATATAATAAGAACATGAGTTGAGAATTGCTTTCTTTCCTTGTTAGATCCCTTTTTCTATACTTGAACCACATAGCAGCATATTCAAAGACAGAACTGTGGGAAAGAGAAAATCATATGAAATGTTCAAAATGTCCTCCATTAGCACAGATATATTCATCAATTTGCCATCAGATGAACTCTCTGATATGCTGATGTAGTCCTGGAATATCTTGCAGAATATGAGCACAGAATCTCTACACCTTTGGTAATCCATAGATCATATGAGCATCTGCCAAGTCCACATTTGAATACCTCATTTTATTGTACCTGGAATGAGGTCCATAAACACACAGAAC
The DNA here is from genome assembly GCA_030762175.1 of Metallyticus violacea. Classification (NCBI taxonomy): domain Eukaryota; kingdom Metazoa; phylum Arthropoda; class Insecta; order Mantodea; family Metallyticidae; genus Metallyticus; species Metallyticus violacea. The sequence continues at coordinate 54,286,890 of CM060837.1, forward strand.
TCACACATGTTTGTTGCTACATCAAGCAATGAAGCAAGTAGCATAACTAGGGACTGCATGGTATAGAATGACAACAAAGGTAAACCTAGAAACTAAGAGTTGTTATTGCTTCATTTAACTAGAAGTAAAAGCAAATGTTTGCCTACTCTATGCACTAAGCAACTATTCCGTTGTAATGGAGCTATTGCCACAGCACAACTAAGCTTCCATAGCACATTATGTATGCAGAGTTGTAGACAAAGGGCACTAACAAAGAAATAAAGCATTTCCAGACCCATGTTCATATAACATATTTGCATCCTATATATACAAGGAATGTTTCTCCAAAGTTTTGACATACCTTTTTGTTACACCTGTATATGCTTCCAAACTTCAAGGGCATAAATTCATTTAATATGATACTGCTATTTCTGTGGATGTCCTAACTTCCATTTTCCTCATATGTATAAAAACAGCAAAAAAGCATTAAGCAATAGAAATACCATAGAATTTTAACTACCACAGCAATAAAATCATGAAAAGAAAAGAATAATCAAGATGACAACATAAACTGATATATGAGCAATATTCACAAAAACTTGGCTCCAGACTCATGCTGTTCCATTCAACACTAATCTGCTATGTTAACAGTTTCAATCTTTGATATATTGGATTGGTGATGAGTAGCTAATCTTACCACCCTGTATTCATTTGAAACTTGAGATGACAAAAACCTCTAGATTACAATCTAAGACCGAAGCTGGACCTTAGTAGAATTTAAACTATTTTTCTACAATTGCAGAGTTATTAAAATGAATCATTGGATTTCAAAGTCATGCAATTGGCAAACTATCAAGTTAGACCAAAAACAATAAGACAGAGAACAGAAGAGAATCTTTAAATTTTTAAACACATGTGAGAGTTTCTTATAACACATCAGGTGGCAGCATAGTATCCACTGTGAAAATGGCGACTTGCAGCACAGGGATTTTGAAGTACCAGTTGCATATATAAAGGTAAAAGAAGAAAATGACCATTGGTTTCTGATGTAGAGGGCGTGGAAAAATTTCCAGCATAGTTTCTGAAAGTCAACAAACTGAACCAGTCATGAGCTTAGCATTTTTTTGTCAAATCTGAAAGACTGCTACTGAAACGATGCCACCTGAAGTTGTTACTGCATTTAAAGCACATGCACAAGCAATATAAATTGTGCTGTCTCATGCAGCACTGTTATAAAGCAAACATTTTAACTCTTAACTTGTGTTCAATGATGAAATCACATTTTATTTAATTAACAGACAACTATCACTATGTCCAGATATTGGGAAAGAATAAAAACTCATTATTTACTATAACATGATCAGAGCTGGCCAAAGCTTAACATCTTCCCAGATCAAGTTATATGGACCATCCTATTTTTTTTATGGAGGAGACTTTGATCAGTGTGTAATACCAACATATGTTGCAGATGTGGTTGGCTGCTTCGGCAACTAACAGTAGATTCTGTTAAATTCATCTTTCAGCAAAATAGGGCTTCAGTCATAATGAAGTGCGCTGATACCAGGAAGTGTATTGAATGTTGTAGTAACAATAACTTATTACCAAACAAAGGCCTCTCAGACTTCTGGATCTCACACTTTTTTTCTTTGGGTCCATGCAAAAGACACTATTTATATGTCCCTATTACCCACCTCCTTGGTACAGCTTTGGGACTGCATTACTGCTGCAATGATCACCATCCAAGAAGACATGTTACAATGAGTATGAGGCAAACTGTAATATTTGTTTGGATATGTATCAATGGATCATACCCTATAACACAAACATGGACAGGTCTGGTCTTGTATGTATGATTCATTGTTAAACTGAATTAATGGTGAATATTGAAGATACTTTAAGTACAACTAATATTTTATAATTACCATGTTTTATAGAGTCCAAGTCACTACATCATGAGAGATAACTTGCATATCTTTTGTTAAAAAGCGAAGAGCATGAGGAAAAAAAAAAAACAGAGGTGTACAAATGCATGTCCGTACTGTCTCCATCCATACTGTAAACAAAACCGCTTGTGCACAGAGTGAAAAAAAAAAGCTGATATAAGAGCTAATTCTTCCTCTCTACTTCATCGTCTTCTTTTTTTTTTGAATGGTGTTTAACACACTTTTTACTAATGAAGCATAACAGGTGGTGGACATTGATGGTAAATGAGATGAAATGAATATTCAGAAAGGATTTTATTAAGGAAGGAAAAGTTCCAGGCCTAAGTTTAGGGTAATTTCCATTTATGAGGATTGCAGAAAACCTAGAAAAAACTTCAGTCACGGAGGACAGTCCTGGTGGGATTTTGAACCCAAGACCTCCAGCTCACAAGTCTGAGCCTTTAACAACTTCGGCCACCCATGTCAGTAACCTCTCTACTTTGAGTTAGTTGTTTAGAGAATAGCTATATAAAAAAAAAAGTGATAGCTCACATAAAGTCAGATATAGAAAAAATTTAAGCATAAACAAGCATTTAATTAGCAGCAGAATTACATGCTTTTCTTTACTCTTTTACTTTTTAATTTTATTAAAACTATGGGAGCTGAACTGTGGCAAGTGTTTTTACGGGAAGAAAATGCACTGCTGAGGATAATCATTGGCAGTCCTCACCTTCGGATCAGTGATATTACTTTCTGGAACTGACATACAGCTTTCTACAGGTTTTGATTTGTCACCAGAATTTAAAACTGGAGGAAACACCTTCCTTTCCATCCCAAAGCTTGCAATGTGACGATACCATCTGCATATATGAGGGAAGGTTTCAGGAGGACAACGTTTCAGCGCTTCAAACAGCACAGAATCATTCTGGCTTGGAAAACATCCATTTGCATAGCTCTTATCTGATAAGAATTTATTGAAGGCTGTAAGGCCTTCGTCTGTTTGGAGGTTTCCTTCAAACATTTTCTTTTTTGTTCTCCCAAATCCTGGTCAAAATTCATTAAATGATGAATTTAATCTGGAACAAAACACATCATTTAACAACTGCTTGGCTATAATGTCAATGAACAACGGTAAGGACCACCACATAGGAACTTCATAAATGTATTGTGTTACTTCTACACAAATAGTCTACTTTGACAATCACTATTGTTATATTAATTTATGTTATCTGAATCAGATAACTTTCATAATATGAAAGGAATAAATAATATAATGAAGTTGCACATATATGACAGCCTAATGGAATATAAATTAAAAACATTAATTAGCATAGCCAGTACCTTCAATAAAATCAATTAAGTGATTATTAAACTGGTTTTATAAACTATTTGTTGCATGTATTTGGGTAGTAGTAAATCCGAGTTGGTTGATAGCATATTATTTAAATTTCTTTCTTAAAATCAATCATGATGAATTTTTAAGTTTTCTTGGTATTCTTCATAACCCATGCATATGTTATTTACAACATGATTCCACTACATGAAAATTTTGGCATTTTTTTTAAATAAGTATTAAATATTTTAGGCCATAAATAAGTCAATATCAACAAATCTAGTAAAGAAAAGGCAAATATAGAGTATTTATGTTGCAAGATGCTTTGCTATTTCTACTGTCAAAAATGAATTGAATTATTTCTTATAAGTCATGTATCAACAGGTATTCTAAGGAACTTTTAAAATTTCTAGCTGTCTTACTTATTGGTGAATTAATCTAGCAAAGTTGTAGGTTGCAATCTAGTCTTAAAAATATCCAATAACGGGAAAGTTCCACAACAAATTTCTCAAGTATTTTATTTGGAGAAAATGGAGGTGTCAGTATACATGAACTTTAATCAGCTATAGCGGTAGTTTCATAAGTTTCTGACCTGACCATGATACACAACTTAAGTGGATAATCCTCCAAATGAGAAACAGTTTTATTTTTATTATAATATAGTAACTTCATAACAATATGTAAGAGGGAAGGTCCATAAGCTTCTGGCACAACTATTTTCTATGTATGATAAAGACAAAAACTATATTTCACTTTTCAATAGTAGTCCTTTATTCCAATACACTTCTCACATCTTTGAATTAACATTTTGAATCCCCCCCTCTCAAATAATCAGAAGCCTTGTGTGAAAAATGGGCATAAACAGCATTCATCACTCCATCAAACTTAAATTTCCTTCCTTAAAGGTACTTCTTGAGTTGAAGAGGAAATAGTCTGGGAGCTAGAGCTGGGCTATAGGGTGTATGATTGTCTTTGAAGCTACATATCTTCACAACTTCCTTTGTAACAAGAGTTGTGTGCACAGGCTCGTTGTGAAGAAGGCGCACATCACCACTTAGCTTTCCTTTCTTTTTCTCTTTGATGGAAGCATGTAGCCTATGTAGTAGGCCAGCATAGTACTCTGCATTTACCTTGGTATTTCTATCCTTGAAGTCAATGAAGAGTATTCCTTCACAGTTCCAAAAGGTTGTGGCCATGATCTCTTGGTTGACTGAGTGACCTAGGCCTTTAGAGGCAGTGCTTCGCCAGGTTTATGCCAGTAGAGGACCATAGTTTCTTCTCATGTAACAAACATCTTTCAAAGCCACAGCAGAGCTCAAGCTTTTACCAAAAATGGTTATATGTTTAATTAATTTATAAGATCTATAAGCCTGAGGAAATAAGAAAGTTCTGAATACCAACAAGATTCAAGATCAAACTGTGTTCAAAGAAAAGGAATTTCTACCACACATTCATAATATTACACATTGCAGTGCAAAGTTTTAAAGAGATACCAGATCAAGATTACTTTCCTGCCCACAAACAAGATATAACAAATTCTTTACAATGCCAAGAATGCATGTGATCCAGTTACCTGCTGATGTCTACAGAATCCCTGCAACTATGGAAAAGTGTATGTAGAAATTATGAAATGAAGCATAAGACACATATTTTAGAACATAAAGGAATAGTTACCTATGACAAATAGAAAAACTGGCTGTTGCAAGCACATTATTACAACAGTTAACCCATTGCATGCTTTACAGACACCAAGGTATTTACTACCACTACCACTACAACCACCACCACCACCACTACTACTACAATTTGTAATAGTAGACTTCAAAAGGAGACAATATAAATATTTAAACATCTGTATAACATTAGTAAAAAGGACTCAAACTAAGTTGAGAGTTAATTCTAGCTCTTTATGTAGGTATAAAAATTCCTGCCTACATTCAATACCAACATAATCTTGACATCCTTCTCCATCTTCCCTTTTCCATATCAAACATTTATTTTCTTCCACTGACAACAAAGCCTCACATCAATAAAATCATAGAGAGTCCTGCATTCCTTTTATTCCCCTGATGGTGTTCTCCAGATGTTTGACGAAACATTATGTCAAGATAAGCATTTTGTGACCACTAGACCTACAGTCTCAAAACCCAGAAATATATTATTTTAACTTTCATAAATTTTGCTATTAAAGCCTATGTACATATTTATGCTGAGCTGTTGACTATTATATATTAACTCTATTGCTCTTCAATATTTTACATAAAAAGATGATTTAGTCAAAGTAGCTGAACAATCCTGATGGTGATCCATCTCTTTTTACAACCACCCAGTAACATAGAGATGAATAAATTAGCACCCCAATTCAAGTGCTTTACCATCCAATCATGCCCAATAATTCATTAGAAAGTGCATCTGAACTGTTACTTTGATTATGGTTTTCTGTCAAAACACCCATGTCTTTTTTTAAGTTTTCATGAAAATGGTATAAAATTACATTACATTACATCATAGGGGTTCAATCCCAGCCAGGATCAATGGATTTTTTTTCAGGGTAAAAATCCTAAGTATGTGTTCTTTTGGAATGGAAGTAAAGCCATGGGTCCCATTTCATAGATTTACAACATATAAAAGAACCTCAAGCCTGAAAGAAGAGGCTTCTGAGCAAAATTTATCTGTCTTTTCCAACCCTATATTGAATGGGATGCTGATGACCTGAGATGTTAAACAGCATTCGTAAATAAATCAAATCAACAATTTTAACTGCATTAAATATTAAATTTATCACACTTAAAAGCAATGCACCTCTGTGTTGTTAATTACAATGTTTAACAGATAAATTGATTTTAAAAAATCAAAGAAACATATGCACTATCAAAAGCTAAAGACATGCTTTGGCTGCCCTGCAGGGGGCTATTTCACAAACGTACGGTCTAATACATACAAGTGTATTAGTACAAGTCCTTGTAATGTATGGTCTTGCAGCTTCCTGTGCAATACTGGTAAAGTATTAGTAAAAAATTACAAGTGACATTACACAAGTGCAAGATGGAGGAAGAGCTGTTTGCTATATGCTGCCATTTCTTGAAAGGTTATGTCCACTCCTTAAGGATTTTTAATGTACAGAGCAAATTATTGTCATTCCTACTAAGTGGGTATTGTATTTTCTTTTTCCATAATGATAATTTAAATACTTTATTATGTTAAATTAAATTAAAATGTAAATTGGAACTTGTACAGTGAAGGCAATCATATAATTGATATTATTGTATGAATTAGTTGAACTACACACTCTTAATGCTTCACTTATTTGTCATAATGTTCTCGAAACTGGTTCTATATGCTATGACAAGTAAGTGAAGCATTAAGAGCATGTAGTTCAAACATATAATAATATCAAATATACTTTATTGTGTATTTATCAATATTTAAGCATAATAATCCATTTTGAGATGATGGTCTCCCTTACATCTACATTTAGGAGCATCAATTTCAGTCATCAAGAGATGGCAGAAGAGTCCAGCTTCCCAATTGTTCTTAGTCATTTATTTTATTAGTCCATCTGATTATTAATACTTGTTTATTTGTTTACATTGCTTGACAATCACGTTTTCATTATGAAACCAAACCTGGAAAAATTGTGTGAAAAGAGAACGAAGAATGAAAAGAAATTATTTTCCTCATATGAAGCAAGAATCTTACAAACACATCAACTAAGATGCTGGTCTGCAATATGCATTTGAAACAGAAACCTTCAATATCAGTCATAAGCCATACTTTAATTGCACTTAAACTAAGTTTATCATTGTACTCAAATCATATTTATTCTTTCTTCATACATATTCTATTACCATCACTTTCACTAATACTTAGCACCTTTGGGTCAATTGGCTCCCAAAATCATTATAAAGATGATAAATGTTGTGCCACTATTTGAAGTTAACAATGTTCCTACACTTGTATAGAAATTTATACAAACTACCAGTGCCCGACTAATACTTTCGTAGAGCAAACTATGAAAATTCACTTGTACATTTGTAAGTATGGAGTAATAAAGTACAAGTGCAGCAGAAATCTTTAAGGAACAGAATTTTACCAATAACTACAAGTTACAAGTTTATACATTTGTAATGCATTAGACAATACTGTTGTGGAACAGGGCCACACTTGTGATATTCAGAAGCTTGAAATATCAGATAATAAATGAAGCAAAATATGATAATGATAAGTGTTTATGCCACAATATAAATAATACAGCATTGTGTTTTAACACATTTTGGAAGAGTAGGTCAACAAGTAAAGCAGATTAAACACAGTTTAACACACTAAAATTCAGCTTCTAAAAATTTTGCTATTTTTTCTCATATGTTTATATGTTGTTTTGCAGCTCATTCAATGTTCGAGGATTGGATTTATAAGCTCTATTAAACTGCCACATAAAATAGCAGACATGGTCTAAAACTGAATGCAATACTGCACACAATAACAGATAAACACCCTGTCAGCAAGTATATGCATTCTTGAATGGCACAAACACAGCTAGTTACTGACAATGCAAGCCCATGTTTGAGTGTGATAAGATAAAATATATGCATTATATAGATAAAAGGAAATATATAAATGCTAAAATAGTAATATAAAATAATTATTAACTATTAAAATTTAATATAATTTATAAATACAAAATATTTCATATTCAAGCATTTGGGATGCTAACTCTATGAGTATAATGAGAAATAAGACAAAGATTAAAAGTTCTGGAAAAGTGGAATCTTAAAGCTGCTAATAGCAAAATGCCTCAAAAATTTCAAAGAAGCTAATTCATGTAGAGTATAATACATTGTTAATCAACAATAATCATAATTATATGTGAAATGGAGGCCAATCTAAACACAAACCTGATTTAGTGGACACAAAAAGCCCAACACCCAACTTAAGAGGACATAAGTAAGGCCTTGTTTGTTCCTGAATATCAGATAAGGGATCAGGTGAGTAGATTTACAGGAAATTCGTGACACATTCTTAAAATGTATCAGACTAACAAAGAGAAAAATGTTTTTTCCATTCTTTGACATCTGCATATACAATACATACACAATTCATTATAAGCTCACAGGCAAGAAAAAGAAAACCTACTTCAACTTTACAGTAATAGTTATGCAAGAATAGCTTGGGTGTACAGAAATACCAGAATTTGATATTGACATTCCAGCCATCCAAGTCTTTACATCTATAAGCTAAAAGTTGAGCTCATTTTTTATGCCTTAGAGATAAGAAGAAAAATATAACAAAAATGTGCATAGTATGCTATAGCAGTTGAATAAGAAAATCTCCATTTTGTGGACTGCTTAGAGGTGTACCATATAATAATTATAGTATATGTACATACTTAGAAGTGCCTCATTTTCTTGCTTTGTATGCAGAATGTGAGTTGAAATATTTTCACTATTTTGTATCAATATTAACATATATGAACATACTTTCCACAATCTTCCAGAAATATTTATATCTTATTTATGTGATATGGGGAGGGCTTTTAAATATAAGATGAACAGCTTAAGCTATTTATGACTGTTGCCCATAATTTAGACTTCAATTTATATATTACACATTACCATTTCCTTAATGGTAACAAAGCTATGGCCACTAAGCTGCAATTGCAATTTTCACAGTTTAAACGGTTTTTTTAAACACAAGCTTATCACAGCCCACCAAATCCTGATGTGTCTGGAAAAATGTCACCATTGTCATTAAAGTTCTTAGGCCAATAGTCCAAAGCTCATCCATTCTTTGTATTAAGGATTACCATTGGGACTAGGTATTGAGCATGAGCTTTAATTGTAAGCAACTAGATTTTACGGACTCGGTGCAAAGAATTTTTGATTTCTAGCTGTGAGAGACCAGGCAGGGCAATACACAACTATTCTATTCTTGACAGCTGTTCAACTTATAAATAAAACCCAAATTCACCCATATGCGAATCTTGTGTCTAGCCTTAAAGTATGGTTCAATTTAGCTGTTGCTGCACACAATGTATGCATTATTAAATGCGTATTACATGCAACCCCTAACCCTACATTTGGCCAGGTCGAGGGCCACAGTGTGGCCTACCAACCGAGGCAAATTTCCTGCTCAGACGAATGCCTAGAATTCTGCAGTTTCGTATGAGCGCAACTTCAAACATGATCAATTTAGTTTCACCGATGGAATAAAAATAGTAATATATGCACTCATGCCTTTTCACTACTCAATTCCATTTTTTGCACACCTATCACCACGTTGCTTGCAGGATCGCTCATTTCATTTGTTTTCTTGATTTTGATGGATAATTCATGTATGCATGACAGAGAGCAGCACTATAGCGGACATACATTATAAGTTGGATTTTGCGGGTAGCGGATGTGGGCGTATACATTAGCTCGAATAACATTTAGTGACGGAGCTGTATTGTACATCGTAGAATCAGATCAGTCAGTTGTTCGCATTGTGTTGTTCGTGTGTTGGAAGTTTCAGTTTACTAAAACTATCGCTAATGACCGTCGCTTCACATCCAACTGGATAGAGTATAATTGACGTGGCATAATATATTGAACAATGGATACAGTTGTTCAGTATCTTGCTGAAAGTGACGGTTCTTCTTGCGACTGTTGCAAATCATTCAACACCAGCTACTCTCACGGCATTTGGGCCCACAAGATGAGTGTGCAGGATTATCAGGGCTTAATTGACCGTGGTTGGCGTCGAAGTGGATGTTACTGCTATAAACCTACTATGGATATGACATGTTGTCCATCTTATACTATTCGTTGTTCTGCACTAAAATTCAATCTCTCTAAGTCACACAAAAAAGTCATAAAGCGGTTTAACCGATATGTTGTGACTGATAACAGCAAAGCATCTGCAAAGTTCTCTCAATATTCCTCACCCTCAGAAAATACGGAATTTAATGGAGTAGAAGAAAGTGCTGCAATAGACCAATGGCCACAGCAAACAAACGAGAAAAACTATTCTTCAGCTGCATTGGACTCGTTGGTATTAGAGACAGTAGCACGTGATCATCCAGCCGGAGGAGATGGAAAATGTGATTATTCTACCTCTACTGCCAAAAAAGGGAAGATGATATGGACAACAGAGCACCCAAATCCAACAGCATCCCAGCAAAAGAAAGCCGAACCAGTAAGGAAAGAACGTAAACAAATTAAATTGCACAATGAACGACGCAGTGAGGATGATGTTAATGCTAAACCAAAGCCAAATACACATCAAGGAAAATCCCTAGAAGAATTTCTGAACGAAGTTTTGTCACCGGCATCTGTGCACAAGTTAGAAATACGAATGGTGCGATCTTCTCCGCCAAGCAAGTATTTAGAGCAGACATTTCAAGAATCTTATGAACTGTATCGGAAATATCAAATGAAAGTGCATGGTGAGTCTCCTGATAATTGTTCGTTTCGCCAATATAAGCAATTCCTGATTAACTCTCCTCTTCAACCCTGGAAACCACAACATGGCCCCTCTGATGGTTATGGCTCGTTTCATCAGCAATATTGGTTGGATGAAAAACTTATAGCAGTAGGTGTGATAGACATCCTTCCAAAGAGTGTTTCTTCTGTTTACTTTTATTATGATCCCGATCTGGCATTCCTCTCGTTAGGAACTTACAGTGCGCTTACGGAAATTGCAATGGTTAGGTCTCTAAGCCAGCAGATTCCTTCAATTGAATTTTATTATATGGGTTATTACATTCATAATTATCCTAAACTGCTATACAAAGCAAACTATAAACCATCATATTTATTATGCCCTGAGGTATATACATGGCATCCGTTTGAAGAATGCAAACCAAAACTTGATCAAGAAAAATACTGCCGCCTTAATCCTGATGTCACAGCTATTGATGCTGAAGGCAACATGGATATTGATGAAGTAGTAGTGCTTTATAAGAGTGTGGTCACAACATATGGCCATTACAAAAACGTGTGTGAACATGAATTGAAAAATAATGATAAAAAAGTTCTTCAATATACTAAATTAGTGGGACAGCAAAGGAGCAAATCAATGATGCTATTCATAAAAGGTGATAAAATTTAAGAAAAAAAATTCAAGCCTATGGTAATTAAATTTGTATTAGCTAACTTTAAAATTATAACACTGCATCATGAACTAGTTAACCCTGCAATGCTTGCTCTCATTATTAGTAAAAGTGCGGAGACAATAAATATCAAACACCATTTTTTAACTATAGTGCATTATTGAACATTTAAGCCAAAATAAATCTAGTACAACAATAAATATTCGAATTTCAAATATAATGTTATTAAATTAACAGTAGGAAACATCACATTTTTACATGAAACAACAGAGAACATTTGCAATGTTAAATTATAATAATATGCTTTCAATTGTTACAGCATATAATAAAATATGTTTTATTTTTAAATTATAACAAATCACTTTTCATATCAAAACATACAATACAAAAGGAACTGAACCAGCTATTTTTATCCGAAAATTAGAGGAAAAAAAAATCTGTAACAATTTTTAGTGAGAATTTATGGACTAAGAAAGTTAATGTAACTAGTTCAGAATTAATAAAAATAAATTATGTACATGCTTTACTTTTAGGAATTTTTGTATTTCTGAAATTGTTTTGTAATTGTTATAATTAATTTACAACATGTAAATACGGATATCAAAAGTTTATATCTATACTGGTGTCTGTAAAAACCATTTACTCTAATTTTGATAAAGTATATACGAAACAAAAAATCTCTGTGGTGTCAGAAAGAATTTAAATAAAATTATGAATCAACAATCTTGATTAGCTGATCGCCGCATGTCAGCAGATACGCCATAGGAATTCCTCCAATATTATAGGAGAAAATATGTTAATTTTCAGTATAATGACAGCATAAACATGGTGCCCGTTTAAAAATTAACAGTTCTTAATTTTTTCTCAAATTCGTAATTCTGTGAAAAGCAAATAAATGTATATATACATCTCTGCAAACGACCCTATTAAAGTATAACGGCAACATACTGGAAAGGTTTTGAAAGAAATTAAACCAAGTTTTAAAATATAATTTTATCAAAAAATTTCCAGAGAACTTCAATCATACTTGTCTTTCTTACGTTTTTAAACATTCCTAACTACTTAGATTGGATAAAAAGTAATGAAAACAGTGCTATAATGTCTAGAAAACTTTATTATCAGAAGAAAACTACGTGCATTCCTTAAATGTATTGGACCACCTTCTGCCACACATGTGGAAAGCACCATACTCTATCAGCGCGTCCAACTCTATTAATGTCCTTAAGTGACCGCCCTATAGAAATTTTGAGAAGAAATCGCAGTCACACGGGCGCATATTGGGTGAGTATGGCGAATGTTCTGGTATTTCCCAGTTCCATCGACGTAGGTCGTCCACGATAGCGTTAGCAGTGTGATACCTCACATTGTCATAAAGGTTGATACGTTTCACTGCCAGAAATCATCCTCTCTTTCTCCTTAGAGCTGAGCAAAGGTGGTATTCCAAGAAATTGCAATAATACGCAGCATTTGCCCTTTGCCTTTCAGATTTGCCCCGGAAAAACGAGTTATTTTTGGTCTAATAATTAGAAAATACACGGAGCCTCTTGGCTAGTAGCCAGTGATCCAGGTATTAAGTTGTAAAAGCAATAAACTTATATATAGCTAATTTTACTAGTGTTTTCTTGGCTCATTTATAGGGCATTAAGCGTTCTTTCAAAAACTCTTGCCTTTGTACAGTTATATAATTTCACATTTATTCTATTTGTTATATGAGGCATGAAGACATATCGTTGTAGCTCAGTGAAGGATTATTGCCGAGTCCGAAATTTAGTGTCATCTCGTATTCAATTTAGCCAAATTTGTTATACATACTTTGTTTATGTTTTTAATGTCAATCTTTCATAATTTATGCGCTTGCACGTTTAGTTCATGTCATATCAATTTCAAATATGCTACAATTTATATTCATTGCTCAGGGGTATTTCAAATAGGTATGTGTAATAAATTGCATTTAACAATTACCCTTGATTTTTATCAAGTTTTCATATTTTTCCTTATTAAGTCACCTTTCCAGGACACCTCTATGGCGCCTTCCCATAGGACAACTACAAATATCAATAGAAAGATTTTTTTAAAATTTAAAACAGGTAGTAACATTGCAATTTGTCCCAAATAAATGTTACGAGTACAGAGGTGTTACAAAATGAAAAATGGGGGAATGAATAAATAAATGATTGGATATATTACTATTGATTAGCTGAACATTGCATAAGGGAAATGTGCTACAAACTCAGAACTTACGAGGTGGTATCCAGAATATTCGGGACTGGTGGAGCCATCTGGTCAAAATTTTCCTTTGAGACTAATGACCGCCGTCACCCTCGAAGTAGTTCCCTTCCACAAGTATACACCGATCCCAGCGGTTCTGCCATTTTCCAAAGGCATCTTGGAAGTCATGTTCTTTAAGGGCGTTTAGCACAGACAGTGTTTCTTCTTGAATCCCCTCAATTGTGTCGAACCGACATTCTTTCAACTTGATTTTCAGTTTGGGGAATAGAGCGAAGTCACAGGGTGCCAAATCAGGCGAGTACGGTGGTGGGGGACAACGATCATGTTGTTTTTCGTCAAAAAGCTCCTGGTGAACAAGGAATTGTGCAGGGAGCATTATCGTGGTGCAACAGTCAGTTCCCTTGTCGCTAAAGTTCGGGCCGTCGCCTCCGCATATTTCACGGAGCCATCGCAGTACGTGGAATTAACTGTGGGATGAATTCTTTGTGCATAATCCCCTTGCTATCAAAGAAAGCGAGGAGCATGCTCTTGGCTTTGCTCTTCACTTGTCTCTCTCTTTTTTTGGTTTTGGTGAGTTCGGGCTCTTCCATTGGGAGGATTATTGTTTTGTCTCAGTGTCATAAGCTCTTGTCGCCGGTGATAACCCTGGACAAGAAGGTTGGTCATTGGATTCTGCCTGACGAAGCTCCGGACAAACTTCAATAAGCTGCGCCTTCTGATCAGTAGTCAGGATCCTTGGCACAAATTCTGTGGCGACACGATGCATGCCCAATTCATCAATTAAAATTCGTTGGCATGTCCCGTAACCAATTCCCACTTCATGGGCAAGGTCTTCAATGGTTCGACGTCGATCCTCACGAACGAGGTGTTGAACTTTGGCAACAATGTCAGGCGTTGTGCAAGTGACGGGCCTATGGTGTGGGCATCGTCTTCAATAACTGTACGGCTGGCCTTGAACCGAGCATGCCACTCAAACACACGTGTACTGCTCATGCTTTGTCTCCCAAATACTTGTTGAATCATTGCGAGGGTCTCCGTAGCATTTCCCCCTAGATTTGCACAGAATTTGGTGCACACTCTGTTCTAATCTTGGATCCATCGTAAAATCACCACACACTGTACTGTACACAGAGTATCACGAAAAGTACTATATTATCTCAACACATCAGCCCAGCTGCATGAAACTTTAAACACTCACTCATCAGATGTGCTAGAGTTGCCACCAAGCATTACAAAGCTCTACTGCTACTACGTCGAGATGGCAGTAACAGTCTCGAATATTGTGTATACCACTTCTATATCAATGACTTAAACGCATTTTACATCGTATTTAGTTGAAGTCCTATACATTGTTTAAATCTCATAAGTAACATATTGTAGCGGGAATTGTCACTTGGTGATTGATTGATTAATTAATGATTTATAGTTCGAATTTCAAGGATATGTTAGTGGTTCTCTTCTTCCTCTCCCGTCCATTTTTCCGCCGACTTACTGGTGCCTCGGTTCACTCTTCTTTATGCTGAAATCTTTTAATGGAGATCATAAGGGAAGAAGACAAGGATCTTAATAAGAGAATAACCATATTTGTTGTATTATGAGATGAGATATGATTTATTGCCCACACTTTGTTGTACTTAAAGGAGCCACTGTTACTTCGTGGAGAATTTATTGCGCTGTATGCGCCGCTCTTGCACTGACTATTAAAAGTTCCTAATTAGTTCGCTAACAATGTTCCACTCGCGACCAATGTTTCTATTTCACTGTTCGTCCCTATCGCCACTGGTACTGACAACAATGACGGTAACTAATGACGAATATTGAATAGCCCTCGACAAGATATGTAGTACAAGTAACTAGCAACTAGCTAATAACAACACTCTTTGTAATGATCATATACTGACTCATTGACGCCCTAATGCCTGACACACTGAGTAACTATCTTACTATTAGGTAACTATCTTATTACTGCTTAACTAACTGATTACTATCTTCCTTAATAATAACTTCTTTTATGACTCCTGAGCCACAAAGTTATAAGCTTAAATAAACTCCATAGTCGGCCAGTCTTAAGACGCCCTTTCAAAACATGTTTCATATTCAATTTTAACTGGCAATATGAAGAGCCTTTCTCCTTTTTTCATTGGATAGTGTGACTACGCGACTCTTTGCATGTGGAGGAACTTTCTTCCGTTAGCTGGGGCTTTAGTAAGCTCGATGGCCTAATTTCTCCCCCTTATTTGTTGCATCACCTGATTTATTGCTCTATTCCCTCATCGAATACAACAAAGCAAAACCTCTCCAACTCATACAAAAGAAACATCTTCAAGGACACTGCTATACAAATTCTCAAGGAAATAGAGGGCCGTTTTCTCGTTTGTTTGGGCCTGCTATACAAACATGTTTACAAATAAGACAACTGGATTCTGACCATCGACCAGGTCCGGTGTAATGGCTCGGGTCTGTTTACATTCCGAAAAGAAAATAACACTATGCTCAATGATGCGACACATGTACATAAACAAAAATAACACTGCAATCATAGTACAAGAAATAAATGTAACATTGCAATGATAGTACTTGAGCTAAATCGTGATTTGGATATAGGAATTAATTAATATGCTAATTATAATTTATTTGAGGGGTGAAGTGAATTATTTCGATTTCAATATTTTATATTTAGTTAATAAATTTATAATGCACTTTCTAGTAATGTTTTAGTACTTTGGCTGCATTCACAGCACTGTCAGCGCAACGTAACAATTTGCTCATACTATCATTATAAATTCCTTCATGGACAACTTTTATAAAAGACCAGTCACTAGCATTTGTAACAAATACTTTCTTTAAATACTCTTCTCACTGAAGTAAGAAGGTTTGCAATAGGTTTTCTTTCCTTGCCTGTTCGTAGATACTCTCGATCAAAGGTATTCCCACTTCTTGAACCAATCTGGCCATTGATGTTTATGCTTTCTGCGCAAAGGGGGCCGATAAATATTGAAGGCTCTAAATAGCAAACCATCAAATAAGTAGAAACATCGAATTTATCCGGCTATCTGCCTGAAAAACGTATTTTGCGTTAGGATTTTTATTGAACTGCTTTATTTACAACGGAATTTCGTACAATTCTCGCTTTGGGTTTTGATGCAACGTTCACCGTTTATGGAGAGATAAGTAGATGTTGGGAAATAGATATCATCTCGCTTCCGTATATGAAGGAAACTAGATGTTTAGAAAATGATATGCAATTATTCCTAATAGATACATAACTAATGAAAATATAAATGCTACACTATTTACAACCTATATATCAGCTTCTGTGAGGAACAGGTGCGACATCCTATCCTATATGATATTATTTTTTATATCATGAAAAAGCATAGTATTGCTTATTACCATTCATCACATCTTCTCAAGCCTTCATATAGTATTGATCATCCTAGGGAATGAAAAGTTGAAAAATGAGTTGTACATCGCCTTACAAGCGAGCAACAACTACGCTGTCCAAAATGTGAAGGCAATTACGTTGTTAGGGCGAGAAATAGGGTTGTTTCCAGTTCATTGTTGTATTATTACACAGAATAGCGTGAATATATAAATTAAGATAACTCTAGCAGCTATTGACATATTTTAGATATCTTTATAAACTGAAGCTAGTGCGACCAGATTTATAAATTGACTGGTAGTAGCGATAGCGGCAGCAGCAGTAGCAGTAGCAGTAGCAGTAGCAGCAGTAGTAGTAGTAGTAATAGTAATAGTAGTAGTAGTAGTAGTAGTAGTAGTAGTAGTAGTAGTAGTAGTAGTAGTAGTAGTAGTAGTAGTAGTATTTAAAGACGCTCTTTAATACCTTTGGTCAATAATGTCCCGTTCGATTCTGAACAATTTTGCTCAGAGGACTCTTCTTTCAGGATTGAGGTTCATTAATCTAAAAACCGGAACACCAGAAGTTTATGGATTTTTGAACAAAAGCATCAATGTAAACTACTGTTTACATTGATAAAAATTTCTGGGTAAAAATAAATGGGACATTTATCAAAGCATCATGCAAAGATATAACGATTTAACAGTATAAAGACGTGCCTTTTTATATCAAAGTATCAAAAATTGTTAATAGAATACAAATAAATCGATAATCTCAGGTAATAAGCAAAATTAAACGCGCTTGAAGCTCCCTTGGTTCTGGAATGCCTAGAAAACCGATACTGGCCAAACACAACTCTGTTGAATTGATGTGAGTGTCAGGATATAATTGTATTCGGGTCAACAAAGAGACAGATTGTTTGGCCAAGAAGGATGCTGATAATCCATTTAAGGAACCCGAGAAAATGGAAAGAACGACATGCAGCTTATGCAGTCATGAAGCTAAGAGGGAATTTTCTTTTATTTGAGCACTTAATATCAGCACATGAAATAAAAGTAAAATTGGAAGAACTAGATTTCCCATTCTTTGATAATTTTAAAAACTGGAAGCAGGAAATTGAGAAGACAACGGAGTCGATGTTTGAAAAAAAATCATCATTCTCATACTGCTTATGGCAACACTATAACGCATTAATATGCGTGTCATCGTTCAGGCAATTTTACTTCTAAAAGTAAAGGTGTCAGACAAATAAAATGGCAAGGAAGCAATAAAATCGGTGGAGTATGTCCTGCAAAGATACGAATCAGGCACCCGAAGATGGAAAATGCTTGGTCACATTTATCTCAACCAATGCTGGTCATTAACATGATTTAAGTCACTTGGGATTGTCAGAAAAAGAAAGATTACAGTATAGCTGGAGATATTACAAACAACACTCCTTTGAACCCGTACTGGTGTAATTAGAGACCCGGTGTCAGATGTTGAATTACAAAGAATTCATCTATTAACCAGGCAAGATTTATATAATATTGAACGACTTTGTGCTTCTCACCCGTCAGGCATTAAAGTGTTGAGGCAAGGTATATGAACTGAACTCGAGTGACAGCCCCTGTTAGTTATTTTATAAACCATAAGACATGGTCAGCGACTGCTACCTGCAATTAAAAACACAAAAATTGTATTAATTATAACGAACAACGTACAGGGCGAACTATTAAAGAGTATGGAAATGACTATGTATTGATGTAATGCATGGACTTAATAGCTATGGTTTCGAACTTATAACACTACTAGTACCAGATGATACGAGGCCTTCCAACAGGAGTGAGTGTCCGGTGTGTCCATATTTTTAGGTAGTTGGAAATATTTTCCCTAATTTTTTGTGTCGGATTTAGCAGAGTACTTCTATAATGCTTGAATTTCAACAATGGAAGCGCCAACAACGAGACTCTATTGTACATGGCACATAGACAGAGCTTGGAGAAAAAGTATAAACAAAGACAATGGCCAACAAAAACAAGCAGATGTTTATAAGATTATAAGAATAACACTGGTAGGGAGAAATGCCACCGCATTTGAGACAATGCTTTCTCTTCAATAGATAAATTGAAATGTGACCCCGGCACATATATTTGAGAGTGTGATGCATTCGCTCAATATGCATATTTGTATTCAACCCAGCTTGCAATCTGTGATAGTAAGCCCAGCATTCTGTATTATTCGCGTAGTTTTCTTGGAAGTAAGAAGTAAACTCAGAGAAGTGAAAGAACCGTAATTGTTTTTACAAACATCGTTTCTTCAATTTCTTGCTTCCAGTATTTTTAATCGCCAAAGGATGAGAACTGTAGCTATCATGCCGTTGTGCTTGAAAGCCTTATTATGTAGTTATATCTGTAAATATACCTTTGGCTCTCTCCGCTGTCGCTCGGGAGGAGCAAGAGTTGAGCTGGCAGCCAAAGACACCGACTCGTTCGAATAATTCAATAGGCATAATTCGAAGAAGCTTATTATGAAATACTATTATTAATAGACTCTATAATGAATTTAAATTAATGTTCGGAATGCCCATTACTAGCTGTATCTATCTTAGTAGCAAATAAGAGGAGTGAATAACAAAAATGGTCTTGAAGATGAGCGTAGGGTTTTTTGAAACAGTACAGGGATTTTAGAGCATTTGAAAGGAATGTTTCATTGACGGAACATCGCAATTCTGATTACGCATTCATTTAATCATTCATTTGTCGTTTTAACGACTTTCGTTGTTAAGACAGACGTTAAACTTTAACAACAAAATGCTCTACATGAAACTCTTTCCAGCCATGCGGCAGGTCTGAATTACCTTTAGTGACTTTAAATACTATTGTGTTGGCACTTTGTTTTTGTGCTTGGCGACTGCTGGCGACCATGCTTATGCAGACACAGAGGAAAATAAAGCGTGCAGTGCTGGAACAGCAACGTCTTGGGGTGTTGTTAATGTTACTATGTATTGCAGCTATGGTAGTAGATATGTATGATATTGGCGAGAAGAAACGCGAGGTTTGCGGTTGTTGATATAAGAACTGAATTTATATTGCATAGTAGCGAAAACATAATAGCTCTATAGTTATTACATTCGAAGCCAAACTAGAGCAATAGAAATGTAAAATGTCTCGTGCCATTCAATTAACTTGTTCCCCACTTTTGCGGAAACATTTATCAGGGTATTTCAGGCTGGAAAGCTATGGTGTGTATATAACATACTATACGGTGCAATTATATATTTTTTTTCAGATATGTTTATATGTTTGAGAACACCAAATAAATTCCTTGTCTTTGGCTTTTCAGAAAAAAGGTTTATATTATCAGAAGCTTATAAATGTAAAAAAGCATGGGAAAAGCGCCATCAGGAACCTGTTCTTCAAAACTTAAGGCTTGGTAAGTCGAAAACTTCAAACTGCTTATATAAAAGCAGAACATTTACATTTTACTGCCAACCAATAGCAGCAAGTTTAGGTTGTACAGAACAGATGGAAAAGTAGAAATTGTATATTAATTATTATTATTATATGACAGGCTACCAAATTTGACCAATTAAAATTTAAGAACTGATAAATGTTAACATTAGAATTTGATGTGAAAATTTCATATAGTTACATGGGGCAATTTAAGTGTTACAATTTACTTAGAATAACAGGAAAGTTAATAAAAGCAATATTAGGAGATGTTATGACTTAACCTAGTGCACCATCTACCCTCCCAGAAAGTGCATCTACTTTTATAGCTGAAATAAAGTAAGAAAAAAATTGCTGCATAGTATGCTTACGTCATGGTTGTACCAATGATAAGAAATAGACTACAGACAGGAATATAAAGAATAATGGTGAATGAGGGGAAATCTCATAAACCATATAAAAATTACCTGAAATAAAAGATTGCATACAGATATTATTACTAGATATAAGTATTACATTTCCAAAGTAGCAATTAAAATACAGGTGGAATAATGGGTACAACAAACCCAGATGCACCCTTGCTAACAATGCAACAATTGAAAAAATTTAATTAGTAATAAGCTCATACATACACACACACTAACCTAAACCTAACCTTGAGATATTACTACTTTTAACTTATTTCAAATGGAGAGGATATTGATGCTCAATGTTATTCTGTAAATTTTAGAGGGTTGATACTTGTTTGGCTCAAATATATCCAGCACTAGCAAACAGAAAGAGAATTCTGTTGGAACAGGACAATGCAACACCCCATATTATTCAAACAGCCAGAGAAAATAAAACTAAGAACTCGATGAAATTGAACTCTTACCACACCTGTCATATAGTCTTGATTTTGTGCCTTATAATTATTATTTCCTTATATTCATGATTTATCACTTTCTGTGAGAAAGATGATTGAAAATGATGTCTATGAATTCTTTTGTATTTAATATTTAAAAATATTACAGTCATGAATTCATGGCAGTCAGAAAATTGCTCAAAAGTGATATATTTGAGGAAAAAGTGGTATTATTTATGAGACAGTATCTGTATTAGCTGTTTGAATAATAGGGCAAGTAATAAGAGTGGCTAGGTAAAGTTTACCAAGAAAGTATTCCACATGGAAGAAGAAGGTAGCTGTAGTTAAATTTATTAATCTTCACTATTATTAGCATCAGATTTTAGTGTAATATGTGGAAATAGTATAAGGTGGCAATAGGAAAGAAAGAGCAAGAGATTTCTCTTCAATAACATGCCACTAAGTGATAGTAAATAATGTGAAGCAACCTGCCGAGATCAGCATAGAATAACATTTAAAAACTGCCTATAACAAAAATGCTACTGTTAATGTACTTGTCCATGCTGTAGGGATATTTACATAATGCTCTTTTCCTTCCTGTCATCTATTTTGGTAGCCAAAGATATTCAGTAGAGAGTTAAATGAAAGTGAGTTGTGGAAACTGAATTAATTTTGCTTTGTTTTTTTTTTTCCCCCAGATGAATTCTATCATGCATTGAACAGCAAATTTGTTAAGAATGGCAAAGCTAATGTGCTCGACATTGATCTGGTAGGTAGCATTTTTAATTAGACGAGTATAGTTAAATATTCACAGTATGATTTGAATGAGATTCATAGACCATAATAGATTCTCTTGCTATTGAAAATATGTGTACAACATATAAAAATATTTCAAAGTATTTCAAACAATCTTAATTATATTTAGACTGAAAATTAAAAAAGAAAAGAAAAAAATTCCAGCTTAGAGTATTTTTAATATAAATCAAGAATCAAATTGCTTTTGAAAATTTTGAATTTTATTTGCTGTAACTGCCAGGTAGTCTGCTTCTTTCTTTGTTGAAGGAACCCATGCCTACCTCAAAGGTAATACACATATTTTTGTTATCCATAACATTAAGCTAACTCTTGGATAGCCCTATTAATAGCATTAGAGAGAGTGATCTGAAAAGTTCTCAACCTCAACCATAGATGGTCGAGCAATTGTGAAAAATTGCAAATCATTCTATCACATTATTTTATGCAGCTGCCTGAAGCAAGAGATTTGTCTCTATTCATCTTTTTATTTATGTATTTACTTATTTATTCATCTTGCTGATAATTTTTTCAAGCACAAGTCTTTCCATGTCATACATCTGACTGATAATTTCTGATGTGATTGATTTTGGTTGTTCACTGTGTGGGTCATCTTCCAAGCTTTCCAAGCCACATTTAAACTCCTTGGTGCATTTGGAAATGGTTGTAAATGATGGTGCAGAGTTTCTTAGAGGGTTTGTCTTGGTCTGTATGAATTTCTGTTACATTCATACCCTTCTTTACCAAGTACCTACTTAATAACTGTACGATGTTCAATATTTGCCATTTTTCCCTAATATACATGTCTGCACTACAACAAACAGCTCTTGCTAGTACAATTCTTGCCTATTCCATGTATTATTACACAAATGCTTCTGGGGAAGATGCTTTGGAACTGCTAGTACAATTTGTGGGTAATTCCAATAACTTTTCAAATGTATATCATGCACCTTTTATTCATTGTGCAAGGAAACATTGCAAGTTAATCAGGGATTTTATATGCTCCAGTGCCTATAGTGTTGCCACCAACACAGCGGTATAAATAAAACCAATCTTTATCATAAAAAATAACTGTAAATGAATAATGTTCTACAAAAATTACAGAAATTTACAAAACTTGTGTCAAGTGTTGGTAATATCTGAACTATAACCACTCTTATAACAAATTATTTATGAGGAAGTCACTGAAATTTCACTAGTTTTATTCCACTTACTTAGACATGTTTCAAAGGCAAATTTCCTTCATCGTCAGCACGGTTCCACTGTCAGTTTTCCAGCATGATATTACGATGTCGCTCCTTGGATTTTATAAACTTTTTGATAAGGTTGCTGTTGTTTGGAAGATCAAAATTAACTAAATTTTCTTTGTTTCGTTCAAGAATATATTTTCCCACACCGAATCCTTGAATGAAATAAAATTAGAATACTATAAAATTACTGTATGGGTTGCCTAACATACTCTATAAGATTCTGTTTTCAATAAATGTTAGATAAAAATATTTTCTGTTCTAATGTTAACTAGTGGTATTTCAATATTACGTTTAATTCATACAAAAGGCATTTATGCATTAAGAACAGTTTTTAATGCACTGTAAGCTAAACACCCACTGACTTTCTGAATAGAGCTAACTTATTGCTTGGAATATGACCATTATCAGGGAAATTATAGAATGATAATGCTATGAATTTGGTTAGTTGACCAGCAGATGGTTGACTTATGATATAAGATATGTATCTTAAGGACACATGAAATATTTTGCATAATCCAAGTGTGGAGCGTTTTAATCTTTGTGCTATTTTTAATCCATTATGTAAATCCATTTCTTTTTGTGTGTAGCATATTGTAGATACATCTTAGTCCATGAATTATACTTGTGGTTCTCATCCCCAGTTTGCAAATGCGGTAACTGAAGAACATGCTGATGAACTAGAAGACTTGATGCATAAATTGCGTCTTAGTGAAAACACATCAGACATGTTAGCGTCAACGCCTCATGCATTTATTCGGTCATTCCTGGATTTTGGAAGGTATGATGATCTGCTTCGCATACTGGACGATAGATTGAACTATGGAATCTTTCCTGACTATTATTGTTCAGGACTTCTTTTGGATACCTTCATTAAGGAAAAGAAATATACAGGTTGGATCATTTTTCTTTATTTTACTTTGTAATTTTGTGTATGGAGAACAATATGGAAAATAATTATTGCTAATTTTATTTCAGAGGCTGCCAAAGTTGCTGTGTTGCAGATGCTTCAGGAGGACTGGTCAGATCCAATTGTATTACATCTTTCATTATATGCTTGTTATATGTACCTTAAAAACCCAGGAAAATGGAATACTGAGGTTGTTGAAGAGGAACCTGATGATGGTGAAGAGGTAAATAAATATAAAGAAAACTCTGTTAAGATTATTGTGCTTATTGCATTGTCCCTTATAATGTGCACTTTTCTCTGATTCTTAGAGCTTTCCAATTTGCACATGTAAACATTTCAGCTTAAAATGCTACCATTTGGCATGCTATTCCATATAAAGCATACATAAAACCCAGGAAAATGGAACATCAAGGTTGTTGAAGAGCTAAATAAATGTAAAGCAAAACTCCGTTTAGATTTATTATTAGTATAATGTATGTATAAAGGGTTTAAGTATTTTGGTTAATATTATTTTTGATAGTGTTAAACCTTTTTTTAGATATTTTGTGTGTTTGTTTAGGTGTAATTAAGCAACTTAGAAATATGAGAATTATTAATGTAAAAATTGCAGTTTATTGGTTAAAATAATGGTTTGTGTATAAATTATTTATAGCATTTTTTATTTCCGTTAGATCAGAACCTGGTCCCCTGGATATTCCAGTAGGTAGCTGCTGATGAACTGTGGTCTAGGGGACTGAGCTAATCAAATTGGAATATTTACATTGAAGTATTAAGAGTTAAAAATATTGTAATATGACAAATAATAATGTCATAATATTGTAATATATTCATAATGTTATAAAGGTGTTACTAATTACATATTTGTTTGTTAAATTTTGATTGCCTTTGGGCATTCTGGAATTACCGAAGGCAGATTCTATTTGTTATATTTTAATTGGTGTTTTGATGTTCATTTTATTATAAATATTTTGTATGTTGATGTATGAGAAATTTATTCATTCATTACACTTAATTTATTGTATGAATAATTTTTTTTGCAATTCTAAATGGTGCAAAACAAAAATTTATATGTTAATATAATATGATCATTACAACACTTACAAACTTAAATGATGTAAAACACAGTTTTTGCTCTTGTAAAATTTCATTATCACTAAAAGGTTCAGGATTTGAAATGCTGTTTTATTATGTTAGCAATTTTACGTTATATTAAATATAACATTTAATTTCGTGTCGGAACGGTTACAGTGAAGCGACTATTATGTTCTTAATTATCTAGCGAGTCAATTTGATAATCTTATGCTCCACTTACATTTGAATTATGCAAAACTAGTTTCTCAGGCTTTTGCCTGCTTCCTCAGTTGCGAGTCGACTTTCGGCTTTGTTGTTGGTTGACTGGAGGATTTGGTGTAGCTCTCGTGGACATTTTATGAACTTCTGGATTAATTTGTCTTCAGTTGGATCTCAAAGTTCATAACATTATCCTCATATTTTTTTATATAATTTTTTTCCCATATTCCCAGCTCAATGGGTAGATCTATGAATTTCAATAATTTCACTCCCATTTCTGTATCATGTTTATCTCTCCAAAAGTGATGTGCAACTGCTGATTTCTCTATCTGATTGTACCTTATGTTTCTCCAGTGTTCCTTCAGCCTGATTCCAATGCTTCTTTTTGTTTTTCCAATATATACTTTGTTACATTCTGAACAATTGATTTTGTATATTCCTGGCGTCTTCTCCTCTGGTATTTTATCATCACCAGAATTGAGCAGATTTTTTAGGCTAAACTTGTTCACTGGGGACAAAGTAATCCCAAACTCTCAGAGTATTTTTTGGAATTTGTTGGTGGCCCAAGGATGATAAGTGAAAAGAAAAAGAATCTACCATCCACATCACTTTTGCAGATCATTAACATCACTGCCAGCTTAATACTGAACAGGAGCTTACATTAGGAATTTGAGATAGCAGTCAAAAGGCCTATATTTGCAACTTGATTTTGACATTTTTTATTTTCTTTTCTTCATAATGTAATGAAAATAATTTGTTTGGAGCAGTGGTTTACAATTCAGAGTAGTAGGAATTGTTTAATAATAGTTTAAAAATTTAAATCAAAGACAAGTAATTCACAATAGCAAAATATGGCCCCATGTTTCACTCACTCTGCTCTTAAGAGGTTTTGGCAACCTTGATTGCATTGATTAAACAAGGGTCATCCAATAAGTTTCTCTAATTTTTTATCTCTGAACATAACTGCTGCAAATATCCATCGTGAGTTAACATCTGTTTATGGAGTATGATGTATGGGCATTCACATGGTTCAACATTAGCATGCATGCCTGGTTCATGGAAGCATGTGTAAATGTACATGATGAAATACACAGCAGAAGGCTGGTTGCAATGATGGTGTTTTTCTGGTGCATTTGTGTGACAGAACTATATAGAATGCTAAAAGATTCAGTGAGGTCCTAATGCAACTTTTAACCATAATCAAGTGGAAATGCCCAGAATTTTTGACTAGCAAAATTCTGCTACTGCATGACAGTTTTATCTACATTCATCTGAAAGAACCCCAGGACTTGCTTAGGAAATTCAAATGAGAAATGTTCTGGCATCCACCTTGTTCTCTGGATCTTGGGAGCAATTTCTATCTTTACACCAAACTCAAGAAATACCTTGCAGATCAGCAATTTGAAAACAATGAAGTGAATAAAATATTTTCCTGTAGGGAAATTGCTTACTAGAGGACCCTCATAATATGGAAAATGTAAAAAAAATCTGAATTTATTAGGATTACTGATATGCAGTAAAGTTACACTAAGTACTGTGGTTTTTTTTATATGTTCAATGACAAATTTCATTGCAGTATACCTTTATTTCAGTCACCAGCATAGTCTAGTTGTAGCGTTCATACTTCCCATGTGGCAGGCCTATTTCAATTTCTGATTGAGTTAGGTCAGGAGTTTTCCCTTAGTTCTTTAGGTGAATGCCTTGGAAACTTAGGCCACAACATCCCCTGTACTCAGTTGGCCAAATTATCATCTATCCTTCATTTGGCACATTAAATCTTCAGGTCCTGGTGTCATGATTTAAAAAAATCCAGAAAACCATTAACAAATCCTCGAGACTACCTTGCTCCCTAGCACTTTAAAACTATGGCTGATGATGAAACCTCTGGAAAACAAGTAATTTTGATATTTAAGGATTAGATCCATACCCATATTTCACAATTATGAAGTGCAGCATTGCATTTTTTGACTCTCATTTAAACTTAGCCCCTCAGTAGGAGAAGTTTGTAACATACTGTGAATGATTTCACCAGGGCCTTTCTAATATGAAAAATAATTTATGGGAAGTGAAATATTTGTGGACTATAATGACACTGCAGAAAATTAATATAAAATTTTAATATTATCCATGGATTAAATTTATGTATTGGAATTATTTGCCCAGTAATGATGACATTACAAAACTTAATTATTATGGCACAAAGAAATTTTAAATTTCTAGTATAATTTTTGATGCCACTGCTTTTTATTACAGATTAAAGTGCGTGTGAAGTACCTACGAAATCCTTACTTTGATGATCATTTTGATTTACGGGACCCAGATCTTCTAATAGGAAAGACATTGGCAAGCCTAGGCAGAAATTTTCCTGATGAACTGGGATACACCTATCAACTGGTTGGCTTAGGCCTTTATCAGAAATGGGATAAAGTTGTTCTCCTTTTGGAAAAGCTGTTGAAAGAAAAACCTAAACCGGCATTATACCATGAAGGTGTAAGTGTTTTACTATAAATTCTATCTAATCTGTTGTCTTAACACACTCTCATGCTTCACTTACTTTTAAATATGGTGGGACTGGTTTCAAAGAGACATCCTCTCCGTTTTCAACCAATTTGATGAGTAAGACCACAGATTAGATAGACTTTACATGTAACAAGCCTCAATGTGTGAGTTCCAACAGAATTTTTTAAAAATATGTTATACTTTTTCGAAAGTTCTTAAATGATTAAGTTAAAGTGTTTGTTTTTTTTTATCAACAATGTAAAGAAATAATTTTGAAAAGGTGCTTTGTATTCCTATACTTCATGCATAACCAATCATTGTGAAGATGGGTTTCTGTCAATACTAATTTGTTTCCTTTGCCTGCTATTTATGTAAGTTTTAGAAATTTTTTTATAGTAATGAAATAATAATTTCATAACTAGTTATTATTTCAAGTTTTTGTCAATATCATATTGTTAAATGCAAGACAAAAGAATAAAAGACATGATTTAAAATTTTTAAAGCTATTAATTGAACAATAACATTTTTGTGTTGCAGGTAGTGTTATTTAATGATGCTTTGAAGAAACTCCCAGAAACAGAGGATAATAAGGCAATTAAAGAGCAGTTTGAGCAGTTGCTTAAAGAACTTGTTTCATCTAGTTTGATTACCGAGAGTGATTTACATAGTATTATACTGAATAAAGTAAATTCAGTTGTAAGTGTGAAGGAAGAACAAGTGATTAAGCTCCAGTTAAGAAATTATAATGAATGGGAAATTCAGCGTGTAGCTCTATTACAGCAGCAGTTGAAGGAGTTAGAGAAACTACAGCGGTTAGAAAAAGTTAAACAAGAAAAAGAGAGACTCCAAAAAAGAGAAGAGATTCTCTTCTTTTTTGATAATGAAGAAAAACTTGAACTTGCCATAAAAAAGAAACGGGAGCAAGAGGCAATACAAAATCTTGGAAAGCAGACAGAGAAATTAGGAGATGAAACTTATATACCCCCTGAAGTTAAAAAAGTACAATACTAGATCCTTTTTTTAATTAGTGGAAACTATAAATGAAACTAGTGAACAGAGTTACAGTGACAGAAGACTAGTTGCATGCTAATTACTCAGTGTTTGTGTACATTTAATAAAAGTTGCAGGGAATCTTTATGAAGAAATTTGTCTTTGTTGAATTTTTTCATTGGGTTTGGAGATTAAAAACTATGTTTTGGGATTATGACCAGCTTCAGAATCCCTATTATTATAGTTAATTGAAATAACTTTCTAAAATGGTGTTTTTCATATTCAGATCATAAAATAATTAGAAATGGTGAGACAGATGGGACAAATCTGAAGCCCTGGATAGAAACTAAAACCATGCACAACTGCAGAAATTGACATAATAAACTTAGTCTCATTGTGGCTTTGGATTTCTGCAATTCAATGCATTCTCCTCATCTTCACCTGCAATTTGTGCAATATCCAAATAAGTTTCTAACAAATCAAAGTTTTCCCATTTTTATCCATATTTTATGTTCTCAAACATTTAAATAACAAAATTTATGCATATAAAAAGTTCTCGAGAGCTCAGTTTGCTATAGTAGAGTTTACTATTGACTGCAGACAAAAGTTTAAATCATGGTGGACAAAGAGTTTGGGGATTTATTTAGGGTTCTTCCAAATTTATTTTTTTAAATCCCCTTTAGCAAATGTAACTTCACAAGGCTGCATTAGGGTTTTCCATCTGTCTTCCTCACCTTGTCTTGGCCACTGGTGAAAACCTACCTGTGGCCTAAAAAGGACGAATGACTGATCTGGATTCACTGGGTTTGGCACCTTAGGTCTCAAGTGAGTGGACACTGCACTCTTTAATAATTCAGGCCTAGAGAACAACTTACTCTGGACCCCACTGACTTATGCGGAGAGGGGCAGGGTTCATTAGATTATGCAGAGGCATTTGTTGCTGACTATAAATTTGCCAATTTGATTTGCAGTGTGTGTGTGTCTAAAGATTTATCTGCAGTCAGTGGAATGTAAATGCTAACGTAAAGTTGCCATTTCACTTGTATCCATCCCTACTTCTATTGTCCTCTCTGTTGTATCTATAATAATAATTACAGTTTAATCTAAACTTAGGTATTCATTTTTTACACTAAACTCACTTACACGAAAGTAAGATGCATTTCGCGAGAATCTCTCCTGAAACGCATCTTACTTTTGTGTAAGTGAATAGAGTTTAGTGTGAAAAATGAATACCTATGTTTAGGTTATATTGCCACTCCATTGTCAAAAGCTTCATAAGTACAATATTTATAATTACAGTTTCCTAAAAATACATGCACTTTCAAAATAAATATATTGTTTATCTGATATTTAATCCAGTGGAAGTTCTATAAGCTCATAGGTGCCCCTTTTATCATAATATTGTCATTGTATTCATCAGTTAGCAGTTCATCACTATAACCAGAATCTTGTAAAATTAATATTATTGATGCTAAAATTTCTTCACGTCCTATTTAATTTTTCTGTGTGTTGAATGTAGGATTCCCAGTCTTTCTAAGTCACATTGTCTATTTCTTCATTAATGAATCTCTCCACTTCTTTCATATTAAAAGTGCTATTTTTATTTGCAACTCCCTGCTTTAATTCAGACCACACATTCCCAATTGGATTGTAATGACAATGATAAGGAGGGAATCAAATTACCTCATGCTCCCTTTAATTAGTTAGTTGATCTAGTTTGTACATTTTAAGCTGATTTTGGAATAGTAAAACACATTGCAATAATTTATTTTTTATTTCATTCACCAAAAACTGAATAAACATTTTTTTGCTACCATTGAATAATATCCCTGTTTCCAGTTGGGTATTTGGAATTTTATTTGCAATGATCATATGATAAAGAGCATTGTTCATTATACCATACTTCCCTCTTTGAAATAATTAAAAAAACCACTATTTAAATGTTGAAGCTGTCATTTGTTAATGATAGAAGTTGATTCAGAACAAAACACCCATTTGCTTTCTGGTATAAAACCTGTTTTTACTGATCCTAAATGATCGAGGGTAGGGTAGTTTCCGGCCTAACCATTTTCTAGGTATGATAAAGACAAAACTATATTTCACATTTCAATATAGTTACCCTTTATTGCAATACACTTCTTGCATATTGAATTAAGAATAGTCAGAAGTTTTGTTTACAAAATAGGCACAAAAATTGCACATCCTAACAATTTTAAAATGAGGTAAAATTTCTGTTGTAAAATAAATTAGTAAGTCAATTTATGTTAATGAACTATTTATTTAAGAATAAAATGCACATAAGAAGCAAGCTAAACTATGACATTTTATGTTGTGGTATGCTTTTCATTCAAATTAGAACTTAGATTTTTTTTTCCCCTGCACCTGCTCTGTTTTACTTCAGTTAATGAGCTCTGAGCTGCATTATACAATGAATACCTTGTGCAAATTTTTAAATAAAAAAGATTTCCTATTGTCAGTCAACAAAGTCTTGTGCTTCAAAAAACTTCTACTTCAGCTGACACAAGAGGAGTATATTTAAAATGGACAATATAATTTGAATCTAAATCTAAATGATTAAGAGAGAACTTTTCACCCAACAAAATCATTGAAATGGAACACAGTGTATGATACCCTAATTTTTTTCTAACACCTTTTCCATTTTCCTTAACACTTCTTTTCCCACTTTACCACAAACAGCTTCTAATTTAATATTGTACTTACGAAGCTGTTGACAATGGAGTGATAATATATCCTAAACTTAGCTATTCATTAATTTTATACTAAATTTCACTTACATAAAAGTAAGATGCATTTCTGGAGAATCTCTCCCATCTTCAGTTGCTCACCGAGCCTCCATTACTTGAAACAATGGCTGGACACCAGGATCTGGGTGTCCAGCCATCGTTTCGAGTAACGGTGGTTTGGTGAGCAACTGAAGACGGGAGAGATTTTCCCGAAAAGCGCCTTACTTTTACTTACTTTTTTGTGGAGTTTAGTATAAAAAAATGAATACCCAAGTTTAGGATAGCTTCTAATTTATTCACAGTTTTTTTTTTCCACTTGTTCTATCTGCTTCATTAATGGCAATTGCTCTAAATCAGTTATGGCAGCAGGCATCAAAGACCCCCCCATCTTGTCAAAATGGGAGAGGTAAGGTAATGTCTGAAGCTACCAACTTAAATGTTGCAGCATCTGAAGGGGCTTTCAAGAATACCTTTTTGATACATCCAATAAGTTTATCAACATCACTGAATTAACTATGAATTCTCTTCTGCAACTCTGTAAAACAATGTGTGAGCTAAACACGTCACATGCACCATTTTACTTTATAATGCTTTTAGTGAATGGCAGCTTTCACCTATAAGGCGCAGCATCTGTTATGAAGATGTCATGCTGAATGCCTTTGGGCCACATGGCACCCATAGATCTGTCTAGCAGTTTATTAGAAACTTTTCATGTGGACCATCTTTTTCCAAAGTTCGTACAATGACATTTGTAATATATCTTCCCATAGAGTCTGTGGTTTCATCAATTGGTACCCATATTTTTTCAACCTTTTTTCACAGCTTTGGCTGATGTATTTCTTTCTTAATGTGTAAGAATCGGGAAGAGATTTGCCTGGGTATTTTTCTTAGAATTTACAAAATTTTGGATGGTTCAGTTTACTTCAGGGAATGTCAGCACAAAGGAAAGCTGTACAAGTTCTTTGCAGAATGGTGAATAATATTGGTGCAATTCCCCTAGGAGCATTTGCTGTATTGTTTTACCATTTTCAATTTATTGTACTGCATTTCTGTTGCCACATGCTACTGAATGATAAATGACTTCTCAGCAATTAACTCTTATGTTGCACAGTTTACAATATAGTATTTTACCATGAATCAAAATACTTTATCACAATATTGAGACACGAACTGTTGTAATTTTACTTTATTTTGGTTTACTTTAGACATTTTTTCTGAACTATACTGCATACTTTTGACTTCAACAAGATTCAATAATACAATTAGACACTTGACTGCAATCCAGTGCCCAGAAAGGCTTAAGCAACTACCTGCTCATAGGCCATAGGCTACACAAACTCATTGGTGCATAAGGATGAAGTCCAATATGGTGCATTCAAACGAAATAGGGGAGGAAGATAGATTTTTACCATTTCAAGGAAACAAAATGAAATGTTTAATTCTGAGCAATTTAACATGGAAGAAAGAAATTGCATGAGAAAAGTATTTTACTTCTTGAAATAGTGAAAATATAACCAATATGACCATTTACTTACCTAAAATATGCCTATCAGAAAGAAATGGCCATGTATGCAAGAATATCATAACAAGCATTTAAGGAACATATCAGTCTTACCACAAAAAATGTGTTCCATTATAAAAATCCTAGCCCTAATGATAAATATGAAGGTCAGGAAAGAATAGTTTTGCTAGAACAATTAAAAATAACATATTTGAAGAGATATGTAAGGTACATATTATCCTATTCAACTCTTTGCTATTAGTTTAATAATGTCTAATGAAGATTGGTTTATTCAAGAACTTATTTTTAACAGCAGGATATACATGCGAGTGATTCTGTTGTTTGGGACAGCTACAAGTTTGCTCTACAGATAGAGCATAACTTGCAACCCTTCAGAGAGGATGAATTTGTGAAAGTGTATACTTCTGGCAGTCAAAGCAAACAATTTTCCATCTAGTAGCTTATCCTCTTCTAAAATTATGCAAGGGACAAAGGACTGAGATGATGACAATGAAATTGTAGTTTGCATTACAAAGAGCTTTATAGCATATTCACTGGTCATAGAAAACAGCATGGACATTAATGGCAACTTGCTATTTTTATCACAGGTGTAAACAGAAACTTTGCTGTAAGGGAAAAACTGTTAGATATAGTGCCAATGAAGCACATCATCACTGGTTCAGACTTATTTGCAACCTTGAAGTGACAGTGGACAGTTTTGGCCTTCCTTGTGGTAAACTAATGTCTCTTGCAACAGATGGAACATCTGCAATATGTGGGAAGAATACTGGAGAAATATGATATCTTTGAAATAGATGAAAATTCAATGTGATGTTCTGGCTGTACAGTGTATTATACACTAACAAACTCAAGATTCACTTTGGAACTGTCACGGATGTGGTTACTAAAGCTACTAATTTTATCATGAGGATTGAGCCAAAGGAAAATTCTGGAAGTTCTGCAACAATGAAATGATTATGGCAATATTCTTTATCATAGAGAAGTGCAATGGTTGAGTACAGGAATTGTTTTACACTCTGAAGAAAGAAATAGTTCTCTTATGAAAATGCACAGTAAATTAGAAGAACTGAACAATGGAAAATGGATATGATATTTGCCTTTCTATTGTATCTCACTGGCCACCATAACTATCTTAAAATCTCCTTACAAGGCAGTGGTCTTACAATTGTTCACCTCTATGTTCATATTAAAGTTTTTTTAGAATAGATTACAGTTTTGGTAAAGCCAGTTTATGAATAAAGGCATAGCACATATTCCTAATTTGATTGCAGAGATGTGCCTAGTTTCAAATGAATTTGAGAATACTTCCAATACTCACCTCAGTGAGAAGCAAGCAGTCTAATCACTTGCCCATGGTGCCATTTACTTTTTTGAAGATTAAAATCTAAAAAGTACAATTACTTCTCTGCAGAAAAAGAGCAATGTCTGTTTTTATTGTCTTCTCACTGTTAAAATTAAATGATTTGTGCTGAATAGGGCACATGAAATCACTTGTTCTAATAAAACTGGAATACTAGCTAATGTTTCAACCCAATATTTTTTATTTTGTACAGTACACAATGTAAATAATATAGCAATGCTGCACAGCAATTTCAAATGAAAATATTTAATTTGAAAACAAATTCTTTTAGAGTAATTAAAATGGTTATTTAAGTCATTTCAAGTAATATAATGCTTAGAAAGAAGGCATAATTTAAATCGGCAAATTAACCACACAAAAGTTATTTTTTCTTCTTTCTGCGTATAATATATTAGAA
The DNA here is from genome assembly GCA_030762175.1 of Metallyticus violacea. NCBI lineage: Eukaryota > Metazoa > Arthropoda > Insecta > Mantodea > Metallyticidae > Metallyticus > Metallyticus violacea. Next base: position 54,321,826 of record CM060837.1, read on the forward strand.
TATAATCATTATTACACTGTTTTATATTGTTCTGCTAACAGTCCTACCTTACGTTCATGATTACTTAGCCATTGATTCATCTGACGTGATGCTTCTAATTTTCTTCTCACATAGCTGATGAGTCGCTTTAGCCAAACTAAATTAGCAGAGGAATGATGATGAATACACCATGGCATGAATGACGCAATAAGAACCACCCAGTTTTCAGGAATATCAGGAAACATGTGTACTGCTTTCTGAGAGCTTCGTAAACTTGCAGTTGACTTTCCAGACAGCAAGTGACTTAAACTTACAAGTGACATCACCTAGAAAATACAAAAAATATTAATATACAAATAATAACAATCTGCCCAACTCTAAGCCCCAATGCTAATATTTTTTAAATAATGAACACTTTTTGTGTGTGTAGAGGAAGTAAGGAAAATTCCTAAACTATGGAATTGCACACTAAAGAAACAGATCTGAAATGTGTAAAAAAGATTGGAACATCGTACTGCAACTGCCATTTTGAAATTTGCATTAATTAGCACATATTGGCCCATTCACAATGAAATTATAAACACTAACACAAATCGACATGGGCATATTCCATAAGTATTTTAAATATCTTTCCATGTTGTAAAGCACAATAATAAAATGAACAGCAGGAATTGCATGATGACTGATGATGAAACTGTTTGGAGTTGCAAACTTTCATGTTATCATCTAATGGTAAGGTTAACGTAAATCGTTGTGAATGGTTCCATTATATAATTGGATTGTAAATTTGTGTATTTATGTTATGTTTTATTTTCATTATGGAATAGAAATTTACATAACAATAGGTCACAATAACACATAACTTAAATACTTTTATTACATTATTCCCAAAGCTGCATTACATGCTTACCATAGTCCCTAGATGCTAGTTAATCTGGAGATATTCTATAATAAGCTTAATATTGAAAGTTTGATAAAAGCAGTTGTTAACACATTTACTACATTGCAATAACAAATAAGGGCTCTACTGTCGCTAACATTGATCAATGTAAGACAGAGCCATTGGCACTACTGCAGAATTTACAGAAGTTCTAAAGTAGTTCTGTCAGAGTAATGCCATAAAGATAGATATATTATCTATATTTGAACAATGAGCATATATCAAAATGTAACTAACTATTCCATGGAAGGACTGCTAAAGAATATCATGAGACCCCTATAGGAAATGTGGCATATTGTGAAGGATGCCATAATTTGCAAGTCACTCTAGCACTGCAAAACACTATGTAGAGTTGTTTCAGTTTCAGATGGAGGATGGATGCTATTGGAGTTAGCTGCAGAGACTAGAATAATCCATCTGGTAGCTTTGTACATGTTGAGAGACTTGCATAAAGTTGCATTACTTTAGGTGTCTCATTATTTTATGGATGTTCCAAAATTACCTTTATGCTCTTGCAGCAACCATTTGGCACATTACACCAGGGAAGATTACACATTTATTGACAGGATCATTGCATTTGATTCTTACAAGTCAGAGAACTTACTAAAATGTTCAAAATAATATAGTATTAAGGCAAGGCTGTAAGCTAAATGCTGTAATTTTTATTTTATTTTTTTAAAGAATAGAAGAGAATATTTATTTCACCTATTCATTAAAAAAAATTAACAAATACTTTTATATTTTTACCATTGTTCCCAGAGTGCACATTTTTGAGATCCTATACATTCACACCCTGGTTATATATGTATTAGATCCCACCCTCCCTGGTTCCTTCCCATCTCCATATATACATTCTTCATCTTAAACCACTCTTTTCCACCATTTATCTCTTGCCTTTCCTATATAATTACCAAATTTTCTCAAAATCTCCATGTTATCAGTTCCAAAAATTTTTAGCATCACAATTGCTACCTGTAAATTGTCCCATTTCTTAATCCATCTTATCTTTTATTAGCTAGACATTTGTCTCTGATTGTTATTATGAAAATATTATCTAAGGTGAATCTACTCCTGACTCCAGGCTGTAAATCAGGTATCCTTCCTTCTTTCTCCTTCCAGTTTTGTAACTGTTTAGTTAGCACCCCTGCATATACTTTCCCAATCATAGACAACAAACCGATACTTCTATAATTTGGAGGATCATTTTCATCTTCTCTTCCCTTGTAAATTGGCCCAATTCCCCCCCCCCTCCCATTTCCAATTCTGTGGAATCTTCTTACCTTCTTTTATTACATTAAACAATTTAACAACTAACATTCTTCTTTCTTCCCCCACACACCATACCGTCCAGTATTCCCCTGGTATGCCAACTATTCCAGTAGTGTTTTTTAATTGTATAAGCTGCTCATTTACATCATTTTGCCCTATTTCCTGACCTAATTCTCTCACATAATTATTCCACTCCCCTAATATTTTTGGCAGTGTTGTCAAATCCCTCCCCCCTCAATGACTCCTTAAAATAGTCCTCCATCTATGGGTTCAATTCAATGAATCTTTCTCTTCTTTCTGCCCAATACTATTTTTACGAGTTTCCATATTCTATTACTGTCCTCGACCATTACCGCTTTATAGATCTGATTCCCAATTTTGTCACTCCATTTTTTTCTTTTTTGACTCCATTACACATTTATAACCTTATCTAGCTATTAAGAATTAATCCCTCTCATAGATCTCTTCTGTTTGTTTCCACCTTTTTGACTCACTTCTACCTTTTTTTTTGTCAGCTACCACTCTTCATCATATCAGCCCCTTGCTCAGACTGTCATGTTCTTTCTACCTCCCATTTTACTTCCTGCTCTTTTCATCAGTCCCTCTGTGTCATTGCTTTGTCAGACTTCCCTTCTCTAATTAATTGTGTAGCTATTAATTCTACATTCCTACTTTCATCCAACCCTACTTTTTTGCAAAATAAGTCTCTTCTCACAACATAAATTTTTCTGAAGTTCCTTTGTGCTTTAAACTATCAATTATGTCCTGAACTTCTTTCACTCCACCTCTAATTTTAAATTTTGCCAATTAAGGAAAAAAATTTGATTTGTTCACTGATGATATTCTAGAGACAATTAATATGGCTAATTAACACATGTTTCAGTAATTAACAACAAAGAAATATCTGATTTATTATTTGCAGATGATCTTGCAGCAGGGTCAATAACTAATGTTGGATTAATCAAAGTAAGCACAAGGTAAATTCTGTACAAAATGGAGCATAAGAATTAATATAAGTAAATAAAAGATTATGGTATTTATGAAGCAGCAAGCTAAGGAAAGATGAGAAGTGGTATTGGCAAGGAAGAGAAATTAAGGTGGTTAATAAATTTGATTACCTGGGAGTAAGATTAAAGAGTAAAGGTGAATAGAATGAACAGAAGAAAAGGATACCTACTAGCTAAAGGAAAACTCTCCTCGAAAACCATAAAAGCATATATAAAGAAAATACCAGGGATACAAATGAAATGGTGGAGAGAGTATACCTGGCAGTAGTTCAGGTTAGGATGCTTTATGGAGTGGAGATCTGGGAAGTAGAGGGGTGGACAAATGTGAATGTAATTCATAGGAACTTTTGTAAACAAATCTTGGGCTATAACAAATTATTTATGAGGAATTCACTCACATTTCAATAGTTTTGTTCCCCTTACTTAGATGTGTTTTAAAGCCTATTTCACTATGAAAATCTCCACTATTTAAATCTAAATCTTGGGTTACAACCTAGAACCTCACCCAATGGTGTTGCATAGGTAGAATTAGGAAGAAATTGTAGCAAAGGGAATATTATGGAACGAATAGTGAAAAATTAGCTTAGAATTAGATATTTACATGAGCAAAATAGCTTACATTAGTGTCTGAAAGTCCAGGAAAGGTTAATCAAGAGGAAACTTGGTTCAATAGAATTGAGGAAATTTTGGAAAATATTGCTCACTGGGGACAAGTAATCCCAAACTCTCCCCAGTGAACAAATTCAGCCTAAATAATCTGCTCAACTCTGATGACGATAGAATACCTGATGAGAAAAAGTCAGGAATATATAAAATCAACTGTTTGGAATGCAACAAAGCATATATTGGCAATACAAAAAGAAGCATTGGAATTAGGCTAAAGGAATGCTGGAGAAACATCAGGTACAATTAGATAGATAAAATGCACATCACTTTTGGAGAGATAAAAATTATTTAGAAATGGAAGTCAAATTATTGAAATTAGTTCATAGATCCTTGGAACTGGGAATATGGGAAAACATTTTTATATAAAAAAATAAGGTTATGAGCTTTGAGACCCCAACGAAGATAAATTAATCCAAAGTTCATGCACCAAATCCATCCAACCAATAACAAATCTGGCAGTCGACTTACAGCTGCTGATGTGGGCAAAAGCCTGTGAAACATGTTCTATATAATTCATGTTAAGTGGGATATAAAAGTATTAAATCGACTCACTAGCTAATTAAGAATAAATTCAATTAGCACATTGATTTAGTACCCTGAGGAAGGCCATGGAGTTGAGATGTTGCATTGTTGCTAATGGTATCGTATCTAATTTATCAATTAATATTCAGTAATATTTCTTTCCTCATATTCTTGCATTCTATATTGGTGATTTAATTTTCTCAGTTTCTGATTTTGCAAAAAAAAAAAAAGTTCACTTGAATAAATGTAGTGTAATAATTGCAAATGTGAGATATTAAGAATATTGCAGACCATAAGCATGGAGTGCAGTCTGCAGCAGGTTTTTTAATCTTGCTTAACAACATGCCAGATATCACATTAAACTTTTGTGAAAAGACAGATAATAATCTACTGTTAGTAATACTGTTTAAAAAAAGAAATTTTTTCATAAATATGTCATATATAAAAATAAATTTATATGTGTATGATTTTTTTTAAAAGTTTTTTCCTTTCATTTCCTTTCCTTTATTTACACATTCTATTAATCACAGCCCACTTATCAAATAAAATGATGTACAAACCAACATGCCAACTGTTAACTTAAAAAGAGTCTCATAAATGTGCTAATATTAAATTATGGACTTAAACTTTATTTTTTAAATAGTTCTCTTTAAATGTAATGAAGCTTGAGAAGAAACACTTTTGTGCAATGCCTTTACAGTCAGGTTAAATGAGTAACAACCATTTTTAATTTATATTTTTCCTTTGCATATATCTGACGCCTTCTTCCTTCAATCTAAGTTCCAGTAAATTATGCCTCATTATCAGATAAGATTGAATCTGGAACACACCATCACAAAAGATATGTGGCCAGTATAAATGCATTGCATGCTGATTACCTTTAAAAATTGCAAGGTGTTCACTTTAATGGATTTTCTGAGTTACTCTAAGAATGTGGTACACTTAATATTCTGAAGCTATAGCTGAGCTTGATATACTGAATGATTGATTTCATTCATTCCACATGCCATTGACTTGTTGCATGTGTTACTCTACAATGGGGAGCCTCTGCATTTTATCATTTCTTATGATCACTGTATAACAGTAAAACTCGGTGAAAAATTATGAAAATGTAGAGCTTACCATGATTTTGTTGCAGTGCTAATTTAAGTAATTTCCCTCTACTTTACTCATTTTCACACAAGAAAATCAATAATAGCTGTCTAATTTTTGGACATCAAGAAGAAATTGCACACAAAGTCACTCAAATCTTAAATGGAAAATATTCTCAACAGGAAGGTGGTAGCAATGTTTTGGCTAATGGTATACATAAACTATTCAAAAGAAAACAGAATTTTGAAAAACAAAAGAAGGTTTTGGAGGCCAATGAACTTTAAAATAAAGAACAACTTTCAGTGTGTGGATGTCCATTTCGATTACAATGAGCCTTCGGCATTTCCAGATAAACCTTCTATGTGCTTGGTTGCATAGTAAGAGATTGTTCACAACAGTGCATGGGATCTTAAGGATTGTTATTGATTTGGTTTATTTATGGACACTCAGGCCACCAGGATCCCATTCAATTCAGGGCAGGAAAAAGCTGATAAATTTTGCTCTTCTTTCAGGCTTGAGGTTCTTTTATGTGCCATAACCCATGGCTTTACTTCCCTTCCAAAGGAAGCCATACTTAAGATTTTTATGCCTGAAAAAAACCCCCTGGCTGGGAATGAACCAGCAATCTTGGGTCTACAAGGCACGTATGTTATGAATAAAAAGTCAAGTACAAAGTTAATGCTAAAGGGATCAAAAAGCTTTTAGGTTTTAAAATAATCTGTGAGCAAAATGCTCATATAGTGACCACTAGCTGGTTAAAATATGCTCAAAATTTTTACTATGGACACTTTTTCTACCTTACCTTTGATACATCCATTGTGCTTCTTCCAAGTTCTACAGCAACTTGTGCACACTGTGCAGCTCCTGATGGATCACATTTGGTGTAAAGGTGGAGAATCAATAATGCAAGAGATAACCAAAGTGATGGATGATCAGGATGTCTGTGAACCATTTTGCTAAGAGCACGAATAGCTTCACCATGACGACCCTGCCAAGGACCATACATAATAAGACTTATAATACTTTGCTGCAGGAGATGCTCAGAGCATAGTAACATTTAAATAATAAAGCTTTACTTAAAGTTAGTTTAATCTGTGTTTTAACTGATCAAATAATCATAGCTGTCTATTAATTGTCTACAATCTGAAAACTAACAAGTTTTATATGTTATTTTCATATACAAAAGAGATGGTAAGACCAACCAATAGTAATAACAAGGTTAAGAATGTTAATTTGTTAAATATTCACAAATGTTTATTATAAAATTATAAATAATAGTGGTTTGTTTCCTTTGTGATTGTATATATTGATCAATATTGTATGTAGCCAAACCTGAGCCTTTAGGAAAGCTAAAGACCAAGGTACAGTGGGGTAATTGAAAATTGTAACTGTTTATGTGGAGATATTATTAATTAATAAATTCAAATAACAAAGTATGGAGAGACTTTCTCTGACTGGCTGCAAATTGTAGGTTAAAAAAATTATTATTATTGACATTTTAGATTTTAACAGGCTTACTGATTCAAATGCATTATTATCTGTTAATTAATTAATTGCACTTCTTGCACTTCCTCCATACATATTGGCACTAATGGCAATTAACCATAACAAATACATAAACTGATTTGAAATTTATTAAAGTCAAAATATCAAAAATTACAATGTGAGCACAGCTGGGCTTGTTCACTTACATACAAATCTATCCAGTATCAAAAAGTTTAAATTCGCCTTTATGGAACTGTAATTACTAAAGTTTATTTCACATTCTTTATATTTGACACTCTACTTACATTATGTTAACAGCATTTTATGCTACTATCTGCAATCCTCTAATGAAGGTATGGGAGTGTAGATAAACAAATTTATTTTGTTATGCTTCAAATATATAATTTGTAGCACAAATATGTGATTTGTAAAAGGCTTTGGAATATACTGTGAAGAATTCTCTCAATATACAACTTTAGGACAGTATGCTAACAATTTTGATTGCAAAATAATGGCCTTTAGAGCAGTTTTAGAATATTGAACAGACTTAACATAATAAAAGAATTATCTTAAGTGACTAAAGCAGCACTACAAAGTAAAATGATTACAGCTACCCACCAACATACATTATATATTAAATAAGAAAATTATATCACACAAAGTCTGAAAAAAAAAAGTGGCCACCATAAAATGAAAACCACCTTTTAACTAGAACTTCTTTCTCGATTGAAACTCATAAAAAGATAATAACTGAACAAGAACACAAAATATTCAACAAAAACTTAAAGGAAAACCATATAAAGATCTAAAGACTTTCAAACATTTTTAATTGAAACCAAGAAAAATTGGAGTTGTTCAAACCCTCTTAATTGTTGTGCATGATTTCCTGCCAGAACATCTCTCCACGATGAAATTAATCAAGGACAGCCACTGCCCATTGTGTAAGGGACATGAATATTCTAAATAATGAACATGTGAAATGCAGCTAACTTGATAGCAACAAACAAATGAAAAACATTTTGGAAACATTTTATTGGGAAGCAAAGGAAAAAATAATGAATATCAGCATCCCCATTGGCCACTAGCAACTAATCAACCAACAGATATATAATTGTATTCTGAATTGTTTTGATATGACCTTTAAATTTAGAAATTACTTTTCATGATGTAATTGTTAAATATTATTTTATTTTACATATTTTGTCTGCTTCAAGAAAAAACTAATTTCTGGTAATTAGAAAATTGAGTTAAAAGTTTATAAATTAAGCAGTCTATTTAGCAGCTCATTTTAAAATGTGCACAACTTTATCTTTAAATTATTTCTTTACCTTTGAATGAACTCTCAATTATCTTCAGTTCTATAGATCATTAAAAAAACATGTAAAAGGCAATTAAATATTTGCAAAATGCTGAATTAGCTAAATATTCGTGAGTAGATCTCTATTTTTTCTTTCCTTACTTCTCTTTCCTTTTAGTTTAATGCTACTATAATGCAGGGTTAAGATAGCTGAGCCAATGGCATCCTTAAGTTGTATGTGGCTTTGTGGGTAGAGGTATTGAAGTAACAGCCCTAAAGTTTTGATACAAAACTGACAAAAATCTACTACAATGAAGAAAACTGAAACAACAGGTAGATAAAGAGAGAGAAAGGGGGAGAAAACTACGAATGACAGGGAAGAATATAATAGAATACAATTACAACATATAAAATGATTGAAAAATATAGTAATTTATAATTGAAAACATTTTATGATACCTTGAATTACACACTAGTAATAACATAGTAATTTATGTTCCTTGAGGCATGGACTCATGAATGGGAGGTCTGCAGTTTGAGTTCAAGGATTATTCTGTATCAATGAGATTTTTTCTGGTCTTGGTCTTCATCAGTAGCAAATGCAAGGGAGGTAGTCTAAACTTAGGCCAGTAATGCTATCTTTCCAAAGTTCGTTTCCAAATTTATCATCTCATGTGTCCACTGCCTGTAATGCTTCAGTGACAAAAACAGATATTAAATACTATTAAAAGCAGTTACATAACTTTGAAACACAGGCCGAGCTTAAAGCCATGGAGATAAGCCTGAATGGAAATGAGAAACAAAGAAGAAATGTTTAAATGAGCATTAAATACTAAATGCTAAGAAAGGATTATATGTTCCTTCTGCAATAGCGATTGAAGCAGTTCTGATGGTTTGAAAATGCAGAATGCATGAAGGACAGAAAATGTCCCTTGGAATATTCATAAAGAAAAATACATGCTAATTCAACAGCAAACATCAAGATGGACATAAAATTATTTTAAAGGAGAAAAAATAAATTGGTGTCATAAGAATGCCACAAAACACAAAGATGGCTAATTATGCACAATATTCTGAATATTCTGAAAATTAAGCTAAACAAAGAATGAACAAATTGGAAAATTATATAAACTTGGATAGTGAAACATTTTGAAATATCAGCAATAAATGACAATTTAATGTTCTTACTAGCAGCACTGAGAGTACAACAGTATCACTAAACTTTGTTTATCTGTTAAGACACCAATTACCTCATTTCATTAATTAAAAAATTAGAGCTTACCTGTAGAAAATGTGTGTATGCTCTAAAAATTGCTATGTGAGACATACAATCTGGGTCATCCTTGTGTGGTATAAGTTCCTTCAGTGCTAACTCAGAGAGATTAAGATCCTGATGCAGCATCCCAAGGGAGCACAATGCAAAGAGTCCTTGTACTGAAGGTGGCTTCAACTGAATGCTAAAAAATCATTTAAAATTTTAGGTTATTCAGCACATGCACATATCCATTATTATTTAAATTTGCAATAAAAACTAAATCTAACACACCTGAAGTCAATTTCTATTTTCATGTATACATTGTAATTGTAGATTTAATCTACAAATATTGGATGAAAGGCCAGAACAGGAAACTACTCAGTAAAATGTGCCAATGGAGAAGGGAACAGGAAGATCAAAGGGCAGTCATGCTAGAAGTGCCGTGTTATGCAAAGGCAAGCGTATGTCACATAAATGGCTGATTTTCAAGGGAAAGGATGGGAGCGAGTTTCAGTGATGTCACCTCACAGAAAAGTTGTGACTATCATGTGAGACACAACAGTGGCACAGTGTGCCACAGTTAGTGGTGGATGGGAGGTAGGAGTCTGGTATGAGATGAAGGGGACATTACTATGGATTCAAGAATGCTGTCAACTTCTTGTGGAAGTATACTGAAGCTATTGCTTTGGAACAGAGTAGGATAGTCCCGTGAACTGTGTTGAGGGGAATCGGGTGAGGGGATCCAACTTCGGAGTAAGAGAAAAGGGCAATATTTTAGGTGAGGTTAGGATCATAATAGGAGAGAAATGGAGGAAATTAAGTTAGATATGCCAGAAACCAAGTTTGTTTTACTTGGAGACTTTAATGCATGAAATTGGAATGTACAAGAATGAATGAATAGTGTTTAACGCCCGTTTTTGCTACAGAGGCACCACAGGCGATGGACACTGATGATACATGATATGAAATGATACATTGGGAAAGGATTTATTTTTAAGGAAGGAATCGTTCCAGGCCTAAGTTTAGGGTACCTCCCCGGCATTTGCCATTTATGAGGACTGAGGAAAACCTGGAAAAAACCTCAGTCAGGAAGGATGGTCCTGGCAGTATTCGAACCCAGACCAAGACTTAACGACCTCGGCCACCCGTGGCGGTGGAATGTACAAGCAAGGGAGATTTTGGTATATAGTGATAAGCAGATTTAAGGAGGAACAAGGATAGAACTGAGAATGAAGGACTTTAATTTATTTTAACTGAACTAATTTTTTGTTTCTTGTATGAAGTTTGTTATTTGGTAGGATGTGGATTTGTTTGATTGGAATCCTGCCATTCATTTGCTATAAACATGTTTCCATTTTAATCTCACTATATTCTTTCTTGTATTTTTGCTATTATTGAGGTGAGGACTATTCGTCTGTAAGAAGGGATATTTTGCTTTTTTAGAATGGCTTTTGCCCAGTCAATTGGTAGGTTTTTGTATGGAGTTCCAGATTTTGTAATATAATAAAAGCAAATTTCATATAGCATGTGGACCTAAGTTTTTAAAAAATACTGTGAAGATTCTGTCAGGATCAGGACCACTCCAATTTTTAGTACTCTTATTGCTTGATTTAGTTCTTCTGCATTGAAATTGTTGATCAGTATATCTTTGTGTTGACAGTTTCTGTTCTATATGCATTTTTTTCTTGTTTAATTAATTTATTTGTATATTGTTATGATAAAATAAATATTACTTTTCCTGCCATCATATTTATTGAAGAAAACTGGAGTAAATCCACTTAGAGAGCATTTGATGTTATATCTCCACTCACTTAATATCTGAGGGAGAACCAGATAAGAATTGAATTTCAAGTTTTGAATCTTCAACTTATACTTGAAAGTTAGCACCATCAACTCTTTTATTTTCAATTATAATTTCTCTTTGGACACTTGAACTAACACAGTCTTTTCATATTTATTAAAGCTATTATCATGCTTAGCATTCATTTTGCCATCGAGTTAATTAAAGCAATTAATTGCAATTTATTAGTGTTAGTGAGGCACCACAGCTGGTGGACATAGATGATACACATATGAATGATAAATTGGGAAAGGATTTTTTTTTTAAAGGAAGGAAGTATTCCAGACCTAAGTTTAGGGTACTTCCCTAGTATTTGCCATTTATGAGACTGAGGAAAACCTGGAAAAACCTTACAGAGGATGGGTCCTGGTAGGAATCGAATCCCAGCGCTCCCTCTCATGAATTTGTGTAATAAAACCTTGGTCATCTATTTTGGTAATGCAATTAAAATATAGTGTATGACTGACATTGTCCTTCTGTTTCAATGCATGTTTCAATCCAGCATCTTAGTTAATGTATTTTATAACATTCTGCTAAATTCTACAAAAATAATTTCTTTCCTTGCTTTGTTCCCTTTTTAAATAATCTCACCCTATTGCATTTTTTGCTTGTAATGAAAATGAGATTTTAAAAATGTATAAATAAAAATAAAATTAATAAAGTAAAATTTGTTCAAGCACAATATGGAAGCTTGATTCTTCTGTGCTCTCTCCTGCTGTGACATAGCTGTATGCAATAATAACCCAAGAATGTAGTATGCATAAAAATATATAAATGTTATTTTGAAGTGCAATATTGTGCTTCAATATTGACAAATACATAATAAAGTATTTAAATGGCCATTATTTCTGAAAGAAAATAACAACAACAACAACAATAATAATAATAATTCATGATGTACATTAAAATATATAAGTTTATTACTAAGGATTGGACATAACCTAATTTAAAGTGGCAAACAACTGTTCCTCCATCTTGTTCTTATACAATATCATGGTAACTTTTTACTAATACATTACATTCTTTCATGGAACAAAAAGTTACAATTCCATACTTTAAAGCAACTTGTATTGTATTATGCCATACTTTCACAGAGTATGCCCCTTTATATTCTGTGATTGATATTCTATTGTTTCACAGTAATACAGTATGACACTACTGGTGACAGCCACTGAAACTACATGATAAAAATTAAGTTGCCATCTGTTGGGCAGTTTTGAGCGTCTATCAAACAAATAATTATTGAAAAGTAACATTCTTGCTGGAAAACGGATATAAGTTATCTGTTTGATAAAATTTATGGAATATATATAGCATTGTGCAACTGGGACTTGACTTAAAAGTCAATTTTTGATTATATTTATAGGAGTTAATTTAACTTTCTTCCCAAATAGAAACAAAGTCACTCTTCAAAATCAAAAAATTTAAAGGAAACCAGATTTAATTGTAATTTTTTGAAGATTATTAAAATGAATAAGCTAAGTCTCTTTTTTCTTTTAGGTGATTTAAGTCTGGAATCCAAAAGCGTTTGTATTTTGTTTGTTTGCCTCTAAGGATGTGTGGTTTGGCTGATTTTTTCAATTAATGTGCAGATTTGTTTTATTATTAAGTTTGGTTTTTCTTCTAGATTTATTTTATTGATGTGTTAACCTATGTAATTTCTGAATTTCTCTCAGTTAGTTTTGTGGAAGTTTCAAGATGTTCTCATTTCTTGTTTGTCTCGCTGTATTACTGGTTTATGTTCGCAGTCTGGGTCTTCTATTACTTACATTCTAGCATTAGTTGTGAGGCTACTATTGCTAAATTCCAGTATGTTTGAAAATGAGGAATATCCATAGTTTCAGTTTAAGATGTAAACTTTAGAAAATGAAATAAGTAATAAATACAATGTCATTTGTTCTTTGTTACTTTAAAATTTTCTTTAGCTGCAAGAGTCAGGTTTATAAAAATTCCTTGAGTTTCACAAAAATTGCTATAAAAAAAAACTGTCCTTTGTACGTTAGTATTTTATTTTTCTTCATAATACAAGAGGTTCTATAAAAAAATGTCACACTTAAGAAGTCCTCTATAACATTTTCTAGATTCTAATTCATAAGTTTATGGCTTGGAATATAATAATAATAATAATAATAATAATAATAATAATATCATTATTATTATTATTATTAAAATGGTATTCCATGGCCAAAGTATATGAATTTATGCTTGTGTCTTGTGATTCACAGAAATTATTTATATCTTTTGTATAGCAAAGGGAAAAATTTTCACATAATTGTATTATATAAATTTAGTCCCAATTTTTAATATATGCCTGATCCACTGGAATCACAAATTAAATTGTTAGTATATTGACTTAGTACTCAGAAATATAAATGAAATTGTAAGTTCAGTTTGGCATTATAAAACATCATAAAGATTAAGAGTTTATATTATTCCTACACAGGGTTAATACAAATATTATAAATGGAGAATTTTGTAGAGTTCAATAAGGTTATTTTTTTTACAGAAGAATCGGGATTAACAACCACTTCAAAATAAGACTTACTTTTAGTGAGCTAAACATTTGTTTTGTTACACAATATATTCAGGCATCTGTATCAGTAAACAATTACTATTATACACATATTATTGTGCTTAGTTTCATTATTATATAGTGAAAGCTTCAAAATACTCACCACTGGAACAGTAGTGTTTTTGATTCTTCCATGCCTTGGAACATGTACGCCATTGCTGCCAAAGCAACCAGTATGTGCGATTTCTGTGTATCCGTAGGTGCTAACCACTCTAAAGCTGTATTATATGTAGCATAGGATTCTTCATATTTTTTATCTGTTCAGAAAAATACATGAAATGTTATTGCTATTAGAATATAGCACAAAAGCATATTATTACAAGGTTTAATACTGAAGATATTCCAAAGGACCTTAAGTTTAATAAATTGCTCATTTTGAATACACAAAGAAATACATCTATTTTAGCTTTGACTGAAAGAGCTAAAGAAAATAAACATTTTGCACTTAAACATTTATTCATACATAGTGTAAACTACAAATGGGTACAATGCAGTTTAACTATCAGTGAAAGAAAATAAAACATCCATGTTTAACTTAGCCATTCAATAAATAAAATAAAAGCAAAAATATTTTATTTAATGATTCCGAGAATATAATAAAAATAAAATAATATAATGCAAAGGTTGCAATGATTGCATGCACATATGCAGTAATGCAAGTTTTAACTGAGTGATCAACACTTTGCATACATGTTAAAATGTGCAAAGTGCTCATTCCCTACAGCATGCTTACTTTCTTATACCAAATTTGTGTGGTGTTTGTGCATGTCAGATAGCACGTATTCAACCCCACATTGCTAGGCACTGTCGCAATATTAACTTAGTTAATGTTTTATATTATTTTATTTTGTCTCCATACATAGAATCTCTCCTTAGCTGATGGAAACTATATTCCTTTGAGCTGGTATATAGTTCTTTTTGATAGTGCTTCCTCTTCAAAAGTATTTTAAAAATGTACCGGTATCATTAATGATTTCAAACCATAAAAAACCCAACCTGAAAATCTTATCAAGTGAAATTCTTTGTTTTGATAAATTATTACTTTAATGTGAAGACATAAGCTTACACAGCTCATGTCCATATTTAAAATCTTGGCTTTCAGATAATGCTGCATCTTAGTAGTAAAATTGGTCATGTAAATGTTTTGTATAGGCTGAGCTGTACTTTGTAGAAGCTTAAAGCTTGGTGAAGGTTTACTTGTGCTGTACTCTTGTAATGGATTACTGATTACTTTCTCAGGATAAGGAAAAACTCGGAAAAAAACCTTATCCAAACACTTTGATCTGACCCAAATTTGAAATCAGGACCTCCAGATTAATAATTGCAAATGTTACCACTAGATCACAGGAGAAATCAGGAGATGTTGGAAATGTTGACATGTTACATATACACATTTTTTGGCATTTTTTTAGAAAACTATCATTCACATGCATCAGTACTTCTTCCGAAATTGAGTCAGCTTAAATTTGAAAGCATACAAGGTCATGTTAACTGTGAATTTACAGGCTGATGATTCTGATATTTGGACAAATTTCTGTAATTGGATGTTACAGAATACTAAGGATAAAACCATTATAATTAGTTAATTAGTAACTGTCTGTCATTCCATTTCATGGGTGACTTCTATGAAGATTTCTATACCCAAAGAGGAGTTGCTGATGTCTGGCGTTTGGAGAAAGATGTGTTGTATGTGCGCTTGCATAAAGATACACATGGGGATCCAGCTGGAAGTGTATAGGGCCATAATTGGTATTTTTAATACATGCAGATTCATTTTGTTTGATAGTGGAAGATTGCATGAGCAGATAAACACGATGTCATGATATGCATTGGAGTTAATGATGCTGTTATTCATCAGAGGGGTAGAACTCAACCCTGGTCCAGAAACAGAACAAATTTTGGGTATGCTGAACTGCATTACTGAGGACAGCAAATTTAAAAGGAAAGGAGAGGAGAATTGAGGAAAAAACAAGTGCAAATTTAGGAAAAAATAAGTGGCAAATTTAAGGAAATTAAGTTTGGAGAATTTGAATAAAAATTCAATAAGGAATTGGGGAAATGCAGAGTGTCATATTTGGAGAGAACTGAAGAAAAGCAAAAAAAGATGAATGAGATAATATTTGCAGTCAAAGAAATGAAAGGGAAACAAATTGAAGATAATAGAAAAAATTAAGGACATAAAACTACATCCTTCTGACACTCTTATATCTTTCGACGTAGAATCTCTGTTTTCAAGCATGCCAAAAGAAAAACTCCCAATTTATCTACATGACTGGCTAAAAACAAGTGGAATTAAGGATACACACATAAAAGAATACATCAAACTGATAGAAATTTGCATAAGCCAAGCCTTTTTTTACTTTCAAAGGAAAATGTTATAAACAACAAGCAGGACTTAAATGGGCAGCCCCTTATCTCCATTTCTAGCTAACCTCTTCATGAGTAGATTTGAAACACACATCAACACAGCTTTTCCATACATATTTAAGGTATGGTACAGATATGTAGATGATATATTTGCCATAGTTAACAAAAACTCATTGACAATGCCTTAAAACTTTTGAATATACAAGATATAAATATATCATTTACATACAAAATAGAAACAGATAACATGTTGCCATTCTTAGATATTAAAATAATGAAATGTCAAGAAAATCTTAAATTTGGAATATACAGAAAGAATACACATGCAGATAATCACATCAAAGTTGACAGTTTTAACCCCACAGTGCACAAACATGCAGTAATTAAGTTTAACACATTGGCTAGTTAACCTACAAATTAGCAAAGAAGAATATTTTAATGAATACGAACAAATAGAAGAAACAGCAGTTAAAAATGGTTTAAAAAAAAAAAAGAACCAGTATACAAAATGGTGCAGAAATTCAAGAGGCAAAAACATATCAAAGAAACCACAACACTTTCAACAAGAAAAGATAAACTAATTTTTAAAAAGTTCACACATCATCCATGGGCTACGAAAAACATTTCAGAATATTCTTATAAAGAGTTTAATATCAGGTTGGCACCGATTAATAGATTTAATGTTAAAAACTTACTGATAGACAATGTTAATGACAATATTCCACAAGAAGAAAAAATCAGGTATTTATAAAATAAATTGTGCAGAACGTGAAAAATCTACATTGGAAAAACAAAGAGAAACATAGACACACGGTTAAAGGAACATTTCAGGAACATAAAGTAATAAAGTACAAGCAAATAGAGAGCTCAGCAGTAGCATATCATTTTTGGACACAAAATCACGACATAATAAATAAAGCTAAATTATTAAAATCAGTACAAGGACCTATGGAACTACCAACCTGGGAGAAAATCTACACAAAGACAGCATAATGAACTTAGACATTGGCGGAGATGAAAACATAAACTACAAGTTTATCACACTGCCACCAGAGCTGAATACACATTCCCACAGATCAAAGAATGATCCGACAGTTGAACTTTAGCCTGGCTGAAGATGGGAACTAAATGTTCTCGAAACTGCTTCCATATATTTATGAAAAGTAAGTGAAGCTTTAAGAGCGTGTAGTTCAACTGAATCCAACAATGATATCTATTAATAAGATAATTGCTGTTGTAGAAATTGTAGTTAATGGTTAAAACAATGGTTTATATATAAAATATTTATAGTATTGTGTTATTGGTTGGATTGGAGCCTGGTCCCCTGGATGAACTGAATACTGGGGGTCTGAGCTAATCAAATTGGAAAAATTTTGGCTTGAATTATTTAGAGTTAAAATATTGTAGTATTGTATATTGTATTATAGCATGATACATATATGAAATTAGTAATAAATACAATCACTACCACCACCATTACTACAAGGAGAATCTAGTTACACTTATTTCTTGCTAGAGCAGAGGGACAGATGGTAAGCCCATCACCTCTAACACCACTTGACAGGGTTCTAAGGTATTATTTGGATGTGAAATGATTGGTAATTTCAGGTATGGAGTTCTTCAACATGCATAAATCTACAACACAGGACCCACAGCTTAAGGTCATTACCAGAGGATTTGTACTCAACATTTTTATGTTCTGAAAAATCTATTGACTTCAGAAAGGTGTGATCTGTGAACCTTAGGTCCACAGAAGAGCAAGTTACCCCTTAACCACCAAGGCTTATGATAGAGCTATTGAGCTATAATTAATATTCTTCACTGATTAAGTATGAGTGCCAGTTGCCAGTTTTCTTTTCATGCAAGGGAATTTTATTCATAAAATGGGGGCGTTTCTGTATTCAAATACCTGTTATTTTGCATCAAAACATGTCCATGCAAATAGAACTATGCTTCATCAATAAAGAATATTAAGTGTGGATTAATTACTTCATCATTAACATTCTGTAACATCCAATTACAGAAATTGGGATTATCTGTCTACTATTGATGGACACTGGTAATCTTGTTTCATCTTCCAAAATCAGTTTAAACTTGAAAGCATAAAGGTCACTGTTGTCCATGAATTGCAAGCAGATAATCCTGATTCAGCTAATTTCTCTAACTGGATATTATGGAATGTTAATGATGACAGTACTCTATAAGATGACAGAAATTTGTGGATGCAGCAGAACATTTCCAACATCTCATGTCATATGATATGTGTTTATTTTCATTGCAATTGTAGTTATAGCTACAAGAACTTCAATAAGTTGTTGGATATTAAATCTGCTGTGCAGAGAGTTACTCCTCTAACTGCTGATCCACCAGCTGCTGTGAAACAGACAATTAAACCATGAAAGACTTTATATAAAAGACAAAGTTATTGTTATCTTATATGATGCTGTGGACATTTCAGGATAATCTTGTCACTTTTATAACTTTAAGTTTCTTCTTTTAATATTGCCTTTTATTTTGGCAGCTCATAAAATAACTCAGCTATTTAACTGGGTGGTCTGCCAGCAAAAGTAAACAGGAGAACCTTATCTAAAATTGTTAACTGAAACATTGCACAGTGAAGCTAATCATATATTAAGATCATTGTGTGACTGAGTCAAAGTAACATTCTTTAGTTCCACTTGTTTAATATGTAGGACTGGTTTCACGAACCCTTCATTCGCATTGTCAGCCCAACTGTTGACTAGAGGATAAACCGTTATGCTGTGGGGATGTGTAACCTGCTCTGGTGGAGGCGTGATGAACTTAAGTTTATATTTTCATCACCGGAAGTGTCAAAGTTCATTAAACTGTCTTTATACTAGTAAATGTAGATTTTCTCCCATGCTGCTAATTCTGTAGGTCCTTGCACTGATTTTAACAATTTTGTTTTATTCAATATGTCATGATTTTCTGTCCAGAAATGAGATGCCACTTCTGATTTCTCCAACTGCTTGTATTTTATGTTTCTGAAATGTTCTATTAACTGTGTGCCTATGTTTCTTTTCATTTTTCCAATGTAATTTTTTTACATTGTGCACAACTTATTTTATAAATACCTGCTTTTTCTCTTGTGGAATACTGCCATTAACATTATCAATAACATTAAATCTGTTTACAGGTGCTAATCTGATATTAAAATCTTTATAAGAATATTCTGAAATTTTTTTGTAGCCCATGGACGATACATAATTTTTTTAAAATTAGCACATCTTTTTTTTGCTGAAAGTGTTGGGGTTTCTTTAATAAGTTTTTGTCTCTTGAATTTATGTACTTTTCTGTGTACTAATTCTTTGTTATAACCATTTTTAACTGCTGTTCTTTCTATTTGTTTGCATTCTTTAAGGCATTCTTCTTTTTTGTTAAACCAGTAATGGAGCAAAAGAGTGTTACTTCAACTCAATCACACAATGATCTTAATATAGAACCTTGCTTGACAAAAATGCCCTGGGGATTAATATAGAACCTTGCTTGACAAAAATGCCCTGGGGAAAAATTGTGTAAATGTGTATGGGATGAATGTAATAAATATATTGATACATTATTAAAATTCATGTTAGAAAATTTTGAAGAAATTATATTGCCACTTTGCTGCCTCACAGGATCAGATCACTAAAAAAGATGCAGTAAATAAGTACCTATCCTTCTTTACCTTTAAACAGTGCAAGAGCCAAGCCACATTGTATAGTAAAATCTGCTTGTTTAACAGCTTGGTAGTGGAATTGTGCCTCTTCATAGCGCTGCAGATGTACAAGTACTCTAGCATAATTGCTATGAACCATATCAGCTAATGCACTTTCTTCCTCTGGATCTAAAAGACCAAGAGAGGCTGCAAATGCCTCTGCAGCACCTTTATACAGCTGCCGTCTTTCTAGCAATAATCCCAGCATATTAAATGCACATGGATTGGTATAAATATTTCCTATAAAAAATTGTAACATATAAATGCCAAAATAATGTTAGATATACTTTTGATATGTCAGTAATGGGTGACAATAACTGGGTAAACCTTTTTCCACTATCTCATTTATTAAATAAAATGTAATTTAAACTAGTAAAGCATGCATTTTATAAGTACTCAATTTTATATTTTAATGTAAAATATTTACTCTTATCAGAAAACTCTTTTAATGCCTAACAGATTACTCTGTATCCTGTCTTGTGCCTCCAAATGGCAAAAAACTTTCATTTACCAGTCCAAAATAAGAAAATTGTTTTTAAAAATTACTAATGCAATATACAGTTTTTGTAATAGGTTTCATTTTGCTTCATGAACTTTTTTCAATATTGCCAACATTATCTATAAGGCTTTACTAGACACAAAAGTTAATAGCATACTAAGATCAGTCAATTCCTGCATGTAGTGGCATTGCCAAAATAAGTGAGTGTGCCAGTACAGGAACTCTACATTTCATAGCAAGTTTTAATGGCCGTTCTTCAGTTTTTGATAAGTTGACACTTGCTGTATTTTTCAGACAAGATAATTTTTTTTAAAAAAAATTGTATACCTTATATAGAATTTCCCTACTTTGGCTTTCGACGCACTTTGCATTAATGTATAGAAAAACCACTTTATTTTATGGTTTCATGTGACATTTAAAGTACAAGCAAATGCATGTACACACTAACACATTATCTAAACTCTATTGTAGTGCTTGACTGCAGAACTTGAAAGGGAATTACATCACCCTCTTTGCTTCGCTTGAATTTAATTTAGGTAGTAAGGTAATGAGAATCCAGCATGAGTCAAAGTAAACAATCGAATCTCAACTATTATGCAGCAACTTGTACAGTCAAGTTCAGAATTTTAAGCCTTTTCTTACTAATAATCCTAAAATTGTATTTCAAATATAATTTATTACAATTTTGAATATAATTTGTTTTTCCAGGTGAATTAGAAATGATGCTGTCTCAATTATTACAGATAACAAGTGTGTATCATTACTGACAACTGAATGGAGAGGAGATTAGATGTTTGGACAAAGCCTGTAGCATGCTCAGCCTTAATATGCCATTAAAGTTTATGTCTACTCTGTAAATGATGGTGGAAACATCTTAAAGAATGTTATGAACTCAATGGCCCAAAATGAAAAGCTATCACTTACTCAATGACATGTCTTTGAGCAAAAATATAAATAAACTAACAAAGAGATAAAAATTATTTTATTTATACCTGTATACCATGTGAGAGAATCCACAGCGACAGGAACAGCATACATTTTTTCAATACTATAAATATAATGTGGATCATTCTTATTGTTTGCATTCTTAAGAGTACTACAAACCCAATGGGAGTAACCTAAACAACTCTCCATATGCACTCCTAGCTGCGTTGTGTGACGGAATAAATCCATTGTGTCTTCATGCAACATACTTTCTGCAATCAGAGCCTGAAACAATTCATTTAAGAACACTATTTAACTCATAAGCAAGGCATACATAGAGCATGCTGACAGTTTCTGCAGGCTGATATTTATAGCATTAAATTAGATTGCCTTTTGTTTGATAATAAATGCAGTTCAGTTGCCAAGACAACTGCAATTTAAAATCCGAAAAATATTTTCTAGTTTAGCTGCTAGATATTTCTGAATCAAAGTAATAATCTATCAAATTAATGGATTTAAACCAAAAAAAAATCTTTCAGTCTATGATGTTTTATGATTTTAAATCTTCAATGACCCAAAACAATGCATTTGACTTCAAAATTCTTTGAAAATGAAGCACTACCAGTATTATTTGCTTATGGAATTATTTACATCAGCAATAATTTCCATAAGGGTCAATCTGTTACAGAGACCAGGTGACAGAAATATCAATACTGTGCATCAAATGATTAAAAAAGTAATCCAATTGTTTACATTAAGATTTTGAGACATGTATGATTGTAATACAGAAGATCCTTCATAAACATTTGCTCAACAATTCCACAATTTGGCATAAATTGAGAAACAAATGTGTTTATTGGTGCAAATGCTTAAAAAATTTAATTGAAGCCAGTCTAATACTGCTTTTGACATCACAGCAGGAGACAAAACATGGATTTACTGCAACGAATCAGAAAATAAATAGCAATTGGCACAAGGCATCTTCCAGATTTAGTCAACAAAAGTCAAAAGAGGCCAAAGCATTGGCAAGGATATGTTTTCCTTATTCTTTTATCACTCTATTTCACTGAAAGGTCACCATACAATTAATATGAATGGTACACCACTCATTACCACTCATTTACTAACAAGTCTTGGAAAAAAGTGCAATAAAGAATGCATCATCTTCCACTGGCAATGCATCTTTCTACATGGTATAACATGCAATATACTTTTTGGTCACTTCAGATGTGAAATTAATGCCCAATCTGCCCTACATTCTTGACCTGGTATAATGCAATTTCTTGTTTCCACCAAGAAGGTGCACATATCATTCTTTATCACTGCTGAAGTTGGAATGAGCCCTTTAATGAATTGGTATCTGCAGTGCTTGTAGAAAAGGGGATGCAATGCTCTGATTAATTGAATGGACTAATGCATAAGATTTAATATTTTGAGAAACAATAAAGTCAAAAGCTGGAATAGTTTGTGTTATGCATGTCAGATTGCAAAAACTTTCAATGTGACCATTGTACGAATAATTAGAAACATTTGGATTAGAATTTTAACATAGACTTCACAGATTTTCAGTTCGAAATTTCTATGAAAATGTTTTTGCATGTATCAAGGTTTCAGAAACTAAAAGCATGTATTGTTTCATTGATCAATATTGTAAAAGAAAGAATATATTAATAAAAGTACCTTAATAGTTCCAATCATTAGACAGAATGCAAAACTTTTAGCAAAAGAGTAGTTTTTAGCATGTAAAACTGTCAGTAAATATAAGCACAAATTCTTGGTATTCTAGCTTTATGCTGTTCCCTTGCTGAATATTTTAGAATATGATTAACATAGTTCCGTACTGCAGTTAATGGATTAAATCAAGTTAATGCTTTAAGAAAAGAAGACGATGAAATATCAGGAAAATCAAAAGTATTCTTACCTGACCTATCCAGCATTCAATATATGATGGTTCAGTCCTTTGAGCAACACTGAACATTTTATGTGCCAATTTTATTTCATTTAAGCATAAATACAATGTTCCCAAGTTAGTCCAGGTAACTGCAGTTTTACTTTCTAAATGTATGGCTTTTATAAAAGCATGTTGTGCTAAGCAATAATTCTGTAATTCTGTTAAAAAAAATAAGAGAAGCATAAGCCCAAGTGCAGAACAATATTGACTTAAATTAGAAGAAGAGAAAATTAATAAGTTTCCATGGTTGAAGCTGGATGATGTGAGGAGAAGAATTAATTGAACACAAAATAAATAAATAAAAAATGAACTTTAAAAAAAAGCTCCAAACAAAGATATGAAAGTATACAAAATAAAACAAATATAATTGTATAGTTTTGGGACAGCTAAAGAGGTGAAGAATGCTATAAAAAATATGAAATAAGATTTAGAAAGTAGGGATGCTAGGGAATTGGTTTTAGAAGTCTGAAAAAGAAACCTTAAATTATTATTAAGTAATGCTATGAACATACTAGAAAATTGTGTCTGTGTAACAAATGTATGCACTTTGGAAAATAAACTTACTGAGTACTTCTGAGATTAGCAAATAAATTGGTATGCAAGCAGTTTATATTTAATATTTTAGTTACCTCATTATGCATAATTACAAAACTCATATTTAGTTTTGTTTCTACATGTTCAATTTTTGAGAAATACGAAGCTTTTCAAATTCATAAAAGTGGCTACTTATTGAAATTATTTATTATATATAATTAGTTACTATTTAATTAAATTATTAAAATTATGTTACAACTAGTAATTTATTCATCAAATTTTGAATGGTATAAAACAAAGTACTATAAAAATGATTAGCCAAACATCTCTCAAATTCTTTTCATATATTATCATACATGCATTACTTGAAAATATGTAAAATATATACTTGAATTTAAAATGTATTAATTATTAACTTCTCTACATAATCATCAAAATTTTATATACAGTTTTAAATAGTGAGAATTTTCACAGTAGAATATAGTATAATAATGCTATTTTTTATTACCCAAATTTCAATAATTTTGCTCTACTAACTCGGACATGTACATTTTATGAATTTAGTGATGAGCTTACTATTGTTTGAAATATCAAAATTAATTAAATTTGTTAATGAATAATATGTCAGCTTTCCAGCATGATATTAATATGTCACTTTGTAGATTTTACAAATTTAGTAATAAGGCTACTGTTGATTGGAAGACCAAAATTAATTAAATTTTCTTTGATTTTGTTTATGAATATACGAACAACATCTTAATACTACATTAGAAAGCTGACAGTGGAACCATTTTGATGATGAAGTGAGTCTTCAAAACATGTTCGAGTAAAAGGCATAAAACTAGAGAAATATTACTGATTTCCTCATATAAAAATTGCATAATTATTATAAATTTAGATTATATTTTTGATTACTGAGCCATTGTCTTTGATAATCAGCAGTTTCCTGCTCGAATATCCAGACAATCTGTTATAAGATATATCTAAAAAATGTTAATCGGAACTTGTACAATGAAGCTAATTATACAATTAAGATCATTGTATGACTGAGTTGAACTACACACTCTTATTGCCCATTTTCGACCTTCAATGTTAAACTAAATACTTCAATACATACTATAACATAACTTTCAACCAACTTGTATACTAATTTAATATCTGCATTTATTTGTAGGTCTTTTATTAGAGCTAATGAGCAGAAGTCTCTTACTTCAAATTTATTCTGTGAAAGGAATGTTTTGTAAGAAGTTATGTGATGTTGAAAGGTATATAAAGAACATAATTCCAACAATAGGTGAAGAATTTGGGGATCATGCAGAGAAGTGCACTTGCAGAACATGCTGTAAGTTCATTTTGGTAAACAGGGTTCTAAATAGGTCTTCTCCTTATGACAGGCTAAGAACATGTATTTTTTCAAATCTCTCGGTACTTATCAACGTTTTTTTTTGGATGCAGAAGTACATAAGCTTTATGTTCATGGACTGAAGCATTGCTTACAACAATGTCATGTATTAACCTTTTTGACTTTTGTTATACCTGTGATAGTTACATATTCACAAAACAAAAGAAAAATGACTGACACCTATATATTTTTTTTTGATAGTGTTTAACGTCCGTTTTTACTACTGAGGCACCACAGGCGGTGGACACTAATGATACACGAGATGAAATGATAAATTGGGAAAGGATTTTTTTTTTAAAGGAAGGAAGAGTTCCAGGCCTAAGTTTAGGGTACCTCCCTGGCATTTGCCAGTTATGAGGACTGAGGAAAACCTGCAAAATAACCCCAGTCAGGGAGGATGGTCCTGATGGGATTCAAACCCCAGACCTCCTGCTCACAAGTTCATGCTTTAACGACCTCGGCCACCCCTGGCAGTCTTATACATATAAAAAAGCTATTTATCATTTTTGTGTTAAACCAAACCAAATCTTGGAGTTCACACAACATATATCAATTATAATTGTGCATAAAAAGAAAGATTCATCCCATTGTCGCTGCAGATATCAAAACAGTATAAGGTTTTAAGTGAAAGCTAGAGGTTTACAACAAATGAATTCATTAATTAAATTATGCTTAGGATGCTATAACCAATGGATTGGTAATATAACCAAATTCATGTATATTTTTTTATATCGAGTATTTAGCTCATAGATCAGTGACTGTAATAAGAGTATCTGGAATTCCAACAAATCACATTTACCAATTGCCACAATTTTATTGAATCTACGTACAATTGTTTTTATGCTAATTCATCAGAACAGCACAATGAAATATCTTTATAGCCTTTTTTGGCCTAAACATCAATATGAGTATATAATAGTATATAATCAACATGGTGGCAATTGAAATCATTTTGGCTCAAATGCGGAACTGACCTTATAATTCAATGTTCCAAATCAAAAAATACTAAGCAAAATACAGGGCTTTCACATAAAAACTATCCTGCACACATGGCATTTTGAATCCCATTGGCAGCGAGTGACGTGGCATGCCCAGCTCCTGAGAATCAATACCATGTGTGTGGGATTGTTTTTTGCATGAAAGCCCTGTAGAAATAGTGTGGAACCAGTTTAACTGATGTAGTTTTATTTAAAAATTGGGTTTTAATAATTGTATTTTTAATTAGTGTTGTAGATTATCATGCTTCAATTCTCTTCAATGTTATCAAATAGTTTAAATGAAAAATAAAATATAACAGTATATCCAGTAAATCATTTAATTTTGACCGCTGTTCTACTGTTAGTTGGACTGGGCATTCATAATTGTAAGCACATTCAATGGTTATATTATGTGATTTTTATTATTTTATTTGCTAAATAGTCAAAATAAATGCAACTCAAGCTCCAGATTCTCTCAAGATAAATTTTGGAGCTTTCGTTATATTACTACAGATAAATTAAGATTTACAAAGTATTTTTTTTAATTTCATAATTTATTTTAGGCCATTAAATCATTTTTAAATAATTGTGAAGTATTGTGATTCTTAAATTTTAGCATAAAAATTATAGAAAAACCTGATGTGATAACTGAAAATTTGATTACAGATTCAAATTCAGAGTACTTCAACAAACTAGAAACAGTCATTTTTGCTCATGAAAGAGAAAAAAAATTTAAAATGCACACTGATATAATCAAACAAATGAATAAAATGCAATCTTTCATAAATTTATTTAACGAATTCATAATTTACCTGATGAAGCTGCTATGACACCTAACAAATTCCAGTATGTCCAGTTCTTAGCATTCAACCACAAACACTTCTTGATGGCAGCCAATGCATGTTCTCTCAATGTTTTTTTCAGATCTACATCTTTCATATAGTTAGCATGTAAATAATAGACATGTGCTAAATCATACCACATAAGACTGTTTCCAGAATTCAGGCTTAATGCTCGACAGTAGCACCTGTTATTAGAAAAAAAAATCACAGTACAGAAATTGCTTATTATTCCCTAAAAAGTTTCATATAATTTGAAATAATTCTACATCTTTTTTCTTTGTAACATTAAAAATTCCTCCTGCCAACTTCTAACAATTATCTCTTGTCACAATGAAGGAATTTTTGGATCTCTCAGCTGATCTTGTGCAACTTTTTTCAGAAATAAATGATTCTGGGATATGCTAGAGCTATCTAATGCCAAAGGAAGCTTGAAGTTTAATTTTAGCTTTTCCTGATTCTTTCTCTCCCTCTTGTGCTTTTACTAATACAGTTATTCAGATAATTAAGAACATAAGTTATTCTTGTTTAAATGCTGGAAATGAATGGTACAGCCTTTAAACCTGTTTCATTTAACTATATGAGCAATAATAACCATGAGTGATTTTGATAAATTTAATAAACAATCTCATTTTTCTTCTTAATGTAAGAAAATAGTTTATAATATGATGTGTGCAATAAAATGAAAAAGTGAAAAGATTTTTACTTTTTGCAATTTTATATTGCTTTGAATTGTGTAGTAAACATGAGCAATTTCACTCTTATACACAAGCTATAGATGTAAAGAAACATCCTTATAATTAAAATTATAATTTTAAGGATAATTTTATGATTTTAATTATATGATTAGCTTCACTGTACAAATTCCAATTAGCATTTCAAGTTAAACATCCTTATTAAAATGTAAATTGGAACTTGCACAATGAAGCCAATCATATAATTGATATTATTGTATGATTTAGTTGAACTACACACTCTTAATGCTTCACTTGTCATAAGTTCTCATTATCAGCTAAAATTCAACTGCCGGATAATTCATTGAGCTGTGGGAATGTGTATTCTGCTCTGGTGGCAATGTGATAAACTTGTAGTGTATGTTTTCATTCCTGGCAGTGTCATAGTTCATTAGACTGTCTTTATATTTGTAGATGTAGATTTTCTCCCAGGTTGCTAGTTCCGTAGGTCCTTGTACTGATTTTAATAATTTTGCTTTATTCACTATGTCATGATTTTGTGTCCAAAAATGATATGCTCCTGCTGATTTCTCTATTTGCTTGTACTTATGTTCCTGAAATGTTCCTTTAACTGTGTGTCAATGTTTCTCTTTATTTTTCCAATGTAGATTTTTTACAGAACTAGCAACCCGGGAGAAAATCTACATCTACAAATATAAAGACAATCTAATGAACTTAGACACTGCCGGGGATGAAAACAAACTACAAGTTTATCACACTGCCACCAGAGCAGAAAACACATTCCCACAGCTCAATGAATTATCTACAGTTGAACTTCAGCTGATAAAGAGAACTAAATTTTCTTGAAACTGGTTCTGTACATTATGACAAGTGCAGCATTATGAGTGTGTAGTTCAACTAAATCATACAATAATATCAATTAAACATCCTTATGTTTAAAACATGCAAAATTTATTTCCAGATGCCATTTTTAAAGCAAACGCAATATGCTTTAAAGTTCCTTAGACATTTCAACTCACCTTCAGCTATGCCCCCTTTTACACAGTTCTAAAAGCTTCTTTTTCTAGTTTTATTGAATTATTTATTGTGTTCTGATGGTTGCAGCATGTTTTTACATCTGTAGCTCGTGTATGACAGTTATTAAATTATTAGTGAACATTATATGGGGAGCTTGAAATCACTTGAGCTTTAAGAAGACATGAGAGCAGAAACAGTTGTGCACTGCCAAAACAGGTTTATTGGAACAGGATCAAAGTTGTATCATCTGTAGTAAACAGCAGAATTCTGCAGAGAAAATGCAGCAGCAAAAAGAGAAATATTGCTTGCATAGCAATTTTTGTGATAGAATAAAGAAATTAAGTACATAAGCACACAGATGTATGATGAACAAAAATTGCTCTGGTTTTATTGCTTCTAAGGGCATTATTTTAACATTTAATACAAGACTTGCCATTTTTATAAGAAAAAAGATATAACTTGATTTAAAAAATCACAGACTCCTAATTGGCACATAAAAATTAAAACCAAGGTTAAATTTAAGAAGCACAATGTATGCTGACAAGATATGAAAAGAAAAAAATTAAAATTTTGTCACAAGATACTTTTACTGATGCAACTAAAAAGTATAATTTTTCAATTATAAAAGTTACAGCAGTGACATTTGGAGAATTATCTTCTTATTTCAACTTAAACATCTAGCAAAAATTTGAAAAAGATAGCTTAGTTTACCATTTCAAAATTTCATTTATGTGTATCCTTAAAGGACAATTCAATAAAATTACAATGCACTTCTTTCTTCTTCTTAAAAATGATGGGCAACATTTTATTTACTATTTTTGAGAAATAGTTTAAGCATTTTTATTACATGACAATTTACTTCCACAAATTTTAAGAAAGACAAGTAATGTACCCCCTTTTTGCATTATACAAACCTTACAGTCAACTGAAAAATATTATCCTTATTCAATACTAATAGCTCCATGTCATTTTCTGTTCCTGAAACTGAGTGTGTGAACCATTCCTTTACACAAAGCTGTGAGTATTTGTCAGGCAACTGAGTAACTAAAGTACAAACATCTCCACACAATTTCCAGATGCATGATAGGTCTTTTCTCTCTTCCACAGCTCTGAAAAGATAAGAATCAGAAACTGTCATTAAGGTCAATTAATTAACACTTTATAACACATATCACAAATGAACAACCTTCAGTTTATTCTTAACATATGGCCCAAGGGCACAAGAAACTCAAATGGGGCTAACATATGCACTTACACTATAAGGGGACAAATTACTTGCACTCTTAATTGCAAAAGTGTTGCATTTCTTATATATTATCCATAATGGTGCACATTTGTTGTTCTGCATGTTAAGTTCAAGTTCAAGTATGATAGTATACTCAATGTAACCATTTTATTTTCATATAGGTTATTTTATTCAAACAAGATTTCACCACGCTCATAACCAATTTTCCATGTGTCACTGCTTTCTTCTCTGATCACTCTAGCTTCGGTTATTAGAAAATTTAAACCCAAGATAAACCGTTTTCCTAACCACTTCACTTTTTACTCCTTCCTATCACCATTTCTCCTCCTTTTCCAATTTACAATCTTTTTTTAGACATTCTAGTAAGCAGAACTTCTCAAAGTCTGATTTTGCCTTTGATATGACATGTTTTTCTTTAATTTTATATTTTTCATAATATTAATTTATTTTATATATTTATGTAAACAATTGAATTCATTTATATTAATATGCATTTTTATGCATTAACATATTTTACTTGGTTGTGAATTTTTCCTTGCAAATGTTGACATTACTGTCCTTTTTTTCCCTCCCCAATGACACTACATTTGGACATGTGGGATGCTCTGGCATGAGCATAGCTAACTTCTGAGGTTGAAATGCCTGGAAGGCACAGCTGAGTTATCCCAAGGATAGCTGCTGGGAGATGATAATTTAGCTGAAACTTAGGAGACATAAGACCTTAGAGAAAATCCTTTAAAAAAACCTATCAGGAAACTGAGTAAATCAGGAATTTAACTCAAGCCTGCTGCATAGGAAACATGCATGCTACCACTTTCATTTCTAAATATTACCATTACTGAACTTTTATTCTAAATATTGCCTACATTTATCACAATAAAAATTAAAACAATACAAAACAATATGACGGTGGTACAGAAGCATGCACCCATAATTTAAGCATGACAGCATAAGTAAAGGGTACCTGAATTATTGCATCATTGTGCATATTAAATGATGAGGCTGAATCAGTGTTTCTGGTTTCTCTAGGTTATCATTTAATAAAGACTGAATTGAACATTTCTTATGATAGAGTGGGGATGTTTTAATGAATGAAATGCAGAAATTATCCTTTGCATGTGTTTTTTACTATTTACTGGACTATTGATCAATATATTAATTAGCGAGTTGGAGGGTCAGCCAGCACTCGTGGTAAATGTATTCCCACAACTCAACGAATTATCCGACAGTTGAATTTTAGCTGATGATGAGAACCAATGTTCTTGAAACCTGTTCTACACATTATGACAAATAAGTGAAGCATTCAACTAAATCATACAATAACTATAACAATGTTATTGAAAATACACAGGCATATAATCTGGAATTTAAATCCCTTCAGTATGAATTGCAGCTTATTTAAATATCCCATCTTGAACTATGTAAAATATGATAAAAGGTTAACTGCGTGTTATCATTATTGAACAGATAACAGATATTTTTGCCAACAATGCACAAATATTGAGAAGCTGCATGGAGTTATGAGAAAGAAAATAAAATTTAAAAGGAAAGAGGTATGAACCAAGGAATAAACGTCAATTCATGCAAAATAAAAATAGAACTGTTCATGGAAAAAAGAAATTTCAATTAAAATCATAGACTGCAGCTGGAATACTTATGGGAACAGTATTTTGGGATGCAGTTGGTGTTATCTAGGTTGATTTTCTGGAACATGAGACAAAATCTATTAGGAGTTATATTTTGACATTCAAAATTTTAAACAGCAATTAAGAGGAACAGTAGGGAAAAGCAGATTATTTTGTTACAAAATACAATGCCAAGTCAAACATACAATTGCAGTAGCAATTGAGAGACAGTTTCACAATTATAACTTGGTATACTGCTATTATCCTGTTTTCCCAAACTTTTATTTACGACATTGCTTTTAACTTAATAATAAAGTTGTCATGGTTGTGGAAACAGAGTAAGGAATTCTTTGGTGATGGCTTTGTGAAACCTGTTCATTGTTACAAAAATGTATTAATTATCTGGTGACTGCTGAATAACGAGTAGGTAACTATTGGGCACATTCTAAGAATTATTTTTGCCTTTTTTAAATTAAAATATTCTTATCCAATAACAAGTAATCCTTTTGGAATTACTCAATCCTCATTCTACTGTCTCATCACTACAGAACTAACTTACCTTATGAGGACATTAATGGATTCTTGACACATATCCATAGCACAGCCAAATAGCTGTCTAGCAAGATAAGTTTTTGCAAGACAGAGCCATGCTTCTCCCAAGCCTTTTAGAGCAGGTACATAAGACGGATCAATAATTAATAACTCTTTAAACTGTTCTATTGCTTCTTCATAGGAACCAACAAGCTGAAATTAAGAAGTAAAGTAATATTGTGAGTTACATATAAACCTTTTATAGGATTGTCAGTAAGAATGCACAAAATTATTCTCAAATTTCAATTTTTGATTATCAGTTACAGGATTTCTCTTAATTTTTGAGATGTCAGTTTTGCTTTCCTGCAGGACAATCATGAATTTCAAATGATATAATTATATGAATTAATTACTTTTCTTGTATGTTCTGCAATGAATGCACTAACTTCCTTAGTGAAAAAGTGAATGATGTGGTCAGAGAAAACCACTGTTTCCCAATTTTACAGCAGTTAGAAAACCTTACTAAATTTTTTGCAATGTGGTGACAGAAAAGCTACACTTTCACAATTTTTGTGCTCAGCGGGTGTCTAAACATCTTTCTGGAGGACAGAAAACCAACATTCCTTCTGCTCTACAAAAGTGAAGGCAATTCGTTTGTCAACTAGATCATTATTGCAGATGAGCCCGAGTTCATTATGTAAATGTTGAAATAAAAAGGTAATCAATGAAATGGGGTCACAATAACTCACCTAAGAAACCAATGAAATTTGTTCAATATTTTATGGCCAAGAAGATTATGTCAACTGTGTTTAGAAACAACCAAGGTGTAATGCTGGCAAATTTCATGGAATGAGACACAAAAATAAATGCTGGAGTATAGTGACACATAACAGAAATATAGCATTGAGATCTTGGGTTGTTCCTCCCCCTCCCCATGACAACATTTGACTGCACAATATTACCTTATGAGCTCACACCCTGCTGCAACACTTCAAATGGGAGTTTTTTTTTAATCATCTTGTCTTATGCCCTCATTTTTTTTTAATTTGGTTTATTTATAGATGCTCTTTAACATTCCAGGTCATCAGCAACCCATTCAAACCAGGGCTTTAGGTTCTTTATTGTGCCATAAATGTACGTCATGGGACCTACAGCTTCACTTCCTTCAGAAAGAAGCCATACTTAGGAGTTTTATGCTTGAAAAAAATCCATCGGTCCTGGCTGGGATTGAACCGCAATTTTGGGTTAATGCTCAGACTTGCTACCACAAGTCTTAGACATTTTTTCAAACTTAATGAAATGACTTGCGTTGCAGAGTTCCATGATGTTGGGGAGCTAAACAATAGTGTCAACTGGTGGCTTAAGTCACAGGCAGCAGAGTTTTATGCAGAGGTGACATTTAAATTTGTGAAACAATATGAAAAAATCTTAATATTAATAGAAATTACACTGGAAAATAGCTTACACTTGTGTTTTTTTATTATATGTAATGAACATTCTCAGAATAAAGTAGTTTATTTTTAAAAAAATAATGAACTTATTTTCTGAACTACTCTTAAATATGCAATATCTAATTTTGCTGTAAAAGAAACCTAAGCACATACATGATGGGGTTATTTTACAAGTAAATATGGTATATATTTAGATTAAATAATTTATTTTTGGGATGCTACAATCAAATGTCATATTGTCATCACAAAATGAAAACTTAATACTGTTATCTCAAATGTTTATACTGTAATAATTCATACAATTCATATTTATCATGCAATTCACAACATTATCAAACTGATCATTTGATCAATGTTTATTAAGACCCCATTAAGCTAGAGTATCAAAATTGTCTACAACACACACACATACATATTTTGCACAGAGAATGGGGATAACAATTTTTTATGCATTACTTCCAATAATACCAAAACAAATTTTTTTTCTGTACCTGCTTAATTGTTGCTACCTGAAATGCAGGATATATTGCATCAGGATTCAATTCCAAAACATGCTGATATGATTTCAGTGCTGCTGTGTATGCCCCTCTACCATAGTATGCATCAGCCAAGGTTTCCCAACAATGACTGAAACAATTTCATGAAATTTTTAAATAAGAACAGATGGATAACCTACAATAAACAAAAAATTAGCTTCAAATTGTAGCCTCCAATAAAACTTAGTTTATTCTTAATTAGACAGTGAGTCGATTTAATACTCTTTTGCTCCACTTATCATTGAATTATACAGAACATGTTTAACAGGCCTTTGCCTGCATCATTATGCCTGTGAAACATGTTCTATAATTCAATGGTAAGTGGAGCATAAGAGTATTAAATCGACTCGCTGTCTAATTAAGAATAAATTGATTGTTCACTGTATTAGTTCAGCCACAAAATTTATTTTAAATTTAAAACATAGTTTGTCTACTATAAGGATAGTTGTGAGCAGAACAGCAGAGCGCTAGCCACAAAATGATTTATTATAAAATATTAATATTCCAAACTATAAACATGAAGGAAGTTTTTAAAGAATGGCATATAAATAGAGGACTTGGAAAAAAAAATTCCTGAAGTTATTAGACATTAAACTTGGGAAGGAATCTATTCTACCAATGACTAAACAAAGGTTCAAGGTTTTTATTCACTTATTATCAGTTTATATTAATATAACAGCAAATTTATTAAATACATGTATACATTAATTAGCTAGTGGTTTGATTTAATACTCTTATGCTCCACTTACCATTGAATTATACAGAAAATGTTTCACAGGCTTTTGACTACATCATCAACTGTGAGTGGACTGCCAGCTTCATTGTTGGTTGGATGAACTTAGTGTAGCTCTCATGGACTTTTTATGAACTTTACGATTAATTTGTCTTCTTTTGGGATCTGAAAGTTCATAAGCTAATCTTCTTATTTTTTTTATAATTTTTATTCCCCCATATTCCCAGCTTCAAGGGTCTATCTATAAATTTCAATAATTTGACTTCCATTTCTATATCATTTTATCTTTTCAAAAGTGATGTGCAACCGCTAATTTATCTAACTGTACCTGATGTTTCTCCAGTGTTCCTTTAGCCTAATTCCAATGCTTCTTTTTGTTTTGCCAATATATACTTTGTTGCATTCCAAACAGTTGATTTTATATATTCCTGGCTTCTCGTCAGGTATTCTATCATCACCTGAGTTGAGCAGATTATTTAGGCTGAATTTTCACTGGAGACAAAGTAACCCCAAGCTCTCTGAATATTTGGAATATTTTTTGGTGGCCCAAGTAAATTTCTTGTAAATGGTAATTTCTTTATTTGCTGATAATGATGAAGCCTGTTTTAACCTCTTCTCTTGTTTGAATTTCTTGATTTTCTTGTCTACAATTTCTTGGCCATACCCATTGGTTTTGCCATTTGCATTATGTAAGAGTACTCTTTACTGTATTCAAACTCATTCATGAGTATGTTAATGAGTTTATGTGCTAAGCTATTGAGAACTGCATGTTTGTGTGCTGTGGGATTGAAGCCACTGGCCTATTTGTAATTTTCAGTCTGTAAGAAGGGTACAAAAGTTCTTTGACAATATGTTGCATTTTCATAAGTACCAACTTTGCCATGAATCATATCAATCCCTGTTGCCACTAAGACCTTACATTTTCTTCGTCACTCAATATTTCTGGTTTTGTGTCAGTTATATTGTCATGGTAAGGATATTGAATTTTTTCAGATTTCCTACCGATTTTAAGAATCTTTTGCCTCACTTTCCATCAAAACTTCTACGAAAAAGGAAAGCATTTTTTTCTGCTTTGCCTCATATAAATGTAAAAAAGTGTTGCAAAGATATTTGAGAACAATTATTTTGAATTTTTACATTTTTTGCTCTTGCATTAAGATTCCTATTATGAAAATAACATATTATACACTTCTGCTGCTACTACTTGAATAAGTTGCGAAAAACTTTATACAAAGAAGCAAAAATGCCAGCAGTGAACTAAAATAATGCATGCAGCTTGCACATGCCTAAACAACAATTAATAAAAATCTTGTGCAATACACATTAATATAAATGAACACAATGAAAAAGGAACTATCACTTAGAGTCAGAAAATAATTAAAAAAGTGATATAAAATTGCAGGTTATTAAGGAAATGAAGATACATTCTTATTCATTCAACATAATCTCCATGCAGTTCAGTGCACTTGCACAGTCAAAAATCAGTCATTTGACCATTAGTAAGTATTGTTTTTTTCTTTTTGTTTGCTCCAAGTTACTCATACATTGTGGACTAGACATTGGGAACAAAGTTGAATTTGCGGTCCTAAGGATGTCTTTCTTTGGCCCCTATAGATGGAAATCAGTTGGTGCCAGGGCTAGAGAATAAAGATAGCATGACTTAAATCTTATGTCTCCCCATGCCATCACATGTGAGGCCTGGTAATGCCCTGCTGGAGAAAATTCCTTTGGAAAGGAGACCCCTAAAGCTTGTTGTAGATAGCTGGCTTCAAATGGCTTTGCAATAGGTCACAGTAGATTCTATGTTTTACATTTTGGCCCTTAGGTTGATAACATACAATAGTTAAGGCCATTTTGTACCATAAGCATTTTATACTTGTAATAATGTCACCTTATCTTTTGGGACTACTTTATTAAAGCACATATATGAGGGTAGGTCCATAAGTTTCTGGTCTAACCATTTTCAAGACAAAATCTATAAAACAACAAAAACTATATTTCACTTTTCATATAGTTACCCTTTATTGCTATACACTTTTCACATCTTTGAATTAACATTTCAATTCCGTCCCCCAAATATTCAGAAGTCTTGTCATGCAAAATGGGCATAAACAGCATCCATCATTCTTCGTCACACTTAAATTTCCTTTCTTGAAAGTTCTTCTTGAGTTTTGACAAGAGGAACTAGTCACTGGGAGCTAGATCAGGGCTGTAGAGTGGATGGTCAATCTCCTTGAAGCCACATTTCTTCACAGTTTACTTTGCAACAAGAGCTGTGTGCACAGGCATGTTGTCGTGAAAAAGGTGCACACCACAACTCAACTTTCCTTGCCTTTTCTCTTTGATGGAAGCAAGTAGTCTGTGCAGTAGGCCAGCACAGTACTCTCCATTTACTGAGGTGTTCCTCTCCTTGAAGTCAATGCAAAGTATTCTTTCACAGTTCCAAAAGATTGTGGCCATGATCTTTTTGGTTGACTGAATAACCTTGGTCTTTAAGAGGTGGTGCTTTGCCAGGTTTATGTCACTCCATTGATTTGGACAAGGGATTGAAGCATAGTTTCATCTCCTGTAACAGTGGTTTGCAGAATTTCTCTCTCGTTGCCACAGCAGAGCTGCAAAAATGCCTGACAACAGATGACTCATTGCTGCTTTTGGACTTAGGAAAGAAATCTAGGCATCCATCTTTCACTAACTTTACTCATGTTTAAATGTTCATGAAAAATTTGAAGGACTGTCGTTTTAGAAAGGCCTAACTGTGCTGCTATTTCTGTAACTTTGAGCCTCTGATCTTCCATAATTTTTCCTTCCATAAGGGGGATGTTTTCAGGAATAAGCACCTCCAAGGGCTGACCTGCATGCTCTTCATCTTCAATGCTTTCTCGACCCATTCAAAATGTTTGGCCCATTCTTTTATGGTAACATGTGAGGAGGATGCTTCCCCATACACACCATCCAATCATTGTTTAATTTCATTTGGTGTAAGTTCTTCTTTTGTAAAGAATCTAATAGCAGCTATATACTCCATTATGAACATGTCCCAATCTTCTACACATAGTCTTCTTTATGCAACTATATCTGAACAACGGACATAGTAGAGCAGAAGTTACAGCTGCAATCATTTACTTAACAGATAAGGTATGACACTAGATAAGGGTATTATGAAGGTGATAATCTTTATTTGGAAGGCCGAAAACTTATGGACCCACCTTGTATGATCCATTTTTTTATCATTCATCAAGGTTATGCTTGTTACAACTCTCCAGAAAGGCATCTCCACTTTAGTGAGAGTAATACTTTATTATTTGGAAGACCAATTACATAAAAATTGTCAGTCCTCCACACTAATTCCATAAATTTGACTATTTAACAGCACTTCTTTCCATAAGAAATCGCCACTCTGAGATTGAATTGCTAAGGTGATATTTTTACTTGCTCACTTCCTCAGACACTTCCAACTAATTTCCTGAAAGGTATCATTCAGGGGCAATGGAATGCAATATCAATATTTAGATGAATGCTTTACTTAAATGGGAGTTTTGGCAATAAGATAGCAAACACGTGCCCTCTAGAAGGAGTGAATACTTACAGTTCATCGCTTTCAATCTTCTTGCTTTTGTCTGACCTTAAAAATTACAGTTTCAGGGGCTTTGAAGTATACCAGACAAGTGATTTTCATTTGCTGGTAACCAACTTAAATGGGAACTGTGAAGTAACATTGTACAGTCTCCCCACTAGGTCCAAATGTCATGCTAAGGAAACAATTAGAAGCTCAAGAAAAAATAATTTCAATTAAGGCTTATTTAATTTTTTATGAGTTACGTAGAGAAAATTACTAGCCAAAAGAAGTAGATAGATTAAATCCTGCCTTGTTTTCATTCCTAGCCAATATGTGCACATGTGAAACTATTACCTGTCAGTTGGATCGGCTCTAATGGCAGAAAGCAAACTGTCAATTGCCTCCTGATGATTCTCTTGTTCAATATGATGCAATCCTAGACGCAACCATGCCCATTTGGCATCAGCACATGCAACCGTCTCTGTTACATATGTTAACAGCTGAATATTTGCTTCCTGTAACACAAACAGTTTGTTTTTTTTATATCATACCATGTTTATACTGATCTACTACTCAGTTAATAGGCCTGCTTCTCAGCTTATGAGAGCAATAAGGGAGCTAACTTATCGAGAGCTTTGACAAAAATCTGTGCCCCCATTCCAGACATTTGCACAATTTTCTTTTAGTTTTGAGCTGCAAATGTAAATTTTAGTGTACTATATTTCCTGCCAGTTTCATATTGGAAACTGAAACAAAAATTTGAAATTCATTAGCACAAAATGGAAAGGATAATTATATATCTAGCTATTAAAAGTGAATGTTTTGATGAAATACCCTTAGTGATATTAAGTTTGATCTCATTTTGCTCAGAGCTGGCAGTTTACCATTTGGAAACCAGCCACATTATTTGGAACATAAACATTTGCTTGCAGTCAGTGAATCATTAACAGCGATAGCATAAAACTTTTTAATGACCAGCTTACAGAACAATCTTGGAAAGAAATACATAAGGCCAAATATGTAAATGAGAAGTTTAATTCCTTCTTAAATACTTTCATAAGGGTCCACAATTGAAGATTTCCATCTCATGTAAAGAAAATAAATAATATCTCTAGGAATAATGGCTAACACAAGATATCAAAATATCTTGTAAACAAAACATTATTCTAAAATTGTACTTACAAATAAAAAGAGCAATAAGAATAATGACAGGAGCAAAATGACCAATTCATTTAATCCATGATTCAAAACATTAGGAAATTTATTTTTATTTGTGGTAGACAACTCAGAAGTCTTCACGAAAAACTCAGATATACACAGCAAAGAAGTCAGACAAAGCAGGACTTACATAGCCCAAGTATCAAATTGCAGACACTCCAAAAAGTTTTTACTACATTAGTATACTGTTACTTAATTCACTTCCAATGTCTATAAAGGAAATGCATACTAATAAAAATAATTCAGGATACCTTATCACTCCATATCTTCTATACAGAAGAGGGTTTCATACAATCAAAAAAATAAATTGTTCTCCATGAATTAATTCTGTTTTGTAAATATACTAAATGTAAATATTTTAAGTACCATTTTGTACATATTCTAGATGTAAATAATTTAAGTTACAATTAATATGTATTTTTTTTTCTAAGATAACATTTTAATGCAAAACATAATGTCTCTGACAAACTCTACACCATAGTTAAAAACGTAAATATGAAGAATATGACAATTTCGTCAAATGTATATAATGTATGTAATTTCTGATGAAATCTATAGCCTAGAGTTACACTAAGTCATTTAGAGTTGGTTAAACTCCTAGAATTCACAGATTGAAATATGATATATCTGTAAATTGGATCGAAAGTGAAGATATTCTAGAAAAGCAATGTAATTGGCCAAAAAACAAGAAAATGAACAAGAAGAATTAGCATTTTGACAAAGAGAAGAAAGTAAGAATGTCTATTGTACAAGTGAAAAGAAACTTCCTTATTTACTGAAGAATATGCAAGGCAAATCAGTTTATGCTAAATGTTTCTTAGTGAATGCATTATGGTTTCTGCAGGACTCATATGAAATAAAAACATATATTAATTTCATGAGGAACACTAAACTCTCCATCCACACTACATTAGAGATGTGCTTCAGAAAATGCTTCTCAGTATCAAAGATATCTTGACAGATTATTTCATGCAAGTTGGAGCACCATTTGGAGAAACTACAAGGGATAAGTCATAAGTGATAGCAACTATTTTTTTTTCTTGCAAACAAGGGTTAATATGAAAAATTGAATGTATATAATTGAAAGTGTATGGAATGTACTTTCAATTGAAGCCAACAGAAGGTGTGTTTGAGCACAGCTGTGTGTTTTAGCATGCCCCAAAATTCAGTTGGTGAGCAATAGGGGTCAGGAATGGAAGTCATGAAGAATGAACGACATGCATATGTAAAAATAGTATTTTGCCAAGGCAGAAATGAACAAGAATACCATACAAAGTTATGGGAAGCACTGGATGCACATGCCTTGCCACATCGATCAAAGGCAAGGTGGACAGAGGTCTTCAAACAAGTAGAATGTTGACTGCCTATCTGCTGCAGTGGGCATCCTGTGTCCACAGACAAGATGGTAGAACAGTGCTTATGATGATAGGTGCTGGACACTTGTGAAATTAAAAGAGCCAACAGTAATTCCAGCAAAAACCATGCATCACATTATGGGAGGAACTGAACAGGCAGAAAATGTGTGTAAAGTGGGTGCCACATCAATTAAGTGCAGTACAGAAGTGGGCTCACACATCAATTTGGCAAGATTTCAAAAAGAAGAGGATACCATGTTGAACCGCATCATTGCAATTGATGAAATGTGGGCAAGGGCATATGAACAAGAACTCAAGCAACAGTCCAATCAATGGCCTCATCCTAAGTCACCATGTAAACCAAGTTTTGTCAAACTCCGTCACCAACAAAAATCATAGTCTGGCGTGTGACAGTCAATGTGTGCTTGTGTGTCAACTGTGAATGCCCAATATTGCAAGTCTTTTTGGTGTCACAATTGCGCCTTGCCATATACATCAAACAACTAAAATTTTAGAACAACACCATTATTCTCGATGATAATGTGACAGCTCACACAGCCAACAGTGTCAAGTGTCTTTTACAGTGGTAGGGATGGGAAGTACTTCCACACATGCCATGTTTGCCTGATCTCAGTCCCTGTATTTAAATCTGCTTCCCAAAGTGAAGAAGCCATTGCTTGGGAAATGATATGCTAACAAAGCAGACATTTTGACAGCATTTCGATGTGAGATGGCTCATGTTAGCAACTCCCATGCAGCAGATGGTATTCAGAACCTTTCCCATTGCTGGCAATGAACCATTGATGTACTTGGAGAATATTTCGAAGGATGCTAAACAAAATGGATTACCTGCAAGACCAGTCCTGTGACATATTTGCAACCCTGCGTATGTAGTTGTGTATCACTTTTGCACATGCCATAATAAACCAATGTTGTCTGGCTGCCTGTGTTTTTCTTCTTCCCTATAAGGACCCCTATAACCAATCTTCTGTTGGTACCACTCGGCATTAAATGCCATATTCTTTCAATTGTATATCTTAGATTTTTTTATGTTGTCCATTTTTTATGAGAAAAAAAATAGTTGCCATGACTTATAATTTATTCCTCGTATTTATTGCCTTCTAATACTATCCAAGGTTCATGATCCTAGATCTGTAGTGACCATGTGGTTTAGATTTAAACATGGATTAATAGGCTGGAGAAGCTGGCAAACTATTGCTAAACATCTGATGCAGTAATTTTTTCAGTTTTTACAGAGGCAAACAACTCAAATGGAGACCACATTTATAATGAGTGATTAAAGCAGATGGGAGCATACAGAGTACTACATTTAATTTTAATTTACTGAAAAATGTTGTTTCTTTAATGCTGAAATTTTTAAAATTTAAATAAATTTTAATAGCTGCGATCAGAATTTTTATTATACATTTATTTTTGCAACATTTGTTTTACATCTTATAAATCCTAAGCACAATATGAGACCTCTAGAACAAGAAATACATATATCCAATATTTAGTTTAAAAAAAATAATGTTCAAAGTTGTGCTATGTTTTCCCTCTATACAGCAAGGCTTATGAGCCAAGTGAGACTTATTTGCTAACATAAACAGAGTATTCTATAACATTGGTATCAGTAGTATATAAGAGACAATTCAATTGAATAGTTGTTCAAAATTACGTTTTGTGCTGCATATGGTTGAACATCATGGCATTTTAAATGGAAACTATTCTTTTCTGAGGCCAAATATCAAACAAAGCTACAAGAATGAAAGAGGATACTGCTATAAAAAGGGGGGGGAAAAAAATGAAATGTTTAATATATGCCTCTCCTATTCTAATGGTCTCAAAAGCCCACAGATGAAATGAGTATAAATGTAAAAATTGTGTTCTTTTTAACATAAAAAGCATTAGTAATTATTTTGTAAGTTTTCAAATTTTGTGATTCTTTTATTGGCTCATGTCTATATTGCATTATACAAGTAAAAATTATTTCTTGCAGAAAAAAACAATATACTGGTTATATGCCATGAATACTGGGAGGGTGAAGGGGAGTGAAAAATATGAGTAAAATACTCTATAAGTAAAATTATATGCTTTCAACATAACATATGCATTGTATTAAAAACATATTTGTAAACACACAAAAGTTTTCAAAAATGTATTTTGAAGGACTTATTAATTATATAGTGTTTTAGAATTTGAATATATAACTTAATAATAATAATAATAATAATAATAATAATAATAATAATAATAATAATAATAATAATAAGTGAAATTATAATTGGTTAAAATTTATATTACTTTTTGTATCAATGTTTCAGAGTATATTAAAATGAAATCTTTATCATGAACTGACATTAAACTCAACTTTTAATATAAATTTCAAAAAAATGAAAATTACATAACATAGAACTAAATTTGGATATTTTTCTGTAAATTAATTACAACTGCATAAGAGATATGGTTGCTGCTATAACAATAAGATATTTTACTTTCACTTAGGAATCCACAATACTACTAAAATGCTGATGTAAATTACCAGAAAAGGCTATCTTACCACATTTTTTTGGCATCTGTATATATCACTGAGTCCTGCCCCAGCTTCTTTGCAATTGGGATTAAGCCGAAATGCCTTCTGGTAGCAGCGGCGTGCTTTATCCAGATTAGCTTCTTCCAGACTGTAATAACGGCCTAAATATACATAGCATTCAAAGTTTGAAGGATCTATTTTTGTGGCCTGAAAAGAAATGACACATATAAAATAAAAGAACAAGTTTGGTTTTTAAAAGGAAATTATCATATTGCTCTCAAATGTTATCCAATTTCCCATGTAAAATACTCTCTCCTTGATAAAGCCATCTTTTGCTGTAAACAATATAAGAGAGTTGAAAAATTCACGGAAGTTTTTGACAGTAAAGCATTATATCATAATTCAAAGAGATTAGCAGTTGGTAATAGTAGGGCTACTATGCTTCGCTTACTTGTTTAAAATGCTGGACATGTTTCAAAAGCATGAGCTCCCATCCTCAGCTGTAGACTAAGTGTCCTCTGGTGATGGCAGGATAAGTTTACTTAACAGACTCGTTCATATTAATTGACAAAATCAAAAAAATAAACTTATCTAAAGCAGATATGCTTGTTTCTTTTGATGTTACTGCTTTATTTTCTAGCATTTGTAAGAATAAATTACTTAAACTATTAAAAGGATTTGCTATATCCACAAACTATCCATCCATGTGTGAAATAGATGACTTGATAAGACTTACAGAGCTTTGCATAAACCAAATTTTCTTCAATTTTAATGACACTTTTTAGCAAACTTCTGGACTGGCATATGTAGACAATAACTTTGATAGTTCCCAAAATCCACAATGGAGAGATTTGAAACTTCAATTTATTACAAGAAAAAACAATTAAATTCTCCTTAAAATTTGAGGAGGATGGATACCTTTCCTAGATCTAAAAATAATTAAGGATGACAATGAGTTGAACTTTGGTATATACAAGAAACCAACTCATACAGATAAGTGCCTTAAAAACTATAGCTTCAATTCCAAATTGCAACAACAACCAGTCATAAACAGCCTGATACACAAATAGTGAATGTTTCACTTATGGTAAAGGAGACTGTAAAAAAAGAATGCCAATACGTCATAAATACATGTTAGAATGATTTCAATAAAGTATTAATTGACTAAAAAATTGCTAAACATAAAAAAAATTATAGCCACCAGAAACACA
Organism: Metallyticus violacea; assembly: GCA_030762175.1. Lineage (NCBI taxonomy): Eukaryota > Metazoa > Arthropoda > Insecta > Mantodea > Metallyticidae > Metallyticus > Metallyticus violacea. The sequence goes on from CM060837.1 coordinate 54,366,668, forward strand.
TGCAAGCTTATGAAAACGGATAAAAATATCAAATATAAGAAGCTTATATATCACCCAAAAATGTATAAACATTTTTTTAAATTAAAATGTTAATTGCAACTTGCAAAGTGAAACCAATCATATAAGTGATATTATTGTATGATTTAGTTGAACTACACTCTCTTAATGCTTCACTTACTTGTCACAACATATAGAAACAGTTTTGAGAACATTTCGTTCTCATCATCAGCTAGGCTAAAATTCAACTGTCAGATAATTTGTTAAGGTGCAGGAATGTGTATTCTGCTCTGGTGGCAATGTGATAAACTTGTAGTTTATGTTTTCATCCCTGGCAGTGTCAAAGTTCATTAGACTGTCTTTGTATTTGTAGATTTTCATCCAAGTTGCTAGTTCTGCAGGTTTTTGTATTGATTTTAATAAATTTGCTTTATTCATTACGTGGTGATTTTCTGTTCAAAAATGAAATGCTACTGCTGATTTCTCAATTTGCTTGTGCTTTATGTTCCTGAAATGTTCCTTAACTGTGTGCCCATGTTTCTCTTTGTTTTTCCAATGTGGGTTTTTTTCACATTTTGCACAATTTATTTTATAAATACCTGTTTTTTTCTCTTGTGACTCGAAACAATGGCTGGACACCTGGATGTTTCAATTGAACTATATTCAGCACTTACATGGTTTTCCACCAAACAGACAAAACAGAACCTCATGTCAATAACAACAAAATTGTGATTATTATAAACTTCTTAGCATACATGGAAATTAAAGTTGGAGCACACTCTGATTTGGTTTTTGAGTTCAAATTGAAGGCTGTAAAATCAAAGAATTTTGCACTTGTTTGGAAACTGTCAATGTAGTGGATATAGGCTGGTCTGAGGACAGAACATAGCATAACCATGGACAGAAAAGAGGAAAAGTTAGACAATAGAAGTTAGCAATTTAATTCAGGCTACTTAGGAATATACTGATTTATGGAATGCAAAAAATTATAATTAACTGGTACAACTTTGAAATTAAGAAAAAAATAAAATAAATTTCCCACTCAACATGAAAAAACCAAATTATAAGAAAATAAAAACAACAATCAGACAATAGAAGAAGTTAGTAGTCTGGTGGAAATAGGCACTTTGTTCCATTTCTTATCTCTCTCTGCCATGGCAACAACTGACAGACTTAATGAAGTTAAAACAAAATGTATCCTAAACTTAGGTATTCATTTTTTTACACTAAATTCCATTTACTTACATAAAAGTAAGACACATTTTGAGAGAATCTCTCCCATCTTCAGTTGCTCATTGAACCGCCATTACTCGAAATGATGGCTGGACACCCGGATGTTTCTGTAGTGGTCTCCGTTGGTTGAAGTAGGGAATTGCTGAGTTCATCCATAGAAGGAAACTCAAAATTCATTAGGTTTTTTTCTATTTTTTAATATAATTTTTTTTTTCCCAATTGGACAACTCCAATGAGTTGTGAAGATGTTTCAGCAGTTTAATTTCTGGTTTTATTTCATGATTTTTTGGTCCAAAAGTGAGCTGCTGATTTATCCAGGTGCTTAAACCGAATATTCCTAAAATGTTCTTTCCTCCGTATTTCCAAACTTCTCTTTGTTTTGCCTATGTAGCTCTGCTCACAATCTGCACATTTTATTTCGTAAATTCCTGATTTCCGTTCTGTTGATATGGGGTCTTTTACTGTGCAATCTAATGAATTCTTGATTTTGTATCTGTTTTTTGGGGCTAACATTATCCCAGTTCTTTGAAAATTTTCTTGAACTTGTGGTAAATTGGATGGTATTTTTGTATTACTTTTTTGTATTCTTCTTTTGTGTTTTTCAGTGTGGAAACTTCCCTTATCCCTTTTTGTCTTTTAGATTTATTGATAATTTTTATCACTGTTGACTTTGTTGAAACTATTGATTATAGCTGTCTTTATTATTTGTTTGTATTCTATTTTGTACTCTGCTTCTGTGAGTGGAATATTCATCAAACTGTGAAAAATGGCATATTTATGTGGAATGGGGTTATAACTCTCATTTGTTATGTAGTTTTCTGTGTGTGTTTCTTTTCTGTAAATTCCAAAATTCAAACAATCTCCATTTCTTATAATTTTTAAATCTAGAAATGGTAGCCAACCATTTCTTTCTTCTTCTATGGTTATTGCAAAAATGTCATTCACATACTTATACCATGACTTGAAAATTAAAGGGAAGGTTTTTGTGATGTGTTTCAAATGAACTCATGAATAACTCTGCTAGAAAAGGTCACAAAGGGTTTCCCATAGTTAGTCCTGAAACTTGTTGGTAATATTTTTTGTTGAAGCTGAAGTAATTTTGTTTAATGAAAATATTAGTAAGTTTTAATAAATCTTCTATTTCTTCTGTTTTTAAATTTATTAATGTTAACCAGTTTTTTTTTTTAGCATAAGTATAAGTTTCTCTGTAGGTATGCTCGGGAATAAGGCTTTTACATAAAATGAAATCATTATATCTGTAGCCGTAATTCTGCTATGTTTAAGTTTTTTGACTAGATCAACTAAATTTTTAATGCTAAGACTTTGGAATCTCTTAAAAGAATTGAAGACTTTCATCAATTGTATCCTCCTAGATGAAAGAGAGTTTTCAACATTATTCTGTTTTTTTCATGTTTTGCTTTGTTTTGTGGTGGTTCAAAATTGGGAACAAAACACAGACTTGATTAATCTTGCAATTTTTTAATGAGGAAATTACTCAAATTTCACTAAATTTGTTCTACTTATTTGGACATATTTTGAAGGGTGTTGCTTTCATTATCAGCATAATCTGTTTAGTGGAAAATTAACTCCAGAGCAAGATAGTATAGAGCTGTTGTCTGAACAACCCAAAATTATAAATTATACTTATAATTTTGAAATCTGAATGTAACATTTTATGTTATATCTAGTAACCACCATTTAAATGCAAAATGGTACAGGATGATAATTATGCTTTTTCTTTCTCATTAACTTGGGATAATAATATGGAAAAATACACCAAACGCATCATTATTTTTAAGATACAGAAGAGAGCTACAGGGCCTTCAGATAAAAACTATTCCCTACTACAGTGTTTTGATTTGCATCAGCAGTGAGTGGAGCGATATGCCCAGCTGCCAAAAATCAAACACTGTGTATGTGGGATAGTTTTTACATGAAAGTGCTGTGGTACAAGTTCAGAAAATTATCAATTAAAAATAATATTTGAAACTTTTACATATATTACCTATGCTTATGTGAGTGGGCAAAGTTCAGCATGATTGAATTTCACCTCTGAGTAGCAGTAATTTCCTCAGCAAGCTGTGTAATGCTTACATAGTAACTTACAGCAAAATAGCAGCCAATGAACTAGAACTTTACCCACCCAAAAGACCTAAAAACTAATTTCATTCTTCATGCAACCAATGCCAAAATACATTCATGCAATACAAGGAAAAAACAGATGAGCTCTTTGTCATTCCATATTACATCCATTTATATAAATGCTCTGGTATATATATATATGAATTCAAGCACATAAAATTTGCACTATATGCTGTAATTTATCATAGAATTGTATTCTTACATCACTATATTCAAAGTTAAAATATTCATTCATCAAAATTTATATAGAACACAATATTTAAACAATATAAAACATTAATAATGAGCTTCCTGCGTTCAACCATCTGTCACACTATCTACAGAGACATCAGAGCAAAACCAGTTTAAAAATGTGTTGAAAACTTAATCTGATCATTGCTGAAGAGAGCTACTTTTGTAAGAATATAACCCCTCAAGTCCTTGCTATATGTAAATGACTAGACATATTATCACATACATTAATGCCTAGAAAACGATAATTATACTGGCATTACATTCCAGCTCTACATTGAAAAGAGTATAAAGAGGCTCTTTTTTGCATTAAATATTACTATGAATTTTTTTTCCTGAACCATAAGAATTAATGCAACTTACTTTCAATAATGCTGTGAAACTGAGCTCATACTTTTTATGTTCCCAATGAATTTTTGCCAATTCTAACCAGAGATCTGCTATGCTTGGTTCTTCTTTAATTGCATCCTCGAGGTGACTTATGGCAGCTTCAATTTTATTTTGTCTTTTGAGCAACAATGCAGTCAGTAAGGCTGGAGAATTTCCTCGTCGTTGAATGGCATTTAGGCATTTCTCTGCTTCAACAAATTTCCCTAGCATTATAAATGCTCTTGTAAGACATTCTAGCACAAAGGTATTTCCACTATTATTTTCCAATATCTAGAAAAATAAACAATTTTTGGTTATGATTACTGTTTGTACAAAGTGTAAGACTAAGTGTAACAAAAAATATTTTCTCTACTAATGAAAATGTTAATGAGACGTAAACATATGTATGCTGCCTTATCCTCAATCTGTCTGCAACAATGCTGCCACTAGTATAAAATATAATAATGCACTAAGCTCTTCTAATGTTCATTCAGGATATCATCCAACCAATTATGTTTGGGACTTTGTTTATTTATGTACGAGGGTAAGTCCATAAGTTTCCGGCCTAACCATTTTCTAGGTATGATACACACAAAAACTATATTTCACTTTTCAATATAGTTATCCTTTAATGCAATACACTTCTCACATCTTTCAATTAACATTTCAACCCCCCACCCCCCAAAAATAGTCAGAAGTCTTGTCTGCAAAATGGGTATAAACAGCATCCATCACTTCTTTGTCACACTTAAATTTCCTTCCTCCAAGGTCCTTCTTGAGTTATGAGATCAGGAAATAGTCGCTGGGAGCTAGACCTGGGCTGTAGGGTGGATGGTCGATCTGCTTTAAAACCACATTTCTTCACAGTTTGCTTTGCAACAACAGCTGTGTGCACAGGTGCATTGTTGTGAAGAAGGCACATTCTACCTCTCTGCTTTCCTCGCCTTTTCTCTTTGATGGAAGCATGTAGTCTGTGCAGTAGGCCAGCATAGTACTCCCCATTTACTGAGGTGTTCCTCTCCTTGAAGTCAATGAAGAGTATTTCTTCACAGTCCCAAAAGATTGTGGCCATGATCTTGTTGGTTGACTGAGTGACCTTGGCCTTTAGAGGTGGTGCCACTCCAATGATTCTCTTTTGGACAAGGGATCATAGTAGAGAACCATAGCTTCATCCCCTGTAACAATGGCTTGCAAAACTTCTCTCTCGTTGCCACGGAAGAGCTCCAAAAATGCCTGATAACAGATGACTCATTGCTACTTTTGGACTGAGGAAAGAAGTCTAGGCACCCATTTTGCACTAACCTTATTCATGTTTAAATGTTCATGAATAATTCAAAGGACTGTTGTTTTAGAAAGGCCCAACCTTGCTGCTATTCTATAACTTTGAACCACCAGTCTTCCATAAACTCTCTTTCCACAAGAGTGATATTTTCAGGAGTGAGCACCACCAAGAGTCGACCTGCATACTCTTTGTCTTCAATGCTTTCTTGACCCATTTGAAAAAGTTTGGCCTGACTATTCTTTTGCAGTAGAATATGAGGGGAAATCCTCCCCACATACACCATCCAATCGCTGTTTAATTTCATTTGGAGCAAGTCCTTTTTTTATGAAGAATTTAATAATAGCTTGATACTCCATTTTGAACATGTCACAATCTTCTATATGTAGCGTTCTTTATGCAACTATATCTGAACAATTGAACAGAGAGGAGCAGAAGTTAGTTACAGCTGCAATTATTTACTTAACACATAAGATATGACATCAGATAAGGGTTTTGTGAAGGCATTAATCCTTATTGGCAAGGCCAGAAACTTAAGGACCTACCCTCGTACATCATCATCATCATCACCACCACCACCACCAACTTATGAACAAATGATTGCTTAAAGAATGATGTATGTCACAAGGTGAAACCAAAGCACATATTTTTAATTAGATATATCAGATATCAAAAAACATTAAGCTATCAGGAATTTCAAACAAGTTAAATACTTATAACATAAAGCTGAATTATTTATTCTTTGCAAGCTGTGGTCAGGGATTCACAAAGAATAGGCTCAGCACTTACTTTCAATTAACCTTGATATTTAGCATAATTGGATAATACAGCTGGTGATAAACATTCAACTTGACTATTTTGGTTAATAAGAAAACATCTAGAATAAGTTGTTCAAACTTCAAACACTATAAGTACATGGAGCAGCAGTGCCAACATCTTTTGTAAGTTCAACTGTCCAAATGGACATTATTTGTAGCAGACACACACTTGGGATTCTAGCTCTGAGCCTCTTGTGTAGAGCCATAGTTGAAGCTTTTACCTTGGGACATAATTTATGAAGTTAAATCTTAATACAGGAACATTGTTTATTGTATATGCTGTGTGCAATAATGATTCCTACTACTGTATCTTTGATTTGTTAACAGTAATTCATGTAATTGTATGTCTCATCAAATATTAATAAAGTGACACAGATATAGACAATAAATAATCTTTAAGCAAGCTTGTTATCAAGACAGCCTTTTTTTGAATAATATCCTCCTGAATTTCACACCAGAAGTTATTTTAGGCTAGCCACATACTAAACATGATGAATTTATACTGTACAAGTCTAGAAACTAAACAATTATTTAGGTTGACGAAAAAATTACAAATGATAATTTCTTTAGACCCTTTTAATTTTTATTTCTTTTTTAAAATTATGAACATTCTATAAAATTGCACAGGTCTTTAGCATAATTGAGTGAAGTTTGAGAAGGAAGATGCTTTTATTATCTAAGTCTGGAGACCAGAAGCAATATTAAGCTAGGGAAATATTGTAACAAAAGACTAAACAAAGTGATATGAACTGCATTTATAGCTGACTTTGGAACATTGTCCTACTTAGAGCTGGAGAAATGGCTATAAATTTCACCCAAAGCCTGATCATGAGGATATGAATCACAACTCATACATATTACATAAACTGCCTAGTTAGCCACGCACACACACATATCTTAATGTTGGTCCTGTGGTGTAGTGGTAACCATACTTGCCTTCTAAACCCAAGATCGTGGGTTCAAACCCGGCCAGGATCGATGGATTTTTTTGGGCGTAAAAATCTTTCAGAAGGGAAGTAAAGCCGTGGGTCCCGTGTCGTACATTTATGGCACAAAAAAGAACCTCAAGGCTGAAAGAAGAGGCCTCTGAGCAAAATTTGTTGGCCGTTTCACGCCCTGAATTGAATGGGACACTGATGACCTGTGATGTTAAAGAGCATCCGCAAATATATCAAATAAAAAAAAACATATCTTAATATAGATTTGTTTTACTTCAGTTCTTTCCTGAAGAAGAGCTTAACAGGGTTGAAATATTTATTTACTTAAATTGCGTCTTTTTACATGTTTTACCTGCACACCTATACTGCGTTTATTCTTAGAATGGATACTAAAGCAAACATTAACCATGTGGCATTGACTACTGACATTCTACTCATATAAAAGTAATGCATAGTCTACATACATGTAAAATGGGAAACAAATTACAATTATGAATATAATACTCTAATATTTATATTCATAAAAATTCATGGCCGACTAACAGCTATAATTAATTTGTATCAGAGTAAAAACATAGTTGTTTAGTTAAGTAAAACAAACTGGCACATTCTGCTGAAAGCTGAGAGTTCAATTACATTAGTTATTAAATACAAGAGAGGTACAATTTTAATTAGTGGTGAGAAAACAATAGTTATGAATGTTTACCAAATATTCTGATAAGTATTCCACACTAACAATAAAAAGTGCATTCAGCATCTGGTGACAGTAGAAGAAATTAATTTTACATAATGGATGGCTTTGTGATACTATTGTTGATCAACTAGTGATCACATCAGGTGAATCAACTCTTCCAAGTTGCAGTGAGAGTGATGAATGATGATTATTAGTCAGTTTTAATAAGGTAACCTCTCCAATTGTAACACTTTTATCATCATTATTAATTAATAATACTGTTTAGAACTAATTTTTTTTGGTGGACAGATACACTTTGTTTTGTTTATATTAGGTTCTGTTCTAAGAATGCACAGCGTATGCCATGTTATTATATATTGACCAAGGTATTTAAGGTGCAGACTCATGAGGGGGAGGTCTGGGATTCAAACCCTGCGAGAACCGTTCTCCCTGACCGAGGTTTTTTCCAGGTTTTCCTCCGTCCTTATAAATGGCAAATGCCAGGGGGATACCATAAACTTAGGCCTGGAACGTTTCCTTACTTTAAGAAAAAAAATTCTTACCAATTTATCATTACATCTCACGTATCATCAGTGTCCACCGCCTGTGGTGCCTCAGTAGTAAAAACAGACGTTAAACACTATTATAAAAAAAACCTTTAGACAAAGACAGATTTTTGTAAGTACTTGTAAAAGGAGGTTAAAACTTAAGATGTGCTGTTAAGAAATATTTTTAGCTACTAAATAAATGCCTAAAATGGTTGTTATACGAGATAAAAATTGAAATCCAGTGCATATAGTTTTAAAATGTTTGAACAATGTAAAATTTCTACACACAATAGCCAATGACAAATTCATATGTAGGAATATAATCCTATAACCATGTCAGCCTCATGCAGGTTTAAAAATGGTAGAGTTAAATAATGGAAAACAATTTCTTACACTTTGAGCTGCAAAAATCTCATGAATGAATAGACTCTGAAACTCATTTAAATACTTTTGTATCATTATAGATTAGAGTTTCTTGTTGCTACCATAATGGCTCAAATGGTTTGTGTGTTTAAAACTGACTGAAAAAAAAACAAAAAAAAACCAGTAAATGCACAAGGTGTAGTCATGATTCAATAAGGGTATTTCTTTCTTTCTTTTCTTTTTTGTTTTTATTTTCCTTTCTCCCCCTTAAACTCCAAAGAAGAATGCCAGATTAACTTTAGGTGCTGGCAGACTCCAGGCTTGCATAATTCTGTTATCATCTCATACAGTGGGTAGTTGGTATATGGGATGTTTGAATATAGGATTATAATTACAATTGATTAAATGTACTGTTAGTTTTAAGTAAATATAAGGTGGGATCCCTCCCCGAGACCAGGCATACACAGAGTTCTGTGCAGCCCAGTGGTTTTTTACATCTAGGATGGTACCTAGAGTCTAAACCAACCCATCTTTCGGCTATAGACGATTTTATCGCCCAAGTGCGCTAAGCAGACTTCGCTTCCAGTGTCTCACTGGTGGATAGGTCATGTCTACCATACACCTACTCGTATTTAAGAGATGAGTCACTCCTGCATTAAGGTAGCCACCACTATCCTCACAAAAGACTGTGATTCAGGAAAACCTGCCCCCAAGGTACACACCTGAGGCATTCCCCTGGGACACACTGCTCTTGCAAGTCCTCAATTTCCTTGAGTTTGGGACCACTGCCAAGCCAAATCCAACCCAATCTGGACTACACCCCATAGGGAGGGCTTGAATAAGTCTGGTCTGGCTCCTTCTAGTAACATCAGAAGTACCACAGGTACTCAGGGTCTGCAGAGCCCACACCAGGAGCATTTGAAGAGCAATGACCAAAGTCGTGCCCCCCCTCCTTACGGGAACTTTTAAGTAAATATTATATTAAAAGGTGGCATACTAATTATATCAATAAATAAAAAATACATACTTTTTTAACTACAGGTATATTAATATATGGCCAGCAAAAAGCATTTGATTGTTTTGAATTTGAAACTACTGCATTTCTTCTATTTTTATGAGGAATATCCAAAAAGTTTGTGCATTTTCAATAAGTTTCAAGAAAAATGGAGTGGAGAATTGTGTGGTGTGGGATCCTATAGTGTTGTATCATTAGACAACATAGCTATTCTCCGACCTTACAATTAGGAAGAAAGTAACTTTACAATAAGAGCAAAATGGCTGCTTAAACTTGCAATTTGTACCAAAGAACAACAATCTGTCTTCCAATTTTAATAAGCTGTAGGTGTATTTGAGGCAGAAGTTAATTGGAACATGTTAACCCAATATATGATCAATGTTCTCTCTTGTACAATCATCCAAAAATAGACTGTTATATTTGAACAAGGTCATACTAGATTGATATGCAGAATGCTCTAGAGATCTGGTCACACCTACAACTATGCACAATGAAGAGTCTTGGGAATTACAAAAACAGAGGGGTAACTGTCAATGAAATTTCAGAAACCCTGGATGAACGCATTTAAATCACACATGGTGAAATTTTGCAATGTGAGCTTCAAAAAAGTGCCAATGTAACTGACAAATGAGCAATATGCACCAGCACTTAGACATTTCTTCCCACACACAATGAAAAGCCTAAGAAAATTAAATTGGAATTCACAGAACCTCCAGCCTATAATTAAGATTTAACACAATCTGATTTCCATGTTTTTGGCTCAAAAATTAAAAGGTATAAGATTTTTATGAATGAATGACGTGAAAGCAGCAGTGCAACAACAAGCAATTTAAGACTTTTTTTTCTAACATTATGAAGTTAGTAGGACATTGGTAAATTTTTATCACAAAGCAGGAGTTAATACAGAAAAATGTAGAACCTAATGTAGAAAAATAATATATTTACCTTTCTCTATTTATATACAGAGGGGTACCAAAAATGTATACACACTTCAAAGAAAAAATTGTGTTAACATAACAAAATTGAATTCACACAAACAGAGAAAATGATAAGCACTAATCATCTTAGACTTTTACAGTTACAACAGTTGCTCAAAATGCCCACCATTGGCAACGATACACTTCTGAGTACACTGAACTACTGATTGAGCAATGTTTGAGAAAGTGTCCTCGGCAATTGCAACACATGCCATTTCAATTTCTTTCCTGAGTGCTGCCCTTGTGAACATCGCATACAGTATCATGAGTCTCAAATTTGTCTCGAATGCGTGCAATTGTTACTTGCCTTGGCGGTTTTCCTCTGTACATATGTCTCCATTGTCTTTGAATTTCAACAACATTCTCGGTTTTCCAACACCCCCTCAAAATTGCTTTCTGCTGTTCAAACAATAATCTTAGCTCCATTTTGTTGTAGCAACCCTAGCATAATGTAACATGTGTCACATCAGTTTACAGAAGATCTATTACACGTTACTGTTGTTTTTTGGTCCAACTTTGAAATATATTAAATAGATATCTATTGTGAAAGTGTGTATATATTTTTTGGCACCCCTGGTATTTAGTGGTTAAATAATTAATAAATAGAGTGAAAAAAATAAAGTGCAGAAACTTTTTGAATGCCCTTTGTACATTGTGTTAATACATCATTTTGCATTAATATTCTTCTAGCATATGTTTCACTTGCTCTAAGCCCCTGACTTTCCTTTATAACTAATTAATGGATGAAATTCAGGATGGAACTCTGACATCACATATTGTGTAGAAGAAGGGTTGTGAATGGACATCAGTGATGGTGCTACTCTCTAGCCTGCTACTGTCTAGTCTATGTGTCATGCATATCTATAAACACTATGTGCACCACCACAGGTGGCTGAGGTCGTTAAGGCGCAGACTTGTGAGGTGGAAGTCTGGGGTTCGATTCCCACCAGGACTATCCTTCCTGACTGAGGCTTTTTCTAGGTTTTCCTACATTTCATGTATCATCAGTGTCCATCACTGTGGTGCCTCAGCATAAAAAAAAAACACTATTCAAATTGTGTGCACTGTCCTTGGCAGTCGTATGATGCATCTTACTTGCTGTTATTATGGGATGTCAACATACATATCTTTGTATTACAAGTTACACAGTCAAACGACACATATTTTTGTCCTTATGCACTGTAAACTGCATTAATACAGGAGTACTGAAGACAATGAAGAAACTAAAAACAATGAGAATATTGCTGGATGTCTGAGAAGGACATTCATAACTCCAGATGCGACAGTGCAGGAGGTGCAAACAGACTGCAGGCCTCTACATAGAAGTCCCTGCTTACAATGTCATAAAAGATGGTGCTTTTTATGAAACCATGTTACTGCTGTGCAAGAATTTAAGCCTCTTAATAAACAGAAGAGACTTACTGTCATTGATCCTAGCAGTTTGTAAATATACAACTGAGAAAGTCATCTGTGGTTCTCTGAGGTACCTAAGTTAGCATGTCAATAATTAAAACACCTGTATAAGGTCTAGCAAGAATTCTCATATCATACAAGAGTCACCCCTTCATGATGAAATTAAGTGTGCTGTGCTCTGTTGTCGCATCACATTATTGACCACATCATCTTGCACACAACATGAATATTGTAGTCTACACGGAAATCTTTCATTAATTTGTAAATAGGTGGACAATAGTATTTTCAGCAGGATAGTGCAACCTGCTACACCATCAATATCAGTATGGCTGATTACTGATATGTTGGTGAATATCTTCTGTACCATGAAGGGGCATGTGCAGATATGCCTTGATGCTAATGGCAACCACTTTCAACACTTGCTGTGAGATAATCAGCTTTTCAAATATCAATGTTTATGTCAAATATCATTAAATTATGTCTTAATTTGAAAGCTATATGGGAAAATTAGGAGCTGAAAGCAATTATTATAGAACAGATTAATATTATGACAAAAAAAATCATGTTTCAGACAAAGTCACAATTCTTCAGGGGGAAAAAAAAATGATTATACTGTTTAATTACCTTTTTACTCTTTTCAACTGCCTCCATTAGTTTTTCTTCTTCAGTCTGTAAAGACAGTGATTTTACAAGCACAAAAAGCAATGTGTCCATCAGATTATCATCTATGCTTTCTTTGTTCATTGTCTTCAATGCTTCTTTAATACAGTGCTCTGTATCACTGTAACAATGCATGTAAAGGTAGCATTGGGAAAGCAACAGCCAAATATAGCTTGACTTGGAAAGCACACCAAGAACTGCAACATATATAAAATAATAATCCTAAATTAGTATTTGTAATAAGTTCAGACACTTGTCAACAGCTCTGATGGTCAATGAATGTTAAGCAATGATTGTTCATTTACAGGGTGACAAGATTATTTAAAATATTTCTCTCTCTACTACTCAAATTAATTAGTTAATGTTTATATTCATCAATTACTATTTGAACACAGAGGACCTAAATGAGGTATTTTAACGCATCTAAAAATATTTATGACTTCAGAACATATCTAGAAGTAGTAGATTTACAAATATCTTTTCTGCACTGAAACTTAATTTTAACATAATACCAATTATTATAAAATTATAAAATATATAAATATCTGAAACTATTCTTCAGGTTTATAACACTAGCAACCAAGCTGGCTGTATGAAACTTAAAGAAACTTCTTCTAGTTTGATGTTAAGCAAAGATAAACTGCAATATATAATGTGTACAATACTATAATGAGATATCTTGCATTGCCTCCTCTTTGCTGTGATGTGTCCAGAGCTCACTTCAGTTCTCCTGACATTTTATCTGGCAATGGGGAAGATGGGTGTTTTTGTTCATTGACAAAATGGATTCTTCCTTTTTTATTTTGTTGAAGCAAGAAGTAACAGTAGCTTAAGGGATTCAGATTAATTAACTGCAGCAGCAGAACATTATTTTACAAATCTCAATGAATCTACTTACAAAGAAGGCATTAGTGCATGTTGAAAAAAGTGTATTAGTGTTAGAGGAGAATATGTGAGAAATAAAAATACATACTTAAAATGTTGTAAAAATTAGGACATGAACTTTTCAGGTATCTCTCAATACACAATGCATAAGTCATAAATATTTTGTTAATTTAATAATAATAATGATGATGATGATGATGATAATAATAATAATTATTATTATTATTTTGTTTGATGTGTTAATTGTAACTTTATTTATGGAAACCTGGTATGTTGTGATACCACTATGGCAATGATAATTAGTGATATAGGATGGAGGAGAATAGTTCTCAATGTCTAATGATCTGAAACTTTGTTAATGTTGCCTTATAAAAAGATTTATTGCAGTCATGCACAACAAATGTGATTTGCTCGAATGGCATTTGTATAAGAATTTAGTCATATTTTTGGTAATAATGTGAATCAATTTCATACATTGTGAAAAATTTTTAATGGAAACACTTGAGTAAATTTGTTAAATGTTTTTTTTATATAGTATCAAAAGCAGTCATTGTGTGAGAGACACTTTGTAACATAAGACACTGCCATTGCAATGACACAAAATGACTTACACCTGGTGAGGCTAGGAATATCTGATACCTTCTACATCAGTGAAACTTTGGAAGATCACTTTGAAGGATCACAGATGCCACATTTTTTATCCTATAACTCTAATGTAATGTATATCTTATTAATTATTATACATATTTACTGATAAATCTACTTTTATTGTATAAAATTAATCTTAACTGCTTTCTATGTTGGTCCTGGTGATGTAGTGGTAACCATACTTGCCTCCTAAACCCAAGATCACAGATTCAATCCCAGTCAGGATCGATGGATTTTTCCAGGTGGAGGTATGGTTTCCTTTAGAAGCGAAGTAAAGCTGTGGGTCCCAAGTCATAGATTTATGGAATGTAAAAGAATCTCAAGCCTGAAAGAAGAGGTCTCTGAGCAAAATTTATTGGGCATTTCATGCCCTGAATTGAACGGAATGCTGATGACCTATATGTTAAAGAGCATCCATAAATAAAGCAAATCAACAATGTACCTTTAAACTGACATGGTTCAATCATGTATCACACCATATAGAACTGCAATAAACTGAAAATGAAATATGCATATAAGCCTTCTTTGTAGAGCAATAAACACAACTGAAATGATAGTTCATTTTTTAAATTTAATGCTTCTTTTCCCTGATCCTGTTTTCAATTTGTAAAATTCCTACATTAAACCAAGTAGCTTTTAATTGTATACTTTTAAATTTCTTGCCTCATCTACATTATTGTCAGGAAAAAAATTATTACCTTGATTTATGCAATGAAACTTGCATTTTTAAAATTCGTATGTGGGCCCCCTTACTTTTCCGCTGCTATTCTGCAGAATGACATCAGAGAGTCATCAATGTGATGTTACATATAAGGTGAATAACATTATCTACAGTGATAATGGTGCAACAAAATCCTGTATGAAATATATGTATTCTATCTTCAGTACACCATATACTTTATAAAAATCAGCTTGGCTATCATGTTTGTTATGGCAAATAGTAGATGAGCTGAGACTTGCAGGTTTCCATCTTTTCTTTAGCATGGATAAATTTTAATGCATTTATTACTTTGTAAATATATTGTACTATTTAGCTGATGTTGGCCATATAAACATGTGAAATGACTTGTTTCTGTCAATATGTCCTTGTGTAGTGTTGTTATTCTAAACAATATAGAATCGCCTAATCTCTGCCTATCTGCTGATGATGACATAGTGGCCAAGTTCTTTTGATCCCCAACTGGCAGCCTTTGTGTTACAGTCAAAGTAGATTACTACCACTAAAATTTCCTATAAATTGTTTTGTCATCTTTCATACCAAATGCATATTAAAAAGCTACAAGAGCTACTGAAATTAAAATCAAATTTACATTGGTGCAGACACTACATCCTAGTGATACTATTTTCAATCCCCAGTTTTAAAATCCTGAGAACCTTAAAAAGTTTAGGCATATAAACTACAATTTAGATACTATGGAAGTACTAAAAGATAGAATTTGGGAAAACCCTGCTTCTATTTTTAAAAAGGGAACTGCAATGACTGATTAACATCTTCTTAAGCATGTACCAAAAATATCTGAAAGGAGGAGAACAATTCAACCTTTTTAATTTTTGTGATTAAATTATACTTTGTGCTTGCATTTAATTTACATTAATAACATGTGGTTTGTACAATCACCATAATCAGAATTTTCCAGTATACCCACTGATAGTCAAAATTATCATGTTGCAGTCCATACAATTTCATCTAAGATAACAGAAAATAAATAAGGAAGTACATGTACTTACCCCTTTTCAGATTATCGCAGGCTTCCACAAAGTCTTTCTTTTTAAACATTTCTGCCCCTTTTGCCAGCAGTGCCATACTGGATTCAGGATTAAGCTTTGTTAGCTTGGTATAATATTCTTCTATTCTGTCCTCGATAGAATTGCACACTTTCACACCCTGAGCAATTTGCTCACTGTAAACTTTGCAAATCCACTCCAGAGGTTGTTCAGAACTAGGATACAAGGCATGCATATTTATAGCTTCATCTAGCAAAATATTGTTCTTTTTATTTTTGTACAGAATTCTGAGATATTTTTTATAGTATTCTTCATGGTTTTCAATATTGTTATCATGGATGATATTCTCCAGGGCAGTTTCCAACTGAGATGGGGGAAAAAAAAAAGAACCTCAATTAAAATAATATATGAGAAAAAAACAGAAAAGACAAGGCAGAAGGAAAGAACGCAGAGAGGGAGGAAGAAGATAAGAAGGGAGTATGTGTATATACATATATATTGATTCGTGTGCTGAATCAAGACATGTGAGAAATGTGCCTGAAAAAAATGGGTGTTTTAACTCCTTTCTTTGTTCATAAGGATCATTCAAATGAAGAAAATATGATTTACAAAAACAGAATATATTTTAATATTAAATTATTCATGCTCTTATATATATTCTTCTGCAAACTGAATATTGATCAGTAGTTACTCTCAATGTTCAGACAGCAATCCCATTGATAAAGTAGTTTCTCTATATTTGCTGCAAAATTATTCTCCACAAAACAATCTAAAGGTATGAAAAATTTATCTTGCAGTGTTGTTTTGCTGCAAGAATATTAGGTTTAGGAAATTTAATAGTTCTTGTTTTCTTGTTACTGAGACAAAGATATTCTCAGCTCTATAAAAGCTTGTTTAATAAAATTGAAGTAAATTAACATGCATTTACTAGAACATATTTTGCACTATTTGTGGTTTTGATCATGCTTTTACAATAAATGCATATTATGAGGTTTTTAAGACACTTATTTTTAGCATTTTTTGGCTTCTCTTATGTTTACCAGTCATTTTTAAAGATTCAACTTGTAATCTGCCAAATAGCACAGAGATTTTGATGCATTTTGAATTTATTTAATTATGAATTAATTTTTAAGTGCAATATATTGCTTTATTGGTTATAAACTGTTGAACTAATCTGAGCATTTTGTGCTGTTTTTGTGTGATACTGCATTTTTTAAATAAACTTATGGACATTTTTAATTGATTTTTAAAACACACTTTTTAATTTTTTTATTTGTTTGTTTATTCTTTCTCTCTCTCTCACACACACAAATACAATTTTTTGTGTTTCATCTCTTAAAAGACAATTTGTTCCTTAATGAGGAATAAAGAAATTCACAGTGAAATGATCTTAAAATCTTAGGTAGATTAAAAGTAAAATCACTTAAAATCATGTCAACACATTAAAACACTCTTGACGTTCCACTCTTAAAAACTTTTAAAACTGAGACTTTGCTCACATTGTCAACCATGAAATCGTTCATGGTTGACAATGTAAGCAAAGTCTCATGAAATATGTCCTAGTTTTAAAAGTTTTGAGAGTGGAACGTCAAGCATGTTTTAATGTGGTGACATGATTTTAAGTGATTTTACTTTTAATCTACCTAAGAGTTTGTTTCTTGCTGTTACAAAAGCTAAATCATATACTTTATTCCAAGAAAACAGATACAGTTGCTCTTCAAGTTGACAAACGTGATCGTCTTTTGCTTTTGGTGGCTATGGCTATGAAATTATTCATAGCTCTCAATATTGCTAGCTATGTAGCTATCAATAGCAAGGGATTAGTGTATTTTAGCTATGAATAGAATGCTTACTACCACTACGACTACGACTACCACTACCACTATTTTATTATTGCCTAAATCATATAGCTTCCTATTATGTACCATGGTACCAGGAGAGGGCAAGCTGACCAAGACTTTGATCATCAACATTACATAAATGAAATATACAAACATAAATTTATATATGAGTTGAATTTTAGCTCTGATGAGAACCAAATGTTCTAGAAACTGGTTCTATACATTATGACAAGTAAGTGAAGCATTAAGAGTGTGTAGTTCAACTAAATCACACAATAATATCAATTAATTTATATTTTTTTTATGATACATTTGTGAAGTTGTATTTTGCAGTTTCTATTGAGCTTTACAGCAACCTTCTTGAATTTGTATTCACAATTACTGCAGAAAATTAACCTAAAGTATTCTAACACTTAATTCTTTTTTCATAAATGCTCAAAAGTACTTTTTTTTTAATATTGTTTATCGCCCGTTTTTACTACTGAGGCACCACAGGCGGTGGACACTGAAGATATATGAGATGAAATATATATTGTGAAAGGATTTTTTTTTAAGGAAGGAAATGTTCCAGGACTAAGTTTAGGGTACCTCCCCGGTATTTACCATTTATGAGGACTGAGGATAACCTCAGTCAGGGAGGACAGTTCTGGCAGGTTTCGAGCCCCAGACCTCCCGCTCACGAGTCCACACCGAGACGACCTCAGTCACTCATGGCGGTTCAACTACTATACATTATATTTTGAACAGAAATAAAAGTCATACCACAGAGCTCTAATTTTTATCAGATTTATCTGTTACTAAGTTATTCATGTATACATATATAGTCAACTTCCCATATCAAACACTAACTGAACATTCCTGTGTAGCCCAGGAGTCTTGATTTATAAATGTTAAACTGGCCATGAAGGCCCACAATATCATCATAAACATAAAAGGATTAGACCTAAGGCCTCTTCTGGATCCTGATATATCATTCAAACTATTTGAATTTAGTTACATTTAGCACTTAGCACAGATGTGTGGCCAACACATTGCCTCAAGTGCCAGCTATTGCAAGGTATGTAAAATGGCTGGTAATTTTGTATGGGGACCTAATTTTTCAGGTATGGGCTTCTTTACTGTGTCATCTTTGATATGGGCCTTACAGTTTAAAATCCTTTTAGGAGAATTTGCATGGCAAGCATGTCATTACTATAATCATATTTACCGCAACATCAATTTTGCCTCTCTAGAAATAAATGCTAGAGGTAAATAAATGGGCCAAGACTTCAAGACATCAGAACTTACCACTGCCGACAATTTGGAAGATAAATTGCTTTGCTGACTCATTACTGATACCAAAGTTTCCCATATCACATTCTTTTTCTCTGCAGCTGCTTGACTGGCTTCCGCTTCTAGTACATCAACACAAGATTCCAGAAGAGAGGACTTACTAGCCAGTGTTGATACCTTTTTACATATATCGGAGAATTTTACCAGGTCACTATACAGATACAAGAAGATGCAATTAATAATTCATAGTACTCATATTTTGCTTAATTATTCTGCAAAATGTACTGATTAACACTTACTCCATTTTAGGTCAGAATATGATAAAATGAGTTGATAATCTTGCAACAGTATATTTGTCAAATTGACAGACAATGCCAATTTCTCATTTTAAAACATAGTTACATTATATGGTGGGAGAGGAAGAAAAGCATTGCTTATTGCTTATTTACACACAACTTTGAAAGTGTAATATAATGCTCATGAAGTGATGATAAATTTGGAACAGAAACAGATCTACATTCATTTCATTAGTTTATAACAACTACTTAGTTATATAAAGCAAATAATTCCTGTTCAGCTAACTCTGAATAATGAACTAATCAAGCCACTAACTTTGGTTGGAACTGTAAAAACTTCTTTAACAACATTTTTCAAATGATCTACACTTCAAGCACACTAGACAAAATAATAGAAAATAGTTTATGGAAATGAAAAGGCAGATCAGTTGGCAAAAAATCTTTTTTGGCCCTGAACCTGCAGTTATATTGGTACATGCATTGCTAAGACCGCAGTAAAAACATGGATTGGGCAAAACACCAGGTGGCAAACCTATCCTGGAAAAATACAAGCTAGAAAATGGATCATAGAACCAAGCAACACTATCTCCACTTCCTAAAATTGGACAAAAGAGGAATAAGGCATGGTCACTTAAGGAAACATCTAAGAAATGCGAGACTCTATAAAGATGAACCTATTGGTAAAATGTGTAAGCAGAATGAGGAATCTGCCTCACATATCCTGTTAGAGTGCCCATTCCTGATAAAGAGATTTACTCTTTCTATAACCAGGGAAGACCTAGGAATGGATGCTAACATTGGAACCAAAATACTGCAACTTGTTCAAGGAACAGATTTTTGGAAAATTGAATTTTGAAGGCATCTTTTCCAAAAGCCTTATAGGTTGACTTGCCGAGGTAACTTAAACTCCATTAAATCCCCCGCTATCTCTAACGTGCAGATAACCTACCCAACAATAATTGAAAAGATTTGTTTTTGCCATGCTGATCTTAATGAGATGAACAATTCTTACAGAAGATTGTGTTCCATGATGAGGATACATTCTATGTGTTTGTATTATCAGGATATGGATTATGATTAATAACCACATGCCTACATTGAGTATCAAGTGACAGCCTGAAAGTGAACATGTGGTATGCCCTCACACTTGATGAGTGATAGGCCCACTTTTCTCTATGGAACCAACAGTGACATAGTGCTATCCTGATATGTTAAAATTGTATGCAATGTCAAAATTGAAGATGAGCATATCATTTATTCACAAGTTGGTGGTGCTCCTCCACACTGTAGTTTAACGTTTGTGAGTTTCTGGATATGCCAGTTTCATTGTCTGGATAGGAAGGAATGAATGGAAGGCATGATCACCACCATTGTTGGATCTCATGCCTTCAAGACTTTTACCTTTTGGGGCTATTTAAGGCAAAATGTTTAGTGTTCATATCAATGTGAAACAGAGAATCAGATATGCTATTCAATTTATTATACTTGAAAATTTTGGCAAATTGGATGTACTTCGGCAAGTCATATTAAATTGCCACATTAAATTGCACCAACCTCACAAAAAAGCTTCAAAATGTATCTTTTATTTAGTGCCTGTTTGGAATGTTTAATGTTTATGGTCATATCAATAATAGTAATTGAAACACCATCACAGCTCCATACACACACTGTATTTGAAAATTATATGCAGAAAAATAAACAATTCAGCATAATGTAGGACAGGAATGTTTTGGAAAATACCAGCTTAGAAAAAAATTGTAACAAAGGAAAATCATGTACCTTTCAAGATGGAGTAAATTTTTGTAGACTAAAGGAAGTTCTGGTGATTCTGGTTCCTCTTTTTCATAATATGATCCTAAGCCCTGCCACGCTGTAATTATGTGTGGAGCAGCTTCAATGGCCTTTTGAAAAGCTTTTGGGGCTTGGTCTTTTTGATCAGATTCTTGTAGAGATGCTCCGAAAAATACGAGTGCTGAATAGTTGTTCCTGTCACTTTTCAGAACCAGCTAAAATGGCATAAAAATGCATTATATATTCATTTGTTTTTATTTATTACTAAAAATAAGTACACAATATAAAATCTATGGATATGTTAGTAAAGCTGTATAATGCATAAAACATATTAATTCACTCAAATGAAATAAATCATTCTACACATAAGACTACTATTGTTATAAAATTCTTCATATTAGGTATGTGTATAAAAATCAAATCCAGCTGAAGCTTATTCCTTAAACAGCTTTTTAATTTGTCATTTACTGTTGCACAAGTATTGATATCATTATTATATAAGAGCTGATGTAACATTCAGTTCTATTTCTTGCGAAAAAATAATCTTAAATGTTTAGATGTGTTCTGTACTATGCACTTCCATTGAAGACTTCATTGCATGATCACTTTGTCTGTACCTCTAGTTAAATAAGTTAACTGCAGCTAAGAAAATGGTTGGTGATCGAAGTCAATTTAGGAATCGGGCAACATTTCTATAGAGTTAAGAACAAATGGACATGGTGTGTGAGGAGAGAGGACTTTTGATTTGGATTGGTTTTACTCAGGGCAATTTGTATGTTGGAAATAATGTAATTATTCACCAGTATGTTTGAAAATATTATCGTGGTGGCATGAGTTTCAGTATTGGCCTGGCGTAGAACTTGGGTTGAACATACAATTAATAATAAATAAATGGAATGCTTAGATTGTGATTTAAAATGCACAGGAAAAAAGAAAAGAAATTTGGAAAACAGAAAGAAAGAACATTTTAGAAATGTCTGACTAAAACAATTGGAAAAATTGATGGTAGTAACTGACTTTTGGAAATACAACCATGGAAAAGCAAAAAGCCATTTTGTTATAAGAAACACACACACTCCAATAGAACTATCAAAATGGGAAAACATTTTAATTCTTAAAAATTGAGAAAAATTAGTCAATTTTGACATCTCACCTCTGGATAAATTAAGCAAATTTCTATTTTAGCCAAAAGATGTTGACAGAACTAGCAGCCCAGATCCAGCCACAACATGTGGCTACCCAAAACTTACCAAGCAGTCAATGCTGAAGATGGACAGTTTTTGAAATATGTTCTAATTAAATATCCTGTAAGTGAAGGACGCATCGCCATTTGGATACATTCAAGTGGGAATATTATTCTGTGTTACAGAAATTTCTTGTTTTGTGGCTTCTGACTTTGAAAGACAACCTTTCATATGAAAAGTAATTTTTTTTAAAGAATTATGTAACAAAAATATCTGTTTGACTTGACTTGTTAATCTATAGACAAATAACTAATAAATTTTATACCTTTGCAGTTATGTTTAATTACATAGTTTCAAGATGATTTTGTTTTGAAATTCTGCAAAATGTCTTACCTTGCATAATCTCATAGCAGTTTTGAAGTCTTTGTTTTTAAGAGCCTCTCGGGCTTCTTTTAATGTTGCTTTGATTTCTTTGGAATCCATGTTTGACTACACCTGCAGAGGTTCAAATACAAACTTTAGACATTGAGATAAAACACAAAATTATCAATTGCTAGAATAATGCACTGCACATTTATAATTCCTTTGGTTCCTTCTAATGCTCATAATGACTGCAGAAATTAAGTTTCAAGATTACATTGAACTGTCATTTTCATCACTGTTAGTAAAAGCTCGTATAAAAACAGAAAAAATAAATAAATAAATAAATAAAATTAACATTCAAATGAAGTCAATCAATATAACACACTTTTTCCCCAGTTTACAAGTCATGCATTCCAGTTACAATGATTGCATGTTGTCACAATATTTGCTCTACATGATTGATATGAATGCTATACTCATGCACTACAAGAAACTATTGACAATGTGGAGATAATAAAAACTATGATGTAGCTAATGCTTTCAAACTTATTTCATTGTGCTGAAGAGCACATGAAAACGAATCAACAGAATTTTTGCCTTGCATTTCCTACACAAATCATACCCAAACAAATGTTGCAAACTAACTATGAATTCTATTTCTAAGTCAGAAATTGTAATAATAATTAGATTTAAAGTTAAAAATTTATGTGGATGGGATAGAATAAGCATTAAATTGCTGAAATGTTATTCTCTTGAAATAAGTTTACCTTGCAGCCATTTATGTAATAATTCTATCTTATCAGGAACATTCCTGAAAACTTTAAAGCTAGATCTAGTTAAACCGCTGCATAAAAATGTGACAAACATTTATCAATAAAGTACAGCCTATTTTACTATTATTTTTTATCTCCTAGGCTCTGAAAAAAGTAATTTATAATCACCTTCTGAACTACCTGCACATTAACAATATTATAACCCATTTCAAAATGGCTTTGCAAGAGGTGTATCAACCAACAATTTCTCAGACTTTCCACCAATAAAAATATAAAATAAAAAAGGCTTTAAATTAGAATTTTTTAAGATTTAGCAAAGGCTTTTGATACACTGAACTACAAACTTGTAAAAAAATTATACTTTTATGGCCTTGAAACTACTTCAGTAAACTGGTTTGAGTCATATTTATCACACTGATCTCAAAAGACTGTGGTGAAGCAGCATATATCTGAAGTGGGTATAATTAAGCATGAAGTTCCACAGGGTTTTTCTAATATATATAAATGATTTGAATGGCAATTTTAGTACT
The DNA here is from genome assembly GCA_030762175.1 of Metallyticus violacea. Classification (NCBI taxonomy): domain Eukaryota; kingdom Metazoa; phylum Arthropoda; class Insecta; order Mantodea; family Metallyticidae; genus Metallyticus; species Metallyticus violacea. The sequence continues at coordinate 54,390,632 of CM060837.1, forward strand.
GAAGTTAGATGGTATGAGTGCATTCAATTCGGGTAAAGGCAGAAGAAGCATTAAAGGAATTGAACTTGTGGTTTGAAGCTAATAAATTATTCTTAATTTTGCCCAGTTTAAAACTAAAAACAAAAATGTCCCCGTACTTAGTATTCAATATAAAGAATTCAGCATGCACACCAAATCTTTAGGATTAAAAATTGATCATTGCTAAATTGGAATAGAAATATACACACAATTATCCCCAAACTCAGCACAGACTATTATGCCTTATAAATTTTCTGCACCAGAAAGAGTTATGTACTTATGCACTGTTTACTTTGCTTACTTTCATTCCATTCTTGGATGTGGGGTAATATTTTGGGATAAATCATTATATAGTAAAAAAGGCAACGATTTCTCAAAAAAAAAAAAAAAAAAAAAATTAAGAATCATCTCTTGTCCTTATTCAAGATTCTAAAGTCCTTACTCTCAAGGTGAATACCTTTATTTGCTTATGTGCTATTTAGTCAATAATTTAAATGGTTTTAAACAAAGTTTCAAAGTTCATAATTATAACACCAGAGGGAGAAAGTTACATTTTGCTAAATATATAACACTGACCAGCCAACTCACTGACATTTATTAATTAATTAAAATGTAAATTGGAACTTGCACAGTGAAGTCAATCATATAATTGATATTATTGTATGATACATGCTCTTAATGCTTCACTTAATGTCATAATATATAGAACCAGTTTCGAGAACATTCCATTCTCATCATCAGCTAAGAAATTAATCATATTATGACAAGTAAGTGAAGCATAAAGAGTGAGTAGTTCAACTAAATCATACAATAATATCAATCACTGACGCTTGTTCACAAATGCAGCCAATAATCTGCTATTTAAATATATAACAGACATACTAGTTCTTTAAAAACTTTGAGTAATGATGCAAATTGCAAAGATTTTAAGAAAAACTTAAAATATACTTAATTACCAATATTTTTATAAATATAATGATACTTAAGCTGTTCACCAGACTGAGTTCCATATCATACTGCACTTTTACATTTGTTATATTATAGTTAGCTGTAGTATTTGCTTTTGTTTTGCACTCATGCATCTGTAGTGCATATCATGAATGCAATTAGCTATTTTTATAAGATTGTTCATCTATCTTGCTTCATTATATTTAATTGCTGCATAAACAATGTACATTATTTTATTTATTGTATGTATGAATTCATGTATCCATTATTTATAGCAAACAGTATGTTTGACATGCTCCATACCTTGAGCCTGCACTCACTATGCAATCTATGGAGCAGCAACTAACTAAAATTACAAGCTTTTAGCAGTACCATTCAGAAGAATGCAAAAACAAGTTAAATGATGAAGCTATAGATTCTGCAGAAAAAAATAATTACCTGCATCAAATACTGTAATGAATTTAACTGGGTAATGTAATAAAGGACGAAAATGATTGAAAAGAAATGAATTTCAATTCCTATGACAAAAATGAAAAAACGTTATGGCATTTGAAGAATACATTTTGCTCCAGTTACAAGTATGCAGTATTGATGACACTGTCACAGGAATCCTTTCAGCTTCACATTTTGTGAATTTTGTTGTGTAATCAAATTATAGCATAAAAAAATGTGAACTATACACAATATTTTTGGTATTGTGGGGTAAAAAAAAAAAAAATTGAGAATTAAAATTGAGATTACACTGCTGTAACATAATTTGATTTATGTTTTATTTCCTTAATGTAGCTAATGCCCAGCTATGATCCCAAGATCCCATACAGAGGTTGGTTACTCTAGAGGTAAAGAAGTAATGGCATGAATATATCTAAATATAACCCACAATATTAAATATGCCGTAATAAATTACATTATGCAGCAATTTTTTTCCCATTGCCTGCTATGCAATTACCTTTGAACATGCCCAAACCTATTGAACGGTGTACGAAAAGTCAATGTTCTACGTTTAATTGCTTTTTTGAAACAATGACACTATAATTGACATACGACAAAAACGAGTCAAATAAACAAAATGATAAGAGTTGTGGAACTGATATTAATTTGCCAAGTTCCTCCACGATTACCATTGATACATTTTAAAGTACTGTTGCTTAAGTGCTCTTATGCCCATATGGTTGCTAATACAATCTAATACGATAACGTCACAGAAATTTTTGGGGTACGCGTTTCGAACAGATACATTATCTTGCATACTTCTAATATCTTAATAAATTATACCTCAAACATTAACCTCAAAAAGGCTTCCAATTCCTTTCCCGAAAATGCGTGTATTACGTGCAAACAGTTTTTTTTCATGTTGTCAAACGCATCGGGATTTCCATAATTATAATCGGCATATACGAAAATATAACTCTAAATTCATCTCTCCACTGCATTTAACACGCTTCTCGTGTCTTCTTACCGCTGAGTTCTCGATAGGTTAATATGTAGTTCTCAGTTTTTGCTTTTTTGGCATGCTAGTAATCGGTAGGCAGTGCAGTGCTGTGCAGTGCAGCACCAACATATCCAACCTAAGAACGTAAAGTTCCCTAGTAAAGAGAGGCAAATAGAAATGCATTTTTAAATTAATTTTAATACCATGTTAGTAGATACTAGTTTACAGTTTTATTACACATATGCTTCAATTAAGGTTACCGTTGATTTCTACAATAGGATCACTCCTTTTTCATTCCAGCATTAAAAAAAAAAAAAAAAAAAAAAAATAAGCTCTCAATGAACATTAACCTAGGATGCAATATTATCCAGTACGTTCTAGATACCAAACTTTTTAGAAAATTAGGCAAAATTCACCCTGGTATTCATATATTGTCACTTTACTTAGGAAATTAAGTAAATAATATTATGGCATTTATTCAATAAAGAATTCTGTAAGCTTAAATGCCTTAAAAGTGATGCAAACTTTCACTCTTTATCATCAAATACAGTCATCTTCTGGGAGAAATTCAGCAAAATCAGCCATATATTTAGGCTTCAAACAAAGACAATAAATCAATGATGAATCTACCAGATAGAACTAGTTGTAAGACGCATTGTAAAAAATTAGGTATTTGACCTTTCCTTCTTTATATATGCAAAAATATGTTAAAAGAACCATGACAAAGTTTAATAAGCAAACAAATTTTCGCACATATTGTACTAGAATTCAATCTATGCCATATTCAATACAACATATCTCTATTTGAACGTAAAATACAATTATACAACGTTCTGCCGAACAGATTAAACGAAATCAAGGGAGATGACACAATTAAAAAAATCAGTTTAAGTCTACTAGAAATCATGCTATTCCATTCAAGAGTATAGCACATATCACGTAAAGGTGTATTTTAGAGCTTGTTTCATTGGTTTGTAATACACTTTTCACTCTTTCTGTTGGTCTTGTATTTTTCACTATTTTTTCCCCCTTATTGTATACATATTATGTTTTATTTAACACTTGTACGAGCATTACACAGTTGAATGCTTATACCATAAGTCCACAAGCACGCACAGAATAAGCATGTTCCTCTGAACGGGTAGTCAGTTTAATGCCAGAACCATGTCAAAGATATAAACACAAAAGGACATATTATGTGCCTGCTAGAAATGATAGAATTTTATCCCGAGACCTTCAGTAATTTTACTGTTTTTCAGAAATGTTAGGTAAAGTGCAAACTCATACATGCTACTAAGCTGTAAATGTTTTTATTCCATATAATAGAGGATTTAATACAAATATTGCATAACATTATAAAATTGTATCGATTCTTATACAAGGCGGAAAATGGAGATATTTTGATTACGGTGGGTGAATATAAATGCCAAATTATGAGAGGATAATAAAGACCTGAAGAACATAATGGAAAAACAAAGTAAGGGGAAAAGTGATGATAACGGAGAAAGATTTATAGATTTTTGCAACAGAATCTGGCTCACGATAGGTGGCAGCATATTTCCACAAGTGTTTGTTATACGGCGACGGGTTTGCCCAGATCACCGAGTAGAGAATCAAAAGATCACTTTGCCATCAGGAAAACCTGATATCCCTAGCTGCTTGAGTAATGATTTCACCAAAGTTGTAGATAAAATGATTCAACTGCAATTTACTATTTACTGAGAAACAGTTTTGAATAGTTAATCAGAGAAAACAAGATATGAGCGGAGAAAATCTTAAATGATACATATAAGTTGTTAGGTATGACAGAGGAAGTTGGTAAATAATGGGTTAGCCAAAAAAAAGTAAAGATCAATAGAACAGGGGAAAGTATTTAAAAATCAACTCAACTAGGCAAGAACGAGAGAGGAAAAGGAACAGATAAGAGTGAATAGGATGGTGAAGAAGAATTTTCATCGATAACCTTGCAACACAAGCAGAAACAGAGCTGGCATTGGCGACAGCAGATTATATTACATTACTAAGAGATTTTAGAAATAAAAAAAAATCATTGGGTTGTCAAAATCGAACAGATAATAGAAGAAGAAGAAAAGGACAAGGACGACGACGACGACGACGACGATGATGATGATGATGATGATGATGATGAAACAGAAGATACGGCTATAGATACAGAACACCATCAAAACAGGAGACCATGAAGGCTATAAATAAACTTTCAAAGAGCAAATCCCTAAGAGCATATAAACATTGTGGCCTCGGCTGATATCCTGCTTTCATTGTTCCGGAAGAAGAAAAAATACAAGAAAATTGGAATAGATGAATGTTATCTTGCATAGAAAGGAGATACGAAAGTTATTACGCCATTATTAGTTCAAGCAAGATATTTTAATGGGTGATCCTGAACAAAATTAAAAAGTAATCCAATGTAAGTTTAGAAGGGAGCAGGCAGGAATCTGGGAAGGACATTCATGTGTAGATAAATTAACACACTATGCATATAACTGAATAATCTACGGAGTTACAGTTCCCACTTTACATGTTGCCTTGGACTTCTAAAAGTTTGCATTAAAAGAAATATGATAGGGAGTGTGAAGGAATACTCTTCATTGACTTCAAGGAGAGGAACGCCACAGTAAATGGGAAGTACTATGCTGGCCTACTGCACAGACTACGTACTTCCATCAAAGAGAAAAGGCGAGGAAAGCTAAGTGGTGGTTGACGCCTTCTTCACGACAACGCGTCTGTCCACACAGCTCTTGTTGCAAAGGAAGCTGTGAAGAAGAAATGTGGTTTCAAGGAGATTGCCCCTCCACTCTACAGTCCAGATTTAGCTTCCAGTGACTATTTCCTCTTCTCAAAACTCAAGAAGGATCTTCGAGGAAGGAAATTTAAATGTGACAAAGAAGTGATGGATGCTAATGCTAATTTTGCAGATAAGATTTCTATTTTTGAGGAGGGATTGAACTTTTAATTCACGGGGCAGATGTGAATAGTGTATTGCAATAAAGGGTAAATATATTGAAAAGTGAAATATAGTTTTTGTCTTTATCATACTCAGAAAATGGTTAGGCCTGTAACTTATGGACCTACTAGAGGTATTTGACGGACGAATAGATTAGTAGATTAGCGAAACTTTACCTACTTTGGTCAACAGGTTACAAAATGAATTGTTTCAAAGAAGTTCATTACTTGATTTCGTTAAAGAAAGCGTACTGATATTAAATATTGCACTAAACACAATAAAAAAGAAGGGACAAAAGAAAGAAAGAAAGAAAGAAAGAAAGAAAAGCATTTTGGCACTGTTTTATTTTATATAATGCACGTTACTGATAAAAATCACCCTTTCCTTTCTTTTCTTGAAATATTTTACAATATTCTTGAGCACAACAAAATGAAATGCCATTTGTTTCACTGTTAGCGAAGTCATTAGAGATAGCTCGTAATACACACTGACTCAGTGTTTGAAGAGCGCGTGGTTGTTACCTCATTTAATACTGACATAATTCGATTTTAAAGATGAAGTAAGAGGTCACTAGCTAAATAATCCGATTTTGAAGTAACCGGATGCAGTTATGACGTCAGTCAACTAGAGACTGGAGTTCCGTTCACCTAAAATTAACAGAAGCACCGGCAGTTCCATTGCAGATAGCCAATTTGTGGAGAAAGGATGACGTCAATGAAGAATTAGAACACCGAGAAACTGGATTGTTTTGAGGCAAAGAAATGACTTTAGAGGGAGAAGGGTGAGGGAGGGGGAATACTGTGGAATCACCCCATGCAAAAAGCTAGGTAAGTAGGTAAAACGGCAGATCAAATTAAGACGACCTTGGAGATATGTTTTCGGTTCAAACGCGTGTGAAGCCTTCACGTGCCTGATTTATGCATTAACATTGAGCATAACCATTATGAAGAGGACCAACGAGGATTTTTTATGTTCTTCTTTCATTGCTATAAGGCAAGATGTAAATAAAAAAAAAATAAATAAAAATAAAAATAATTTTTAATAGCAGAAAAAAAGGGGAAGAGCATTTTAAGTATTAGGAATTATATACTAATAAAATTTGGGCATTAATAATTATTATACCTGATATTGGAATGGTGCTTTTACAAAACACTTAACGAAAGAGCTTTCCTGTCTTACTTAAATGGTAAAGCGGCTTCATACTTCTTAGTGAAATTCAGCATTTATTTAGCTCGCATATTCGCAAATTCTCAGGTTGCAGCATAGCGTATCGTGCAGATAAGGCGCCCTAGAGCCTTCAAGAAAAAACATTCCTGGTGAAAGAATGCCATAAAAACAATTGCAGCATCTTGCACCAGCTATATGATTAATATGCAAACAATTCACCAGTTTGATATCCAAGTTAGAATGAATAGGTAGTATAGTGAATGATTTGAAGGCATAAGTAGGCAGATTGTTAACAATAATTGCTGACAAAGTTGTTGGCGGACTAACGAAGTCCAAATAGAAAGAACTTTGGGATGTGGGATATTGAAACCGAACCTAGAAAGTGTTACTGTTGGTTTGAGTTATCGTTTTTGGGGACAATTATTGGTTCATTGTACAGGTATAGTGATGAAACTGTGACTGGTATTGGTGCGTCGTAGTATTAATAGACATACTTTGTTCCATTTGCACAAGGCATGTTGCTATCGAGAACGTTTAGTTCTTGCAAGATGGTGCAAGAGCACATCATACACAGATGTTTCTAACATAATTTAACACCAAGTTTTTGCCATAGATAATAGTCATTAGAGAAAAGAGTGCTTGACCTTCCTCCTTACCTGGTTAAGCCCTGTGCCTGTTTAGTTTAAGGATAAAATATAGCTGAATTCAAGGTATCAATAGAGAATGAATTACTGATGAATTCCAGGATATACTTGCCGCTGTGATGGCTAATTTTGCATGTCGATTTAATCACGTAATAATGTGAGAATTTGCAAATGAAACATAATTTCATAAATTCCTTAAGACTATGTGTAATTTTTTTTATGAATGGACTAAATATTTGCGTTCGTTGGAGAATTGTAGCTATCTGTATAAATCAGTTTTTCACAATTTTACACACAAGTTTTAACTCAAAAAATATCGATACTATATCATCGCGAATAAAGTGTGTAATATTTACGTTTATAGATACTTCGAATCAAATTTTGAATATGTACAACTTAAAGAGATGCCACCAGATAAATTAAGATCTGACGACTGCTATTTACTGCTATTTATGAATATTGTTTAATGCCTGTTTTTACTCCTAAGGCATCATAGGCAGTGGATTCTGATGATACGTGGGATGAAATGATAAATTGGGAAAGGATTTTTTTAAAGAAAGGAAACGTTCCAGGCATAAGTTTATCGTATCTCCTCGGCAATTTGTCATGTATGTGAGGAAAACGTGCAAAAAGCTCAGTCAGGGAGGGCGGTCCTGGTGAGAATCAAATCATATATCTCCAGCTATTTATTGCTGAAGATGCACTCAACAAAACAGCAGATATTTTAAAATAATTATTGTCACCATAAAATAATATATAAGGAATTGGCTGATATCCTCTAACAAATGAAATTAAATGCAAAATACAAAATTCAACCTACAAATTATATAGGATATTAAAATTCTATTCGCAAACTTCCAAGCACATTTAGAAGAGATGAATCAAACGTTTATGTTAAATAAACATGATTCTGAAATTAACATACAGTCAACTTAAAGTCAAGTAAAGTGAGAGATTAGAGAGGGTGTTGAACCTGATTGAGAATTACATTTTGCATTAATGTATTATAACAATTAGTTCAAAATACTATACATTATTAAAATTCACGAGCATACACAGATGGGAGTAATGCTTATTTATTTTGATTTATTTATGGACGCTCTTTAACAGGACGGGAGTAATGCAATAATAAGTTCGATGTTCATGGAACAATTATAGATGTTACCTGCATGACTTGTGCTGATGCAGAAGTTCCTGCAACTGTTTATCTGAGCCAGAAAGCTATCGCGTAGCTTCACAAGAAGAAGTCTGATTGGTCCGAGGAACTTGCAGGCAATTCACAAATCCCTCGCGAGTGCAGCAACCACTAACACCCAAAGACATTTCACATTTTTCAGAGTATGCAGTAAACTCTACTGTATTCTTTAGTCTTTGTAAAGTACATAACTTAATGTTTTGAGCACTGATTGCCATCGTGCCATAAATAACCACACAGATTCTTATTTACCAGTTTTTCAGTGCTGGTTCCAGATACTTGGTTATTTAATAAAAAATGGTATGCTTTGATCTCTTCTATTACACTAGAAATTTTGACATCCACTATTGAGCATCCTGTATCATACATACGAGGGTAGGTACACAAGTTTCGGATTATCGCTTTCACAAAATCCTCATTTTGTATCAAACTTATCTGTTAAGTAAATAATTGCAACTGTAACTACCGCTCCGCTGTGTTCAGTTGTTCAGATATGGTTGCGTAAAGAAGGCTATGTGTAGAAGATTGTGACATGTTCAAAATGGAGTTTCGAGCTGTTATTAAATTCTGCACAAAACAAGGACTTACTCCAAATTAAATTAAACAGCGACTGAACAGTGAATATGGGGAAGCATTCCCCTCATATTTTACCGTAAAAGAATGGGGCAAACTTTTTCGTATGGGTCGAGAAAGCGTTGAAGACGAAGGGCGTGCAGGTCGACTCTTGGAGGTGCTCACTCCTGAAAACATCGCTCTTGTGGAAGGAGAAATTATGAAAGACCAGCTGCTCAAAGTTACAGAAATAACAGCAAGGTTAGACCTTTCTAAAACAACAGTCCTTCGTGTTATTCATGAACATTAAACATGAATAAGGCTAGTGCAAGATGGGAGACTAAACTTTTTCACCTGTCCAAAAGCAGCAACGAGTCATCTGTTGTCAGGTATTTTTGAAGCTCTGTCATAGCAACGAGAGAGAAGTTCTGAAAACCATTGTTACGGAGATGAAACTATGGTCTTCTACTATGATCCCTTGTCCAAATGAGAATCAATGGAGGGAGGACTTTGGCGGTAGTTTCCGAATCAGACACTACGGAATAATTGGCTTTGACACTCCATTATTGACGCAGTTTAACAGTACATGCAAAAAAACAATTGCACACTGTTCCACGTGTACTGATTCGTGCTATACGTACATTTTGTATTGCTCTTAACACAAAGGAACGATGAATATTTATGATCCCGTAACAATGGCACACTCAAACATGGCATTGCCAATCGTGTCTTTCGTAACCACATTTCTCATATGCCAATGTACATTCGGAGTCTAATTTTGCTGAACTGCCTTCAGTAATTTAAACGTTAAAAAAAAAAAAAAAAAAAAAAAACCAGAGACCGAGGACGAGTGAAACACCCAATATAATCACCTGTAGTTAAAGTATCCTGCCATATATCGTGTATTCTTCTCTTTAAAAATGAAATTACACTTGTGATTCCATATACCTTTTATTACTCTCATAATTAACCTGAATTGCTTAAGCTAAAATTAACAGTTACTATCATATGTTGTGAATTCATTGCTTTAGCGTACAAGTATTCAATGACAATTCTAGTCATCATTATTGTTTTGTGGAAACAGAGGACAAAAAAATCAAGCTCTGTCATATCCTTCTTTAGAAAAAACATTATTATGTTCAAGGAATTTGAAACCATAGTTTTTTTAATAATGAAAATGGAAGGGGTAAAACTAAAAACAAATACAATTTGGTGCTGGTTTTCTAAAACATTGCACTTGAATATTCTTCAGATTTTCCTATAATGAAGTCCTCTTTCTGTCATATAATTCAAAACTGGCTTGAATAGAAAGTTATAAGAAATAAGTAATTGGAGTTATCTCACTGTAATGACGTTTCGAGAGAATAGAGACATTTTCAGTAAAAATATTTGACTGTTTAAAGGAATTCCTGGGGCTATTTAGATATAAAAATGGGAATTTTACTGTCTAAAGATAAAGTCACATTTGAAATCGCTATATTTCGAACTCGTTAAGTTCTTCTATGGCAAGAAGACAATGACAAATAAAATATTTAACAGTAATTATAAAATCTTTTAAAAGGATAAAACACTAAGATAAAGTTACACCTGAAATCGCTAATTTCGAACTCGTATGGCAAGAAGACAAGCGAAGGTGATAAAAGTAAATATTTAGTATCGAAGGTAACGTTATGCATGGAAACAGATGAAACTAGCAATAAGAGTGTGTGGGGGAAAAAATTAATACATTAAGATTTAAACCAGATGGTATATGCGCTTTATGTAAAAATATACATAGCTGCCATAAAGCGCGTTTAAATCTTAATGTATTAATTTTTTCCCCCACACACTCTTATTGCTAGTTTCATCTGTTTCCATGCATAACGATTCCTTCGATACTCAATATTTATTTTTATCACCTTCACTTGTCTTCTTGCCATAGAAGAACTCTAGCAGTTCGAAATATAGTGATTACAAGTGTCACTTTCTCTTAGTGTTTTATTCTTTTCTGCTTTTATATTTACTGTTAATTTGTTACTTTGTTAAAAGTGTTACTTTATTTTTCTTGTATATATATATATATATATATATATATATATATATATATATATATGTTCATTTTTAAAGAAATCGAAAAGAACAATCTCATTATTTCCTATTGAAATTTATTTTAAATTATTTTTATTGATGAAGAATCTGAAGTAAAAATATGCTTTATGGTTAAATGATTAGTCAGGTGCAGTATAACTAAACCAACTAAAACGACGTGCGCTCTATAATTAATAAAAGCATTACACTTGGTGAAATCACCATGTAATAAATAATGCTTATTACTTTAAAGACAATATTTTTATTGGGCATGGCAACATTTAAATTGTCCGCTATTGAAATACGGTAGACGGCGCTTGCAACAAGGTAAATGAGAGAGCGGTCATTGAACTTGCTCCAAATCGTGGTTTACTTGAAATGACCTTGCGCCTTTCCTTCGAGGCGGAACTAACTAGAACACCAGCCTGTGTTATTCTACACACGCCGTGGATATATAACAGAGCAACGTGTATTGCTGATAACCTTATTACGTGTTACTAGAATGATTAACGCAATGAGGTGGCTGTCTGTCATCTGCAAACCGTTAGTATCTAGCTTTAATCCAACGAATCATGATATTTATTTGAATAGTGTTTAACGCCCGTTTTCACTACTGAGGGCATCACAGTGGACACTGGTGATACATGAGATGAAATGATATATTGGGAAAGGCTTTTTTCCCCATACGAAAGGAAGCGTTATAGGTTTTAGTTTTGGACACCATTTGCATTTTTGAGGACTGAAGAAAACCTGAAAAAAAAATCCTCAGTCAAAAGTCCTAGCGGGAATCAAATCGCAAGCCTCCTGCTCACGAGCCTGATTATTTTTATTCGGTTTATTTATGGATGCTCTTTAACATATCGGTCATCAGAATCCTATTCAACTCGGGGAATGAAACGGCCGATAAACGGCGCATAGATCTCTTCTTTCAGGCTTTAGGTTCTTTTACATGCCATAAATCTACAACATGGGACGCATTGCTTTACTTACCCTCCAAAGGAAATCATACTTAGGATCGCTTTAACGACCTCTGCCACCCGTTTCGATCATCAAACCACCATTTAATAATCAATCACTAGAAAATATACCAGGTCTAAATGTGGATCTTAAAGAAATAACAAACAGTCACAAGGAAGTAACTAGTGTTGGTGAAGAAGTTAAAAAAGAAGACAGTAACTGTTCGAGGTCGGCGAATAGGCGGACCGGGAGCATATGTAGCGATTGTAAAAATGGTACTCACAACGAACAACGTAATATAGAGTGATTTTCAGGTACTGTGGGGAAGTTTGTTTTAAAAAGGTTAACTTAAGTCCTTCAAAGTGAGAGTAAAAGGGGAAGTTTAAGCGATATATAGTGGTCGGTCTACGCATGATGCGTGTGACTAACGGTTGCTTTGGTTTTGCAACGACAGTCGAGAGAAGTCAGTTGAGCCACAGTTGGGATCCGCCCCTCAGATTCCTAGGAACCAACTATTTTTTTTTATGGTGTTTAACTCCAGTTTTTACTACTGAGACACCACAGGCGGTGGACACTGATGAAATGATATATTAGGAAAGGGTTTTTAAGGAAGGAAACGTTCCAGGCCTAAGTTTAGGGTACCTCCCCGGCATTTGCCATTTATGAGGACTGAGGAAAACCGGGAAAAAATCTGTCATGGAAAACGGTTTTGCGGGATTCGAACCCCAGACCTCCCGCTCACGAGTACGCGCCTCAACGACCTCGGCCACCCGTGGCAGTTCTAGGAACCATGACGTGGATTTGTAGATATATGAAATATTTGCTTAGTATAATAAAAATGTAAATCATTTGTTTGCAACACCAATAATATTATTTGTGAAAACGTCCCAGTTTTCAATGTTTAGGATTTACGGGCCAGTGTAGGTTTTCGGTAGGCTTTTGCTGTTTAGGAGGCCTGGGCTGCGACAATATCTGGCTCAATTATTGTCGAGAAAATTATATTTAGATGTTCAAGGTCTTCAGTAATGTACCATCGCCCAAGGAAAACGATTTGAAGCTCACTTTAATAACAAATTGCGACAATTTCACTTTTGAATCGGTGATATGAATGAGAATTTCATATTGAATTAAATAAAACTGTAGGTATGCAGTCCACGGTTTTTCGAAGTTTTAAGCTAAGTTAAATAAGGTAACGGGTAACACATTAATTCGTTTACCATATATATATATATATATATATATATATAAAATTATTGATGATTTAAGCATACAATACCTATGAACTACAAATATATATATTAATGAAAAATAAAAATAAAGAAACACTATTAACAATGTAACAAATTAACACTAATAATAAAAGTAGATAAAGATAAAACACAGAGAAAGAGTCACACTTGAAATTGCTATATTTCGAACTACTGCAGTTCTTCAATGGCAAGAAGCTAGACTAACTTCTGTGTTTTATCTTTATCTACTTTTATAATTAGTGTTAATTTATGTATATATATGTATGTATATATATATATATATATGTCACCCTGGTACGTGGTTTCCTAAACCAGGGCGCATATACCAAATTTTGCATTTATTATTATAAAGTATACAATATAATAATCTCTTAATATATTATTTTACAGATTTTCCTAATAACAAGATTAAAATAATATAATAAAATAGTGAAAAAAATCAAAATAATTCAATTAAACCACAATATAAGTTTACTAAACTACTTCCCAATTTAATCTTCCAAAATCTACAAAATCTATCAAATTAACAATTACTGGGAGCCAGTAGAATAGCTGGTAGTCAGTTATTCTATCCTAATTTATTACATTACTACACTACTAACCACGGTTACCAACGGTATGTACTACTATCCAGTACTTGGTAGAATTTCTCTTAAATTAAACATTACACTTAATTGTTTCAAGTCTCCTTAACTGACTCATTGCTGCTAGGAGGAAAGAAGTCTAGGCATCCATCTTGCACCAACCTTATTCATGTTTAAATGTTCATGAATAATTCGAAGACAAGGTATGACACCAGATAAGGGTTTTGTGAAGGCGATAACCCTTATCGGCGAGGCCGGTAACTTATGGACCTACACTCGTAATTCAATGGAATTGACTGTTAATAATACAATTTAGAAACTAATCTCAAGGTGCACACCATTGGATTTATGTAGTAATAGAAGTTAGCTATTATAAACAAGCTTGCGTTTTCCTTTTTCTTAGTATTTCGAGATATCTATCGTTGATTATTTTGCGTAATAGTTGATCGTTTTGTAACCATAAGATATTGTTTAATACCATGTCAAATGGAGCTTGAACTTACATAAAGTCAGTGGCATGAATGCCTTTATACATTTTATGTCCTAATATGTAAGTTTGAAACCCCTGAATCAGGGTTTTCTATCTTAAATTGCATGTCTAAGATCTCTCTAAACCGAATTAAAATATCTCGGTACTGTTCAGATTGTATCTTTATTCCATTTGCTACCAACTTTTATAACAATGTTCAACTTTTAGTTTTCCTTTTTCAGAATCTTTTATGATTACCCATAATTTAGAAATGTGTTAATTTGCAGCAATGAGTTGTTTAAGCAATACTGACGATGAATAGTACATCTTACTATTATTCACCATTGAACATTTTAAAATGGTTAGTAAGGGAACAAAAATGCCCCTCTTGTATGTGGAGTATATTGAAAATCTTTTAGGACTTTGGGAGTGATTGCATAATAGGTGGATACTTTTAAATATTCTTAGAGCTTAGTTCTGGGAAAATGTTTTCTATAAAAATTTTGCACTCTTACTTGCTTGTGACTTGTATCTAATGTGTATAAAAACGATTTTTATGATAGTCAAAAATTATGCCGACTATTTCACTCATGTGACGTCATCTCAAAATCGACCAATGAAGTGAAACAGAATTTTGAACCAATCACAGCCAGAATACAGAGTGAAATTATCGAAAAAAATTATCAAATCCATTTTATCACGCTACGTGCATGTCTTATAGTCAGTGTAGCTAAACTCTACACCTCCACCATATAATTCCTGAACACGCATCACTGACCACTTTTACTTGAGACGGGTTGGTGAGATACTGATAGCATCAAAATCAATAACAACCGACAATCATAACGCAAAATGGAGGGTTCTTCACAGCGTTTTGGTGCTGCGTCAAATGTGCAAATTTATCTTATCATTAGGAATTCCAAATAACAGAATACAGAGATAAATAGAGACACTGTAGGTTAATCGGTTATCCCCCACCCCCCAATTCGTATTAGAAAATCGAACGGTAACGATTATAATAGTCCACTTTTGCCATTTTCAGTCTCATGGTTCCTGAATAGAATAGACATTCATAAGTATATCATTTTATACAATTGTTAATATTTTGAGCGCAAATTTAAAATATATATCAATTTTATTCCTAGTCCATTCATGAAATAGTCCTAAACTCGTATTTTGCTCATCTCTATTAGCATTAATGACAATCGGCATTCTTCTGTCGTAAGATTGAATGAAAATGCTAAGTATAAATATACAATTATTACAACTTTGTAAATCAAAATTACAAGAATTATATTTAAATTCTTATTTTATTCGTGAAATAGTCCTAATAAATATCATTCGAGTGTCTTAGCTTTCCAGATAAATTCACTACCTTCGTGAATTTATCGGTAATCTTTCGTGATATTGTGATACTTTTTCTTTATAAACATACATTTAGTTAAATATTTAATCCAATTTTACTGTTCAATTCACAGTAATTTCCTGAATGGGTGTTTTCTAAGCAATAAAGATTCTTTCAGAACCTAAAAGAACATTACGCCACAAAGTTTGATTATGGTGTCAAATATAAACAGTGCTGACCTCGATGTTCACTCGTTCTTCAAAGTCTCCAAAAGATCATCCAATGTCACACAAAACACAGTGAAATTCGCTTGGCTTGCACTTGAGTGTTGTATTGCTCTCTCGCTCATATCAGATGACTTTTGTATGGTGCATGCTGTATATTAGCTTTCCAGCATTACTTTCTCCTTGAGGGGAAAAAAAAAATGAATTATGATAGACGGCTCTTTTTATTAGTCCCGACTTCAATGGATTTACTCAGAGAGCAAAAAGTGAAATGGGAACACGGAGGATTATATTGACCAGATAAATGAGAAAGCTCTTGATGGGAAACATAACCTCGGTTAAGTTCGAGAGCTGTTTTGTGTCGAGAGCAATCAGAACGGGAATGTTGTTCATAACGAAATCGATATATTAATTTAATATGGAATTCTTTTTGAAAAGTATTATTTTAAATAAAAAATCATAAATTAGATGTAGGTAATAAATATTAACCAAAGTTTACTAATAAATAAATAAAAATTAAAAAATAGTGCATTATGTAAAATAATTATTTATCATAAGTAATATCACAAGAGGGTCTGAGATTACCGATAAATTCACCAACGTAGTGAGTGAATTTATCTAGAAAGCTCAGACATTCGAGTGATATTTATTAGGACTATTTCACGAACAAAATAAGAATTTAAATATAATTCCACTAAAATTGGCTTACAAAATTGTAATAATCGTATATTATATATTATATAAAATTATAATATCGTACATTTGTGCTTAACCTTTTCAAGCCATCTTGTGACAGAAGAATGCGACTGTCAGTAATGCCAATAGAGAAGAGCAAAATACGGTGTTAGGACTATTGATGAATAGAATAAGAATAAAAGTGATAAATATTTGAAATTCGCGCACAGAATATTAACACTTGAATAAAATGTTATGCTTATGAATATCTATTTTATTTAGAAAGCGCGATATTTAAATGGACAAAAGACTATTACAATCACTACCGTTTAGTTTTCTAATACCAACTGAGGGAAAAAAAAAGATAACATACAGTGTCTATTTTTCTTTGTATTCTGTAATTTGGAATGAATGAGTAGTATTTAACGCCCGTTTTTACTATAGAGGCACCACAGGCGATGGACACTGATGATACATGGGAAGAAATGATTTGCGAAAGGATTTTATTTTTAAGGAAAAAAATCATTCCAGGCCTATATTTAGGGTACCTCCCCGGCATTTGCCCTTTCTGTAATTTGGAATTCCTAATGATAGGTTCACTTTGAACAGTTGACGCATCACCAAAAGGCTACATTTAATTATGATTGTCTGTTGTCCATACTTTTGTTGCTATCAATAGTTCCCCACTACCAAAAGTGGTCAGTGATGCATGTTCAGGAATTATATGGGAGGTATAGAGTTGACTACACTGACCACAAGACAAATGCATGTTGCGTGATTAAACGGAGTTGACATTATTTTTTCTATAATTTCACTCCATAATCCGGCTGGGAATAATCAAAATTTGAAATTTTGTTTAGTTTCATTGGCCGACTTTAAGTTGACGTCACATGAGTGAAATAGTCGCATTAATAAATTATTATGTATTTAGATTCAAAATATTGTGCATACAAATGAAACAAAATTTCAGATAATGAACATTATTAATTATAACATCAATAATATACATTTTAATACAGTTTTGAAATATAAAAATAAAAAATTAAAAGTAAGTGTATGTATGATGATTTTTTCCCCCCACATAGTCCATAGTAGTCGGACTCAGTTGAAAAAGATTTGGCGAATATGAGGTTAGTTATTCATAAGTAACATGCCTGTACTTATAAATGCACATTTTAGGTTTTTTTGAAAAGTTCGGCAAATGTTTTGACAAATGACAATTGTCCGTGCGCGCCTATAGCAATGTTTCAGCAGTAGCGACGTATAGTTAACGTTTAACAACCATCTCAATTGACCACTAACACAACCGAGTTCCCTGCTATGAATAAACCGTTTTATTTGAAGAATTGGATGGCGGCGCAGAACAAAGCAGAGCTGGATAAAGTTCTTGGAAACTCTGCAGTAGCGCTGAAGATTATTTACAGTTGAATCAGTTTAAGCATGGTGGTACATGCACCGAAAATGAAACACGCTTTGGATGCTCAATTGAGTTCACTATGAACATTTTCGTAATGGAAAATCGCCAAATGACGGTGTGCGAGTTAACTGAGGCTATAGGTATCTCAACTGAGTGCACAGAAAATGACATAATATTATAATAAGTTATGTGTGCGATGGATGCTGCATTTGTTAGGCAAGCGAAAGGACATTTCGATGTAGTGTTTGTCCATGTTTAATTGCAATCCGCAGAATTTTTTTTTTTTTTTTTTTCCGTTCATTCTATGCCGTGATTGACATTTAACTTCTACCTGAATTCTCTCTCTGCACAATTTTTTACACTTGTATCTGTTGCTGACAGTTGGCATCTCCAAGCCATGAGATCATAACATTCAAAGAGGTTTAGAAAATGTGTATGGAGAGATGGCGATTTCTTTAAGATCATATACTTTATTCTAGATTTATTGCTTGTTCGTTTGGTTTCAAGTATCTTAAACCGGTGAGCTACGATTCCATTCTAAAACAATTTTTTTTATAAGGAGGGGGGTTTAAACATTACGTTAGGGTAGTGGCAAATAGAACATTTGGGAAACCTTTTTAAAATACGTGGAATTTTTTAAACCTAACATACATTATGTTATATTTTAGTCTTCTTCAATGGATCTATAACCCGTTATCGTGCCATGCTTTCCGCAACGACCTCTGCTTCCTCTACCTCCGTCTTACGACTTCATTGATAAAGGACAGTATTGCAAGGGGAGGATGATCAGCATGCCGGTCGCCCATTGCGCCACTTTCTAGATCGAAAAACCCCATTCCAGACCTCTTTAACATAGAATTATTCCCAAGCAAGTGCCGGGAATCAAATCCTGGTACTCCCGGCCAGCTGTCAGCAACCCTAACCACTAGACCAAGAAGGCGATCATATTTTGGTGTATTCAAATAAAGATTGCAGATAAATCCCTCTCCCCGCATATGTCGCAGCCATCTTCCCAGCTCCCAGCATTACTTGCCTCCTAAACCCCAGATTCCATCCCGGCCAGGACCTATGGATTTTTTTGGGCATAAAAATCCTCAGTACGGTTTCCTTTGGAAAGGAAGTAAAGCCGTGGGTCCCATGTAGTACATTTACGGCACGAAAAAGAACCTTAAGCCTGAAAAAAGCGGCCTCTGAGCAAAATTTGTCGGCCATTTCACGCCCTGAATTGAATGAGATATTGATGACCTGAGATGTTAAAGAGCGTCCGTACATATCTTTTTCCTTTAAACCTTTAGATTTGGCATAGAGTCTGGCTTGTGAATAACTTTATGTTTACGTGGACCTACCTACTTTAAATCGGATACCAAAAAGTCTTACAAATAAGTAGTCTAAATATGCTCAAAAGATTTATGGTTATGTGAAAACTGTTTTGCTTAAAATCTGTATGTTCTTTTGTTTTAATGCTATAAATATATTGTAACTCTACTTGTGAAACAATTTAGACGAGTATAAACTCGAAAAAGGTGACACTAGATTCCAGAAAAGTTCATATTATGGTTGGTAGATCAAATTGTATAAATTGAATAAGCTATATTTAATATCAAAGTTTAACAGAGACATTAAATCATGTTTTGCCACCTTCTAACAATAAAAAGAAAGACATCAACTGTTGCCATATCTCTCTCTCTTCCTCCCTCCCTTTTTCTGATAAAAGTGTGTAAACATTATTTAGATAAGCAATCAAAAAGATCTCTAATAAAATGTTCTTTTAAACTATAAAGAATCCTCAATTCCACTATGAATTTGCTAGAATTTTAAGGATTTATATTTGTTTATTTGCCAGAACTATTACAATATAGTGTGGGTAATAGTAAAGTTTAAAAATATTAAAATCTAATAATATTACGACCATCAAATTAGATGCTGTATATTCCTCCAAAAGTTTAGTAACATTTTAGTAGCTTCAGTTTCTTGGAATATTAAAAACTGTTACAAAACTTATTACATATTATGTATATTGTATATAAAGATTCATTTCTGTAATTTGTAAGATGTTTTCGATTTACATTGCGGCTCCACTTTTTAAAAGACTTAATGTAAAAAAATCTCATCTTCAAGTCAAGCTACACTTAATGTACTGAAATCTCATCAAATTAGCTATAGACTTACGACGGAATGTCTGCAAGCTCTCATTAATTTTTCCACATAGAACTTTGTTAGAAACCTGAACTTAAGGGCAGTAGTCAACTCACTAAAGAACTCAGAAAGGCAGAACAGCTGCCCGGTCAAGAACTGGGTAAATTTCTTATTAAAATAGTCAATAGCACCCTGGCTAAGGAATAGGAATAAGAAGCAAACTACGAAACCTAATGGAATGATTATTGGACAGTGAACTTTTCACGAAGGATAGGACTTTATAATAATATCCCATAAGCCATCTATGTGAACATTGTGACGAAACTGCAAAACACATCTTTCTAGAGTGTGAAGCTCTCTAAGGACAAAGGACATCACTATTAGGATTATGTCCTTCGGGAGGTGTAATTTCTAAGCTTGTAGGAAAGATTTCTAGAGTTCACTGAAGCCCTAGATCTTTTTTTATTTTATTTTTTTGTTTAATTTTTTTATTTACGGACCCTCTTTGACATCTCAGGTCATCAGCGTTCCATTCAAATCAGGGCATGGAATGGCCGACAAATTTTGCTGAGAGGCCTCTTTTTTTCAGGCTTGAGGTTCTTTATCATGCCGTAATGTACGACACGGGACCCACGGCTTTACTTCCCTTCCGAAAGAATCCATACTTAGGATTTTTACGCCCGAAAAATCCATCGGTCCTGGCCAGGATCGAACCCGAGATCTTGAGTTTAAGAGGCAAGTATGGTTACCACTACACCACCAGGATCCACATCCTAGATTTGAAACTACAAAGGAATGCTCTATCTACCCACTACAACATCGATCGAAATAAAGAAAATCGAACTTAAAACCAATGTTCTTTAAATTTTGCTTTTGATAGTTTTCTTTCAGGTGATATACGGGACTCTATAAGCCAACATATTCGATATATATATATATATATATATATATATATATATATATATATATATATAATTTCATTTAATATATTTATGCTATACTTCTAGGTTTGTTTAAACAAGTTCTAAAGTACGTCGCCAAAATCCACAATTGACGCATTTTCTGCAGTTTCGCCAGAAGCTTGAATTACTGATAATGCGTCGCTAATAGTTTTGAATTGCTCCCACACTTTAGATGTCTTGTTCAGCTGTAGTCAGGGGTTTCAAGGGAAGTGTTTAGGAAGTCCTTCCTTTGACATCGCTTTACGGGAATCCGCGGTGCCGTCCAGAACACGAGTAACCTTTCAGCCAAGGCTGAATGACGCTTATAGCTAAGGTAGGTCACCGTCTTCCCTCTCACTCACTCCTTGGCGTTGGCCCTGCTCTTTCACTATCATTCACTGAAGTGGTATCGAAAGTCATCAAAAGAGCACGCGCGATCACACACCTAGACTCGGTCAAGGACAACGGCATGTGCATAGAGTAGCCAGTTGCTGTAACATTGAGTATAGTGCTCTGCAAGGTGTAATGTCTTATACGGGCGACGCCCCTACTTTGGTTTCCTACTCATCCATTACTGCTTCATTTATCACTCATCTTGCTTTTGTGGATATTCGGTCTGGAGTAATTGCTGGGTTTCCTGTACAATAGTGAAGATTTTGTATAAAATAAATTAAAAATAGAGGTATATAATGTCAAAGACGTTCAATAAGTAATGCCACATTGCTTTTTTCAGTCGGTTTGGAGTAATTACTGCGTTTCATGAACAATGGTGAAAATTATGCATAAAATAAATTAAAAATATATGCTATATAATGACAAAGACGGCAAATAAGTAATGCCACGCTGTTTTTTATGTATCAGCCAAATTATCTTGGAAAATAAAACATCTATGTATAGTGTTTTTGAACTTCATATGCTAGATGGCAGTATGCACTTTTTTTTTCTTAAAGTAAATGATACAGAAAGTGTATATCTTTTTGGTGTAAAATTGAACTATCACCAAATTTCAGAAGAATTTTTATAAATGGCGATGGATAAAGCAAAAATACTATCATCATCAAAAGAAAATAGAGGCAATCTCATTGATTATTTATGCTCCGGGCACCCACATATTGGAATGATGATGGGACATTCTATTTCGGGATAATCATAAAATAAAAAAGCAAACACGCTGCTATACTCTATTGATATTGTCAATTATCCACCTGTTAGAATATTAAAACTTGTATAAATAAGTCCACGAAGTCTAGCTGCCTATAATTTTTTTTTGATTGATTTTATTTATGGACGCTGTTTAACATCTCAGGTTATCAGCGTCCAATTCAACTCAGGGCGTGAAACGGCCAACAAATTTTGCTCAGAGGCCTCTCTTTCAGGCTTGAGGTTCTTTTTCGTGCCGTAAATGTACGACAAGGGACCCATGGCTTTACTTCCCTTCCGAAGGAAGCCATACGTAGGATTTTTACGCCCGAAAAAATGCATTGGTCCTGGCCAGGCTCAAACCCGCGATCTTGGGTTTAGGAGGCAAGTATGGTAACTACTACACCACCAGGACCGACACTGCTGCCTATCATGAGGAACAAAGAACAATCATCTATAGTTTACTCATTGAAAGGTGACGATTTTTCATACAGCATTGTAACGGGAAATGAAACATGTAATTCGCCACTTTGAGCCCGAGACCAAATTAGAGTGGCATCACAAAACTTTCTTCGGAGTAAATGAAGTTCAAGTCAATACTCTCAGCCAGTAGTCCTCACAAAGATGTAACCAACATTCTTCAGAATAACTCGAAGTCACACTCTTCTACACAACCGAAAAAAATCAATAAACGTCGGCAAGTCCTTCCTTACCCATCTATGAGCATTGATCTCTCTGGCTCTCTAAACGGTGTACTCTGGCATGGGGAAATTTAAGAGTTGGCAAGAAAGTCCTGGATGCGGTACGAAGAGACAGATATGCAGAATGATACTAATTTTGAAGATGAATTTAATTTTAATTTTGGAAGATTGTTAAAATGATTTGAAGCAGGTGTAGCAAAGCCATAGATTTGCAGAGAGATTATATTGAAAAATAAAATCGTGTTTGAAACTGAGAAAATCTGTTTCATTACTTTTTGAACACCCTTCTTAAAAACCATGACCTTATCGGTTTTGCTAACAGATACGAGGGTAGGTCCATCAGTTTCCTGCCTAACTATTTTCTAAATATGATAAAGCCAAAAACTATAATTCGCTTTTCAATATAGCTACATCTTATTGCAATACAATTCTCACATCTTTGAATTAGCACTTCTATTACCCCCCCCCAAAAAAAAAAACAATAATCAGAAGTCTTGTCTGCAAAATGAGCATAAACAGCATCCATCACTTCTTCGTCACATTTAAATTTCCTTCCTTGAAGGCTCTTCTTGAGTTTTAAGAAGAGGAAATAGTCACTGGGAGCTAGATCTGGACTGTAGGGTGGATGGTGAATCTCCTTGAAGTCACATTTCTTCACAGCTTCTTTTGCAACAAGAGCTGTGTGCACAGGCGCGTTGTCGTGAAGAGGGCACATACCACCACTCAGCTTTCCTCGCCTTTTCTGTTTGATGGAAGCACGTAGTCTGTGCAATAGGCCAGCATAGTACTCCCCATTTACTGTGGTGTTCCTCTCCTTTAAGTCAATGAAGAGTATTCCTTCACAGTGCCAAAAGATTGTGGCAATGATTTTCTTGGTTGACTGAATGTCCTTACCTTTAAAGGCGGTGCTTCGCCAGATTTACGCCACTCCATTGATTCTCTTTTGGACAAGAGATAATAGTAAAGGAGCATAGTTTCATCTCCTGTAACAATGGCTTGCAGAACTTCTCTCTCGTTACCACGGCAGAGCTGCGGATTGAGGAAAGAAGTCTAGGAACCCATATTGCACTAATCTTATTCATGTTTAAATGTTCATGAACAATTCGAAGCACTTTTGGTTTAGAAAGGTCTAACCTTGCTGCTATTTCTGTAACTTTGAGCCGCCGGTTTTCCATAATTTCTCCTTCCACAAGAGCGACGTTTTCAGGAGTGAGCACCTCCAAGGGCCGACCTGCACACTCTTTGTCTTCAATTCATTCTCGACCCATTCAAAAAGTTTGGCCCATTCTTTTACGGTAGAATATGAGGGGATGCTTCCCCGTATACACCGGGGATTAAACATGTTACAATTTTCAACACATATCCTTCTTTATGTAAGTATATCTGAACTGAACACAGCGGAGCGGAAGTTACACCTCAATTATATACTTAACAGATAAGGTATGACACCGGATAAGGATTTTGTGAAGGCGATAATCGTTATCGGCGAGGTCGGAAACTTATGAACCTACTCTCATATGGGTTGTGAAAAATAGATACTTGTTAATGCATAAGAAAATGGAATGAAGACTATAGACATGTAGCTTGTGGGTCCTCTGGTGGAATAAACTTTGCTGGATCGCAAAGAAACAGCGGATGCTACACTACTTAAAATGAATACTTGTAGACGTATTAACTTAATGACGTATCCTTGAAATTAATAATGATAATATCACTCTTTTGAGTGTGTTGAGTGTGTGTTGCATTAAAGGTCATTTATCTTTAAATGAACGATAATTTACGCAATACTTTCTTATATCCTCCCCACCCCACTTCAATTTTTTCTTACATTTCTGTGTTTCTTCACCTCTCTTATCGTTATTTTGCAACCTTCTCATCTTCCTCTCTTTTCTTGTAGCGCATAGAAAATTTGTGCTCATATAACGACTTTATTTTAAGATAATCGATCTTACAAAACAGATTTTTAGACTTATAATTTAATTCAAATTTTGGTTTTCTGTCATCTTCCGCCTTTTAAACGGTCATTTATTTCTGGTAAATTAATTACAACTACTTTTTATGTCATTATTATGTTTTCTTTTTAAATTTATAGCTACCGCCTTTTCCGAACGTAAGGCTTTTATTAGTTGTATATCTATTTCTACTAGTTTACTGTGATATATTAGCATGATCAATTTTTCGGTCCTCTTGTTTAATAGCTTGTTAAACTTTTTTTTAAATATCTCTTTGATGTTAGTTTCAGTCTAACGGAAGTAATCTTTCTTTCGTGAAGATTTTTGCACTGTTGACTAGGGGCAACGCCTTTCGATTCGTAAGCGTTATTTATTTGGATTACCTCTTCTGCTTTAGCAAAATTTATTCATAATTTTCCGGATCTATTTTATTCCTCCAGAAATGAAAATCATTATAATGTGAGAAAAATTGAAGAAAAAATAACATACGGTTTTAACAGAAAAACCTAGATAAATCGCGCGCAAATATTGATTGTTTGCTAACAAAATCACCCAAGAAATTAGTGCAATAAATGAAGATTTCGGAATGTAAAGGAAAATTAACATTTATTTAATTTATTTTTATTAATCAATCAACAATCAATATATATATAGTCCAATGCAATGCCTACTCAACCGAGGAAAAAATAATTTCAGCATCCTCTATAAGGTAAATTTGTATATATATTTCAGAAGTGGGGTTTAATTATGAAAGCTGCTGGTTGCGGCGCCTTAAGTAGTCGAGATATAACTAGAGTCTGGTATATTGGTTTCAAACACACATACCTATATTGCCGCAGCGTAATTTTTAAATATATAGAGCAAATCCTACTTTATAGAATATGGACCACCCGGCTAAATAGCCATTGTAAGAGGAAAAAATATACCGAGGGTGCCAAAAAAAAGTATACACAATTTTACAGTTGATATCTATTTAATATATTTCAAAGTTGGTCCGTAAAACAACAGTAATGTGTAGTATGATATTCTGTAAACAGATATGACTCACATTACGTTATGCTAGCGTTGCTACAACAAAATGGAGCCGAGATTATCATTTGAATAGCGGAAGTGGTAATGGATAACCGAGAATGTTGTTGAAGTTCAAGGTAATGGAGAAGTGTGTTACAGAGCAGAACCGCCAACGCGAGTAACAATTTCCACTTACGCGCCATTCATACACTCTATGGAAATGAGGAATTTTGTTTCCAACAGGATGGTGCACCACCACATTACCGCCGAGATGTACGTGCGTACCTTGATGACAATCTTCCAAGGCACTGGATAGGACGAAGAGGTCCGATTGAGTTTCCACCGCGTTCTCCGGATCTAACACCGTTGGACTTCTACCTATGGGGAACTCTTAAGAATGTTGTATACCATAGAAAACCAGCTACACTGGCAGCACTTCGGGAAGAAATTGAAACGGCATGTGCTGCAATCGGTGAGGACACTTTCGCAAACGTTGCTCAATCAGTAGTTCAACGTAGTCAGAAGTGTATCGACGCCGATGGTGGGCATTTTGAGCAACTGTTGAAACTGTAAAAGTCTAAGATGATTAGTGCTCGTCATTTTCTGTTTGTGTGAATTCAGTTTTGTTATATTAACAGTTTTTTCTGTGCTTGAAGTGTGTGTACATTTTTTGGCACCCTCTGTATATTGATTTGCAAATTTAAATTCGGCCATCATAATATTTTTGATTTCATTGCCGTTTTCCTCCACATTCCGTAATCCCCATTTATTGTGCTAATTTCTTAAGTGATTTTATTTCTGAATGTTCATAATATACTTCAGTTTATCTAGTTTTTCTCTATTAAAACTCTAACTTTTCACATGTTTTTTTTTCACTCAATTTTGTTCAAAATATCGTATGTTGTAGTTCTAGAAGGAAGAAATTGATCAGAAAAACTGTACATAATTACCAATTCGTTCATATTTAAATATAATTTACATACACAAAAACGCTTACTCTTGAGCGAACTATGCCACTATCTTTGCGAATAAATATATACTGCCGTGTGATTGAAAATAACTTCAAATAATTACACCGCAAGGTTTGATTAAAGCAGCAGCTGATTTAACAACCGTCAATATCTCACTATTGAGAAAGTGCCCAGATATTTCGTACATGCATTACCTTTGTTTCATTGCGTAAATACTCTCCTCCCATGAACTAGCAATAAATTTAACAATTCAGAATCAGTAACAGATATAATGCATAATAGAGATAATAAACATACATTGATAGTGTCCATTTTAGTTTATTTGGTAATGGAAATATTAGAGAATAAAGGAAAGAAAAATACATAACGTCTAATTTGGTTCATCCCTAAAAGCCTTGCAAGATACAATCAACATTAAATGCGTGCCATGAAAATACATGAAAGAGGGTATAAATTGAAAAAAAAAAAGTACGGTGATTTAGGGATTCCGTGATATATTACAAATGTAAAATGTAAAATAATACTTTTTTCTAATAAGCTCGAATTGCTGTAGATTGGCTCTTATCAAAATGTTAAGAAGCTAAACTACAATCGCGTAAAAGTGAAGTTATTGGCGTTTTAATATTTACATACAATGTATTTTGTAGTGCTGGAAGCCTTGCATAAATATATCATCGCTAAAGTACATTTGTACATGTAAGGTTTCGTTTAAGCACTTCAACGAAAACTGTCGTGTCGCAAAATTGGAAGAAAACTTCCTGAGCCGCATTTTTCTCCGGTTAAGCGTTTACTTCCGGAGAAAGGTCATTGCGTCATTGCTATTGTAGAAGATTTCAAAGATTGCACTACGGTTTTCTCAGTTTTGTTTCGTTTGAACTGTCGTTTCAGGGTAAAAATATTTTTTTCCACGGTTCACTATCAAAGCCTGCGTTTATTATTGCTGATTCCAGGCAAAAACCTGGAATACAGGCATTTTTTTATACTTTGGCCTTTTCTTTTTACGATAACGATTAGCCTTAACTAGTCTAATTTGATATTGCAATAACAGATTGATTATAGGATGGAAGGACATCAATGATATTCCTCTTAACTAGAGAATGGTGATGATATTTTGAGCCTTTTTGTTTGCCATAGTGCTATTTTTTCTTAGAAAGTTGCCTTTTTATTTTGCACATTCTTGTCACGTGCTTTTAATTTCTTAGCTTCTGCTGCTAATGTATTATTGAACGAAATAGGTTCTCTCAGCTTATGAAACTGGTAAGAATGAAACATTATGTAAACATAAGAGTTTGAGATCATGCTATTTAATGGAACTGTTCATAATTAGTTACCGAGTGGGGTGGCTGTAGAGATCACAAGTGCAAATCCTTTGGGGCCATCCTGACTTTGGATTTTTTTCGTGGCTTCCCATGATCGCTTAAGTGAATGTTAGGATGGGTCTTTCCTCACCACGAATGTTCCCCTCTCCCATGGTTCTGTTAAAGAGTCGAAAGTGCGAGAAAGACTATACGGCGTGACGGTGATTTGCCTTTGGAAAGGTTCTTTGCCCCGGCGTCTGGAATGGAAATGGCCATTTCGAAGGGCTCGAGCTCCTTAGAGGGATGGGAGGTCGCCGACGTCGGAATGGTTTACATGGTTATTAATTATTGAAGCGGTTTATAAATTAACTGTAGCTATATTATTGAATGTATTATTTAACATAACATTTTACAGACATGTAGAACAACTAAAAAAGACGCTCTTTAACACGTTTAACACGTTTGAGCATTAGCATCCAATTCAATTCAGGGCTTGAACTCTCTTAAGGTTTGAGATTCTTTTACGTGCCGTAAATTTACTATACGTGATCAATGGCTTTATTTCCCCTCGGAAAGAAACCATACTTAGGATTTGTAGGATTAGCATAAAGCCGCAAACCTAAAAATGACAAAAACTTATAGAAATCAGCAAAATCTATCATTTATACGCCAATTTTTACGTACTAACAAATTCAGTTTTCATATCCAAAAATGTAACCTTCAGAATTGCTACATTAACACTCAGGTTGAAAATGTCTTAAGTCCTTTTCTTTGTTTGCTTCAGGACAAAATTTCTAATATTCCTCTGTCTCTGTTCTCATTTTCCTTAACCTATTTCGACAATTTTTTTTAAAAAAATTGACCTACTTTCTTAATATCTATATCCTACCTTTTAGTCAGCATAATTATTAATATCACCTTGTAAATTATTCCAATTTTCATTTCTGCACACAATGGGTATATCTTCTGGTTCCTATTTTTCCTTAAGCTCTTTAATTTCAAAACCCTAATCCATGCATAATCATCGCGGCCTAATTTATCACAGACTTACACATATTTTTCTCTACTACTTACAGTCTTTTTGTTAATCTAATTACCGTTCAAGGACCTTTTATCTTAAAAATTACTAAATATTTCCTGTCTTTCAATATATTCTATATTATTATCTCTTACTTTTTTCCTAAAAACGTATTATTCTGTTTCCTTAAACTCCATTCATTCCAGCCCCTTCTAACATTTCTCTTAATTTCCTTCCTAGCTACTTTTTCTATTTTATTTTTTTCCATAATTAGGCATTTTAATATTTCCATCATTTATCTTCTTTACCCTTTATTAAAATGTCAGTACCACCTTGTCTTTATTTTCTAACTTCCCCAGTTCAGTTCATGCTACCCTATCGGGCGATGCTTAAGGCAAACACAAAATTATTTAACAGATGTCCTATTTATTTTATCTATACTGGCCCATCCTTCATCAAAACGCCATATTTTCCCTTGAACTGTTGTCTATAGTTTAACTATTCTCATTTCTGATGTAATTACCTAAGTGTTTCTTCTTCAGTATTACAGAAGACAGAACAAAAAATGCATTCACTTTATGTAAATGAAGTATGTACATTAGCACTTAGTTTTCTTTTTATTTCTTTTACCTAAAAGGTTTTGCAGATTTTAAAGCTTACGAAAGTGTACAAGTGCTAAATACCTTTCACTCTGTTTGAATAGAAGCAAGCAGGCAGAAAATGTCGAACCAAAGAGTTTCCTAACATGTAGTGATATCATAATGTAAGTAATGTTTTTGTTTAACTTTCTACATCCTATGGCAATGAATAATCCGATCTAACCATGTTAGGTACAACTGAGATAGGAATTAGAGAAAATCTGAAAATTTTACCCGACATTACACTTTATAGACAAAGAAAAACGCATGAAACGATTACTTACAAGCAAAGTGCATTGAATATCGCTTAGAATCATGATGCAAGAAGAAGAAGAAGAAAATAAACAGTAGCAGTGTGAGAGATAAGTTTCCTACCTTGGTAAGTGTTGATATGTTCGTGTGAATATTTTCATTCAGAAGCCTGGAAGCCATTATACGTGTTTTTGAGAGCATTTATCATTCTTATAATATATTATATAACTTGAAGCGGTATTCATCAGCTTCAACCCCAAATTAATTATAAGTGTTATAATATTAAAATATGCGTAATTCATATGTAACCATATGTGCAGTAATTTATTTATTTTTTGTACTTTTGAAAACTTGTATTAATCATAATATTTTCTAGCAACGGTGCGCATATACAATAGTTATGATCAACTGGACAAAAGGGCCATAAAAACCGTATTCCTTTGTGACTTACAGTTAAAACAGTTAAAATCTCCCGGACTGTTTTGCTGTGGTTCATGGTTTAAATTACTACCATAGCTTTCACCAACTACTTCGGTTGGCATCTTCAGTGGATGACGAAGAACACCTAACTGTTAATAAGATGACAGTATTGATCTGTGTCTGTCTGGCTTTAGAGATATAGTATATACTTTAATAAAACAGAAGTGATTGCAAAAACACAAGGTTTTTTCAACCTAGCATGGAGGGAAGCATTGTAAATACAACATCCAAACAGCTTTAATAGAGATGGTGGATATCACCTAAGTAGCACATGGAAACCGGTTCTTAAAAACAAACAACTACCTCCCCTCCATCCTCCCCCTCCACTTCCGCTGCACATATAATATGGATCGTTCTCTAAAGCCAGACAGCCGATCAATACTGTCGTCTTGTTATGTTGTTCATCGTCCACTGAAGATACCAACCGAAGTAGTAGGTGAAAGCTATGGTAGTAATTTAAACCATGGACCACGGCAAAACAGCCCGGGAGATTTTAACTGTTTTAAATGTAACACCGGCCGTGAAAGCCTAAGAAATACTTTGTGACTTATGTTTGCATAGCGAATCTTATGTAAACTGGGTCATGCTCCGTTATCTTTGAGAAGTCTTAAGAGGGATCGAAGTCGGAGGCTTTCTATTATAGCTGTCAAGAAATTTTGCTTTGTCCTGTTAGTTAAGGGTAGGAATAACAAAAATTTGTTGTGCAAGAAAACGCGGATGGATAAATGCAAATAACTTTTAGGAGCACGCGCAACGATATCATGGAGAAAACAGATAACCAATATGATATCCGATCAGAAAGACCAAAAATATTGTAAGTAGTCTGCAATAACCAAAAGAAAGAGTGAATCAGAGAACAGGTTCTAGACTCTTCTAAAGCCATATTTTGAAAGATCAAATGTAGCGTCCAGACCGGCCTACTGCGATGGTTATTTAAGATAGTGATTTCGAGGTCCCGGAACACTCAGTTACTCTTAGTTAATTATTTACTTACTTACTTACTTACTTACTTACTTACTTGCTTTTTGTTGGACATTCATCACAATTACCTCCTTCCAGAAATGCAATGCATGATATTGTGCATAAATTTAATCTATTCATTGGGTGCTGAAAAAATACACGTATTTATCAGGCCAAAAAAGTCCTGAATAAATTCCACACACACACGACGAGCAGACTTGAGTTTAAAATAAGTCCACACATAAAAATACGTTGCTCTAGAGTCAACACTGTGAGGGAGCAAGTTCAGAAAGTGAAAATCGAGGAAGAAGCGTAAGTGAAGCGGAATACAGGAACCGCCGGCATTATAAGCCTAGTAGATTCATAAAGAAAGCCTTAAACTGTGTTACTTGTTGCACTTCGATAGTTGGAAAACGTAAGAAACGACGTTAACGCTGTCTAAGGTGATGTGCTGACTTTTGTATGGTATTTCGAAACGGTCAAAAGAAGAGTTATGTATTATTACCTCAAGGCGAATGCTTCAGCCTTAACAATACTGATGAAAACCTCTTTAGACGTGTTTCAAAGAAGATAGTAAATAAAAGTTCGAACTACAGGATGATCGTTTGGGATGTCAAAAAAGTACAAGAAATTAATCAGCTTTATTACTTTGTAGCGATTTAAATAAGTGTAGAAGAGTTAGGAGCTGGGATATTTTTAAAGCTATTTCAGAAGGAATGTGGTTGTACTTATGAAACAATTTTTGAAACATTTCTTCAAATCTCCATTGATCCTAGCTATTTTATATTTTTCTCAATGAAACTCGGTATATTTCATTAAAATTAGCTAATATTTTTTTTTGTGGAAAATCAGGGCAATAGAGCCAAATTTAAAAATCGCTCCAGTAGCGCCAATATTTACTTTTTTGCAACGAAACTAGGTACATATCATTTAAATAAAATAAGAAAAATAATTTCCGAAAATCAGGAAAATGGAGCCATTAGGAGCGGGGGTTTACCTGAAATCCAAAATTTAAAAATTACTCTAGCGGCACCAATATTTGTTTTTTCGCAACTAAACTCGGTATATACCATTTACATAAAATACTAAAAATAATTCCTCAGAATAAGGGAAATCGAATCATTAGGAGGAGGGGTTGCCTGAATTTAAAAATTGCTCTAGTGGAACCAATATTTGTTTCTTCACAACAAAATTGTGTATATACCATTTGAATAAAATGAGAAAAATAGTTTCTCAAAAATAGGGAATCGTATTATTAGGAATAGGTGTGTAGTTAAAAACTCTCAATTATTTTCTCTATATTGTTTTAAAATAAAAGGACAAATTAATTTTTGGTATTAGGTAGGTACTTTGTATGTTATTACGACTTATTGCAAATATCACATGTTCTGAATAGATACATGAAGTTTCAGCATTCTTATTCTTATTCTTCTTAATGTTCGTAAAATAAAAAAAAATAACATTTCTGTGTTTTTTATAAGAAATAAATAATTTTGATTATCAAATATACAATGCCCAAATTTCATTAATGCATTATGACTTGCGTACAATTTATCAATAAAATTATGAAAATTATATTAACCGAGGACATTTTTATTTTAAATATTGTTATCATCAAGAACAAATAACACAAGAAATATGATCCCAAAGTGAAGTTCTAAAAGTTACCCCTGCAGCTTATACTGTAGATTTAGAAGACGATGGTGCTGATTGGTGGAGGGTTGAGAGCATCGATCTCATTGAAATTCTGAGCACTTCGCTTGAGTCACTTTGTCTTCTCTACATATATATGATCGAATTACTGATGTAAGAAATGCATGTCATCTAAACATTAATAATTAAAGTATTTTCATTATAATATTTTAAATGTATTTTAGTGTTACGAAAAAAATCGTAGATTTTTATGTGAATTAAATATATATATTCAAATATACATAAAAGCAATAGAAAAAGGTTTATAATATTATTTACATGGATTGAGCAGAAAGATTCAAAAGTAAGGAAAGAGTGAGATTTAGGTCGTCCTAAGTAAAAGTGGAAGCACCAATGTCAACCTAACGGAACAGGTCTCTTAATTGTACAAGTCTATAACACATCTCATAAATTTAAATTATCATTTAATTTTAAACTTTCTTTAAAAACAAGCTCAATTGCAAGCTTTCTATTTGATACTTGTATCAAAGTTTGTGCGATAAGAATGAGCGATCGAAATGATTAATAAAGAGATCTTCCTATACAAAGTGTACCAGGATAGAGCGAACAATTTCAACAGAAACTAGCATAAATGTGTGTGGTACATGTCTAAAGATCATCACAAGGGCTTAATCTTCCCTCCCTTTATGTTGTTGCGTTAATGCTTTTCTAATATCTACGATGTAAGTAAACTTAATGCTACGTGTTATTTTATATATGTCCAAAAGCTCTGGAACACAGTGCGTATGCTTTACTTTTCATTTAAAATATCTGCTTTCATGGAGCCCCGGGAATTTAAAGAATTTTAAATCGTGTACTCTGTTTAGACACGCTGACCACACTGGATTGATTTTTTTTATTTGGTTTGTTGACGGACGCTCTTTAACATTTCAGGTCATCAGCGTCCCAATCTATTCAGGACGTGAAACGGCCGACAAATTTTGCTCAGATACCTCTTTTTTCAAGCTTGAGGCTCTTTATCATACCGTAAATGTACGACACGGGACCCATGGCTTTACTTCCCTTACGAAGGAAGTCATACTTAGGATTTTTAAGCCCAAGAAAATCCATCAATCCTGGCCGGGATCGAAACCGCGATCTTGGGTTTAATATACAAATATGGTAACCACTACACTACTACCAGGACCGACACACTTGATTGATGACAATACTCAAACACAATGTACAAATCAAGATAAACGCATATTTTGGGAGGAGAATAAAAATGTTATTCGACCACCTTCTTGGTCTAGTAGTTAGCTTTGCTGACTGCTGGCCAGGAGGCCCCAGGTTCGATTCTCGGTACTTTATTAGGAGTCTTGCTAATTTCTCTTCTGGAATGGTCTCGTTTGGAAAATTGGGGAGCTGCCTGATAGAGAGGTGGCATCCATCGATCTCGAAAGCTGCATGATAGGCGAAGGGCAGGGTGCCTCCCTGCAATATTATACTCTTATTAATGATGCAAAACGGAGGTAGAGGACGCAGCGATCGCTACTTCATGCAAAGGACCATATTGGGCTGTTGCGCCATAGAGATGAAGGTGGATAAATACGTTATATCTAAACAGAGCCTCCATTGAGGGCTTATTTCTTATTTTTTGTTTTATTTACGGACGCTCTTTAACATCTCAGGTCATTAGCGTTCCATTCAAATCAGGACGTGAAACGGACCACAAATTTTGCTCAGATTTTGTTAAATTCTGTGAAATAATCATTAACAGCGTAGATATCACCTATATTTCACGAATATTTCTTCACATCTAGCTAAAATGTTAAGTTCGACAATAAAAGAAGAAGCTGGGGGTTAAGTGTTGGAAATGGGGTGAATGAGGAATAAATCGAAACTCAGTCCATTGAGACTGTCAACGCGTTTTCCTGGTTGACTGTTTCATAAATTCATCTATAATCTGGCCGCCCAGTCTCCGGCCTTGACATTTCATGAGGATAAAGAGAGGATGTCCGCACTGCCAACCTAAGGCGTGAATAGCACATCTAAATTCTAGAACAAATGAAGCTATTTTAATGCGTTTAAGTCGATAAATACTCTAAAACCAACACTTTAGTTGGACATCTTTTAATGCTTTTAATAACGATAGCTTTTGTTACAAGATTCGAGTTCTACTACACGCTAAAGAATTAATTCAAGGTTTGCAGCACTGAGGATAACTCGATGGTGATGTAGTCTGCTAGCACTAATCATCGTTCCTCTTGTACTGCATTTTGCACTAAGTTGCCAATTCTGTTTTAACCGAAGCGCATGCGCCCAGTTGTTTGTTGTGTTGGTTCAAGTAAAGCTGGTTTGTTTTGTCTTACTCTTCTTGTTAACTGGCAACACAACTTCTGTCGGTCACGTGAAACGTCAGAACCGGAGACTGAGCGGCCAGAGTATAAACACGCTGCATAATAGATTCTTGCTATTTTTTTTTTTTTTTACATTCCTTCCTGGTATATACTCCTAGGAAATTCCATAAAACGGTGATCATCAACCTCTCCAGCCTACAGAGCAGTCTGTGTCTTCGGCACACTTTCACTTTGGTTTCCGCTTCGACATAGGTGTGTAATAATGAATCCCAGTTTCGTCTACGGTCATGAACCTACAAAAAGTTCCGCGAATTTCGAACTACAGAGAAATGTCCTTCATGTGCATTTCCTTTCACAGTCACCAGTTATAGCAGTCATTGCGACATAACTTCTTATACAATGTCTGGAACAAGATATTAAGCACTCTAATTCCTTAGTCATCTATGTCAAGAAACTCAGAAATTTAACTAAATAAATAAAGTCAGATATATTTCAGATTACAGTAATTAAAAAAGTATTGAATGTACTAAAAAAAAAAATACGAGCTCATGGATGCGACAACGTGAAGGCCTCACTTCGAGCGAGTGGTGGGAAGCTGTGAAAATGACAACTCACGTATTCGCTGTAGGATTTCTACCAGGCACGACCTCTGTCGGCGCTACCACAGAGGGACGGAAACGCTTGCACATTTTCTGGATTGTCCTTTTCAAGAAACGCTGCATAATTCTTGCCATCTTAGGATTAGCTCAATGATCGCAGAAAAGTCCCGATCTAATAACTTCGTGGTTTTCGAAGAAGCTCACTATCTGCAACTAGCGAAAACTCAAGAAAAACCGATATGATTGCCATCCCACTAAACAACAATATGGATTATACGGAGTGAACGATCCTTCACGCAACCGGTTTTGTGGGTGCGACCGGCCGGCGAGGCAGGAAGTTCGCATTAAATACAGTAAGGTTTGTCGCGTAAGTTATTTCTAATGTAATAACATAAACACTTACAAAGAAAAGTAAATTACTCACGTATATTAAGCAAAGAGATGCTGGAATTGCCTCCCTTCGTTGTTTTAGCATTTCTGACACCAGCTTAGGAAATTGTTCATTACATTCTGCAGTTTTCTCTGAGAAATGGCACCAATTTCTTGAAGAATGTTAATTTTAAGTTCATTTAAAGTATGTGGGTTTGTTTTGTACACTTTCTTTTTAATACCCCACCTAAGAAATAAAGAACGCTTCCCGTTTTACGAAATTTATTTACTAATCGATGAATTGAACTCAAATTAGGAACGTGAACCTCAGGAAATTTTTCTTGAAACACTCTCCTTACAGCATGTGGTGATTCTGCACGCACATATGAATCATACATGAGTACTCTTTGGGGAATAGAATACTTGTATTGCCCCATTTCACTTGATACACTGTATTGCGTCGCCTAACAAATACGTGCTTTTTTTTTTTTTTGAGTAGTGTTTAACGCCCGTTTTTACTACTGAGGCACCACAGGCGGTGGACACTGATGATACATGAGATGAAATGATATATTGGGAAAGGATTTTTTTTTTTAAGGAAGGAAGCGTTCCAGGCCTAAGTTTAGGTATCTCCCCGGCATTTGCCAGTTATGAAGACTGAGGAAAACCTGGAAAAAACCCCAGTCAGGGAGGACGGTCCTGGCGGGATTCGAACCGCAGACCTCCCGCTCACGAGTCCGTGCCTTAACGACCTCGGCCACCCGTGGCGGTAAGAAATACGTGCTACTCGGCAAGATTTCAACGCACACAGAAGCCCCAATATACTCCCCTCCTCCGCCAACGGCCGGTCCCGCGGTTGCGTCAAGCATTGCTCATCCAGTATAATAGATCCTACTATTATATTTGAAAAACATAAGGGCCAACCTGAGGAACCGAATCAAGAAATCATTAATACGATACCATAGTTTAAAGGACAACATAAACTTCAGGACATATAAGTCATTGGCTTAATAGAGGAAGTCCGTGGTACTATTCCTCTACAGATTCCACTACCTGAAAATGTTTTATTTATAGAAATCTCAGATAAGAGAGATTGTGAAAGCTGCTCTATGCAATAACTTATTTCTACTTCGCTACCACTGTACAGCCAATAAGAATTCTTACGGAACACTTTTAAATAAGCTCTCCTTTTCATAATTCACATTCGTTTTATATTTATTTGATTTCTGTTTTCTTTGTTACACTTGTCTTCATTTTTTATTTAATTTTGTGTTTCTAAACTTATTCCTATGCACTGCTATACTCTTGTCATTGAGGCAGCCCGTGGGAGTCATCATTATTTTTGTCAACAATTATATATATATATATATATATATATATATATATATAGAGTGTCCCATTTATCTTGCTCACCCAAAATAATTTGTTCTAATGTCATCTGAAAAATTGTTTCAAACAAAAGTTTTTTAACATCATGGGGGAGTTCTTGCTGGGCGTATACTTTTTTGTATCTCCATTAATATGGGAGATACGGGTAGAATTTAGTTTTTTTTTAATGACATCATGTACAGTTCATTCACGAATGCACTTAACCCTCTTCAAGAGCTATTCAAAATTATACCTCATTGTACCATTTTAGTCTCGATAAATGAATGCCTGCTTTTATTTAATAGCACTACAATGCATTTGTTTAACTAAACCTTTTCAATAACGTGGTTCAATATTTACCTGCCAACTTACATTTTCGTAGATCAGCTCATTTATACTTTCTTTTCGTGCGTGTAAGAAAAATTATAGTCACAATAGCTCAGTGCAGTACTAACTTAGTCTGGTGAATGACTTCAGTACACTGGTAAGCTAAAACCACGATAGTTTGAGAATTGAGGGAGATTTATACTTACCTACCCCCACTTTCCTCTCAGGGTACCGTGTTTACATGAATCACAAATCATAAAGAAAATCCAGAACTTTGCTACAATAATCGGGTAAGTAATTTGCACAAACAAGGCATATAGCAGTCCGGTTTCTTCAATAACTGTACGCTCTTTACCATTTGCACATTGACTGTTTTCTTGACAAAAATTATACATTTTTAATAGCTCTTGGAGAGGGTAAATGTTCTTGAATAAAATGTACGTGGTGCCATTTAAAAAAAACTAAATTCAATCTCGTATTTCCTACATTAATGGAGATACAAAAAGTACACCCTCAGGAAGATCTCCCCCATGATGTTAAAGTACTTTTTTTTTAACTTTTGTTTCATTTTATGCATCAGCAAAAACTTATTTTGGGTGAGCAAGATAAATGGGACACCTGTATATCACAAAAGCAATTGTAAATTTCAGAATGTAACCAAAATGTTTAAAATGATGGTAATTAAAGTGCATAAGAAATATTAATAAACGACGAATGACGATTTTTTCTGCTTATCCTATTGTAAAAACCCGCGAGAAGTCATTTAATCGGAATCGTTACATAGGCAATTGGTAAAGACAGTGGTCAAAGAGCGAAATATTTGAATAAAAAGAATACGTTTGATCTGAAAGATAAAACAACTCAGAAGATATAATCACAATGCTCAAACCGTTTTTAATCAGCAACAGCAAATTTGTACAAAAATGCTGAAAATTTACAAGAGAAAATATTTTATTGCGCTGTTTAATAATAAATACTAATAAGTATAGAAGCTACACTTATATGAAAACGTGTATTTATATAATATTGTAAGGGAAACCAAATTACAGTCAGTGGGCCTTGGTGTTGTAGTGGTAACTATACTTTCCTCCTAAACACAAGAATGCGGTACGATCCCGGCCAGGATCGATGGATTTTTTCGGGTGTAAAAATCCTAAGACTTCCTTCGGAAAGGAAGTAAAACCGTGGGTTCCGTGTAGTACATTTACGGCATGGTAAAGAATCTCAAGCCTTAAAAAAGAGGCCTTTGAGCAAATTTTGTCGACCGTTTCACGCCCTGAATAGAATGGGATGCTGATTACCTGAGATGCTAAAGAGCGTCCGTAAGTAAACCTAATAAACCTAATAAAAATAGAGTGGGTGGGCCTCTCGCCGCCGATGCGATTCAAAATACCGCATCGTTCGTTGTTTTTTTTTTTTTAATGATGTTTAACGACTGTTTTTACTACTGAGGCACCACTGGCGGTGCACCGCGCGTGCGGAATGAATTGAAGCAGTGATGCAATATAGGAATTTCACGGTTCACTAGTAGTTTCAGTTTTTGTAGTTTTTATACTCGCTCTATCTAATTTAACCACCTTCCAGTGCTGGATTTAGACAGCAGGGGAATTTAGAAGGAAGCCCAACCAGTATTCTGGTTTCTCAGTGAATTTTACAGAACTGATTCAAAGAGTTGTTGCTTCACAGCACCTACCTTTTGCATTATAAAACATTTGGATGCCATTTCATAAATACAAGTCCCATTTTGCATTTCTGTACATTGATTGAATTATTTTACAGTTCCAGAATTTAATAGAATTAAATCCATTTGGACTAAAATTCCGTAGTTCTAAGTTTACTTTTATAGCTATTATTTTATTATTATTATTATTATTATTATTATTATACATTTCTGAACTTTTATAAATGCATCGTTAAATATTTAAATTTCCGTTAAAACATGATCATAATACATAATCGTTATTTTCCAGACTTAATTCAGAAGCAATCAAATTTGTTAGCTGATGTAGTTTGTGGCGATTATTTTGTTAGCAATAACTGTTACTAAACTTTATATAACTCAACACAGCCTCTGTATGCACTGGAAGAGAGAGAGACAGAGAGAGGGGGGGGGCAATACTATAAGCTACGAGAGATGTTCGAAAATTATTTACAATAGTATTTTTTATAGATAAATTATTATACTACATGGTCCAATGCATATGGGATATTTCAATACACGCCCCACTAATGTTGATTTTATTTATTTACGGACACTTTTTAACATCTCAGATCATCAGCGTCCTATTCAATTCAGGGCGTGAAACGGCCGACAAATTTTGCTCAGTGGCCTCTTCTTTCAGGCTTGAGGTTCTTTTACGTGCCGTAAATGTACGACGGCTTTACTTCCCTTCCGAAGGAAGCCATACTTAGGATTTTTACGCCCGAAAAATCCACCGGTCCTGGTCGGGTTTGGACCCACGATCTTCGGTTTAGAAGGCAAGTATGGTTACCACTACACCACCAGGACCGGCCCCAACTAACATCAATACACCGTTGCTATCTTCCTGATAAATTCATTATTGCATCGCGAAACCATTGTACAGGAGTACTACGCTACCACTCGTAGACTTTTTTTTACCTCTCAGCAAGTCCTTTATGCTGTCGAATAAGGCATAATCATGCGGAGAGAGATACGCTGAACATGGTGGGTGCGGCAAAACAATGAACCCAGTGATGCCAGCTTTTGGTCATAGTGTTGCTGGTGTGGGGACGTGCATTGTCATTTTGGAAGAAACACTCCTGTCGGTCACTTTTCCTTTCGCCGTTGCTGAGTCGTGCGTCTATACCCCGTAAGGGTCTACCAGTATATCTCGTTCCTTAGGGAAACCAGTCCAAAGTCCTTTGTGTAGGAGCGTAAAACATCAATGAATTTCGGCAGTTTTTATAACTTCCTTCCACAAACACCACGCAGTCGATTTTTGTCCATGAGAGTCGCTTTCCATTTTTACCATGTCTTTCTCTACTTGACAACAAACGAACACTTTTCGTTACACATTGTGCTTACAACCGCCATCTAGCGTCTGCATAGCGTACTAGTATCTGTCCATCGCTCGCTATGAATGCACATGCCCATAGCGTGGTAAAACACTGCTGTTATATATCATTTCCGAACGCCCCTCGTATAGAAGAATTTGTTCGCAGTAAAGTTCTTTTATATAACACAAAAAGCTGCTGGGTAGTACTACTAGTGATTAACATTTATAAATATTCCATAATAAGCATTTAATGAAGCATAATAGAATAAATTTTTACCAATATCATGGATATGACACTTCCAAAATTTCTATAAAAATTCTAAGAACTGAACACCTTTTTCGTTATACCCGTTATATCTAAGGGTGAGTTAAATATTCTGCCCTACTCAGATGTTTATATTTTTTTCAAAAATCGTATATTTATATAAAAGTTCCACGTATTCCTGAGAGACAATAAGCAGATTTGATTTTCAGTTCATTATTATTGTTGTTGATCTTTGTAAACTGCACCAGTAACTATTTATTTCTAATTGTAAGATTTTGAAACCATAATTATTAAAGAAAATTTCAAGTGAAAATTCAGATAAAGAGGAAGTACAAGTTGAAGAAAAAGAACAGCAGAAGATATAAAAATGATAAAGTTGATTTCAGCCCTAATCATCGGATTCTCACCTGCACTAGTGTCTTTGGAAGAAAAAATGTAAACACATTAATTCATATACAGCATTCGTGATAACGGTAAATGGTGGTCGATTTTAATCAATTATTGTAATGTCAGAGGTTCAAATTTTAGTTGAGACGAGTTGCCTTGTAGAAGGATTTTTCCTTGACCCAAAAACATCGGATAGACTGTTAAGTATTCATGGTCCTCGACTCAGTGCAGTTTAGACTTTTAATTTAGATGTTTAAGAATGAAGCTATACCTGGCTACCCGTCAATTACAGAATAATTGAAATAATTAATATTTGCAATTTTAGAATAAGCAACTTTGTGCAAGTTGCACAGAGTTGCTTATTCTTATATTGCACAACATACTTGCTTATGTGCAGTATGTTGTGCATTTTCTTTCAGTGAAGGAACTTTAATGACATAACTCGTATATATATATATATATATATATATATATATATATATATAATTAATATGTACAGTGTATAAATGCGTTCATAAAGTGTAATTTGTGATGATATTTAAGAGATGTCATGTAGTTATATAGCAAAGTAAGGAAATACCTCACGTCTTTCTCCGAACACCGCAAGACTTAGCAAAAGTCAGACATGCAAGGTAATCCCTTCTGGTATGCAGCTAGAGTTGGAAATGCCCCCGCCTCAGGCGAGACACCGGCCTGTTCGGTGACAAAGTTGCAGGTGTCCGAGTAAAAGCGTCATTGACAGTAAAGTATTAGATCCGTTTCAATTCATCTTATTGACGAATAGCGGAGCATTTGGCTTGACCAAAATTGTCCAGGGAATAGAAATGAAATGAGCGACGTTAACACAAAATTGACGGGAATATTTCGCGCCGCTGTCCGTGGATAGCATCATTTTATACTGAGTATAAAAGATATAGATTTTGCCCAATAGTAGCGCAGTCTCAGAATTCGCCAGGCCCAGATACGTGTGGCTGCCGTCGCCCGGAGATAAGCGGAAAATAGGCCTAAGTACCTCCGGCAACAACGAAACTTGAGCGTCAGTCACCAGCTAATTGCCCATACATCATTGAGCTCCATTAAGAATTCTGTTAATTGACAATATCTTCACACTCGGCACTATTTGGTTCACGCAATAAACTTACATGTTTGCCAAGATTACCTTGCCCGTGGTTCGACGTGAGATATGAGTTTGCCTGAATATTCGTGTTAGGAGAATAAACGATGTCAGCAACTAAACAACAAAGCGATATTTATCGTCACCTTTTGCATTGGAATCTCACTCACTCACTCACTCACTCACTCACTCACTCACTCACTCACTCACTCACTCACTCAGTCCCGGCTGGCTCACAGCCGCCAAAATCCAGCGGAACGCCCTCGAGACAGTCTCATCGAAGAAGAGTGAGGTGGTCTGCAGTAGCTGTGGCAAAACCTGCGATCGGCGGAATTAAATTATTTATTGCAGCAACCAAACAGTCCCATTCCCACCACCAACAATACTTTTTTCTTCAAAAATTAAATAAAAGATTTAAACTATACTTCAAACTTAAGTCTTCAACGAAAGGTTTCAGTATGCCTCTGTGAAATAAAGTAAACCATATCATTAAGATGGCCGACCAACACAATGTATTAAATGAAGGTAGATTTTTCTGCAGTTCGTGGTTGTAAACCAAAAAAAATCCATTCTCTCTCCTTAGATATCATATTTACCCGTTTCTTTATTCGCTTGATTAATGCTGCGGCTCATGTAAGATACGGGAATCATTCCAAAAATAATCAGAAATATTTTGTTGTAAGCAAATCTGGAACAGCAATTGAATGAGTTGAGCGCTGCGCGCACTGGACCAAGGTTAACTCTATCATAATACAAGGTGCATTCAAGTTATAACACCTCCTTTTTTTTTCTCCCCCAGGACTGGAAACAGATACACGCATTTCGTTTGTTTTAAAATACGCGGGTACTTGTGGTCAATGCGTGACAGAGATGGGAGCACTGTATGGCACA
Organism: Metallyticus violacea; assembly: GCA_030762175.1. Taxonomy (NCBI): domain Eukaryota; kingdom Metazoa; phylum Arthropoda; class Insecta; order Mantodea; family Metallyticidae; genus Metallyticus; species Metallyticus violacea. The sequence goes on from CM060837.1 coordinate 54,434,368, forward strand.
CAGAACTCTAGCGGCAGCGGCGAGAGTAGGACTGTTTTTGGTAATTCAAAATGGCGACGTTTTCATTACAAGAACAGCGAACATTCGTTTTTCCCATTTGCGTGGTTTGACACCGATTGAAATTCATCGCCAGTTGAGTGAGACATGTGGTGATGGTGTCACGGGTATGAAAGGAAGGCAGATAGTCGTGTGACAACAAACCAAGGCAATCTCGGCCTCGCACGACATGATCGAGCGAATGGAGAAAGTTGTTTTGGAGAATCGCCGAATGAGTGTGGAACACATACCCTCCAAAGTTGGCATTTCCGTGGGATCTGTGCACACAACCCTGCAAGAAGACTTGAAAATGCGAAAAGTGTCCTCCAGGTGGGTGCCACGAATGCTGACGGACGACCACAAGGCTGTGCGCGTGGCATGTTGCCAGGCAATGTTGAGGCGTGATAACGACATGAATGGGGCGCTCTTTTCATCGATTGTAACAACAGACGAGACATGGATACCGTTTTTCAATCCTGAAACTGAGCGCCAGTCTGCTCAATGGAAGCACTTACTGGAAGTGATTTTCCAGTGGTCAAAACAGATACCTACATAGCGTTCGTGACGGCAATGGTATCATGGCGTCGACGTTGTGAAAAATGTGTACGGCTGCAGGGAGATTATGTCGAGAAGTGACACAAGTTTCATGGTTTTCGTGTGATTAGTTAGTGAGAAAAAAAATAGCAGCTGTTATAACTTAAATGTACCTCGTTAACAGGCAGTTTCAGCAATGATAGACGCAAGTGGACAGTCAGTCGCAGTTTGCTGTTACGAGAGCAACAACTATATCTTTGTATTATTACAGTTCAGTATGAGGTTAGAGCTCATCTAACGCAAGATTTTATGATTTTACAGAAACGTTACCGTAGTACTTTACTGAAACGTTGTCACTAGAACAAGGAATGAACGAAGTCTACAGAAATACTTCCATACTTTAGAGGAACTTAATGAAAATACCATGGCAGTAATTGGAATAATTACTAAAACAGAGCTGTTACGAGAGTATACAAAGTTCATTAAAATATTTAAAAAACATGTAACTGCAGATGGGTATGACTTTGAACGTGTTATGTAACACAGACTTGTACTCATAATGAAATAAAACTAATATTGTGCATACTACTATTGAGCAAAGTTGTGCAAGTGGAAACTAACAGTTAACTTGTTCAGTGACTGGCGTGACATTTTTTTTTTTTTTGAGTAGTGTTTAACGCCCGTTTTTACTACTGAGGCACCACAGGCGATGGACACTGATGATTCATGAGATGAAATGATAAATTGGGAAAGGATTTTTTTTTTTTAAGGAAGGAAGCGTTCCAGGCCTAAGTTTAGGTACCTCCCCGGCATTTCCCAGTTATGAAGACTGAGGAAAACCTGGAAAAAACCCCAGTCAGGGAGGACGGTCCTGGCGGGATTCGAACCGCAGACCTCCCGCTCACGAGTCCGTGCCTTAACGACCTCGGCCACCCGTGGCGGTGGCGTGACATTGACTCCCCATGGTTTGCGGACACGACCAAAATAACTTTGCGAATATGCATTACCTTTGCCTTTTCATTCGTGCATTTTTATCTTCATCAATCTGCCTTTTGATAAGTAATAAATTCACAGTTCCTACTTGCTTGCAGAGTTTATACTGTTTGTTTACGCTGGTTACTATTTGCGAAGTCTCTAGTTTATTTCTTTGTTTATATGCGACCCCTTAATAGATCTACATTTTAATATTACTCTACACTGTGGAAAGTTGAATTTAACACGGCCTAGCTTCTTAGGCCTGTATTATTATTATTATTATTATTATTATTATTATTATTATTATTATTATTATTATTATTATTATTATTATTATTATTATTATTATTACAGTAAAATATAATTTAGTTTCGTGTTATAATAATTATATATTATGCATATGTATTATCTCTTGTATTTTTTGTATTTCACGTATATATATGTTGTATTAAACGTATATATAGAAAATTAAGTTTATAAACACAACAATAACATAATTTTTCGAGCAGTCAGCGAATTCTCGAGTTTTAAGGTTAAATACATGCTCAGGTTTGTGTGTTTGAATTCTGTTTGTGAACAGAATTTAATGAGAATGCTTGTTACAAACAGTAATAAATTGTTTGTTTCAGCATAAAAGATTGGCATGTAAATTGAGATGCATGACATTACACATCACTTATTTTGAGTTTGTTCATTAATCTTTTCTCGTATTCATCATTTGTTCCACCATTGATTAATGTTTCCCTTTTTGCTTAGTCTTCTCCGATTGTTTTATCGGCGTCTTTTGGTAGTTAAGCATATTTGATCGTCCTTTAATAGCCCATAAGGGATCATTTTCCCTGTTTCGTGTTCATTTAGGATTGCAGATAAGATCATAGGTATAGCATTTCGCATTTTTTTCATCTTGATTTTTAAATTTTATAGGCACTTCTAATAGGTTTTCATTATTTTAAAAAAATAATTTTAACGCACTTAGTTTGTAAATGATAAAAGATTCAGTATTCACTACAAATGCATGAAAATATACAGAGAGGAGGAAAATCTTCATTTCCGCTTGCTGTGAACAAAATATATATATAGAGTAGAACTCAAATACTTCCCTATTCATTTCTTCTTAAACTCACTGCAGATAATCACTTGACTAATTCTGTTTCAAGGGGAAGCCCATAGGGGAGTTTGGGAAAGCAACAACCACTTTCACTTCCAAGGAAGCCGTGAAGGACCGAGTAGGACTAGTAGGTTATTTCCTGATAACTGATATCTTCTTAAATGTTGTACAACATTCTGTGAAAACGAGGAGAAGAAGTCACAGCATAAGAAAATATGTGTGAAGTGCATGATTTAGTTCTGCAGGCTCGACGAGTGATTATAGGGATATGGTAGAGGAAACAAACATATCACATCATTGTGATATAATATATTAAGCAAAAATTAGAGCAGAAAAAATTAACTGCAATACGAGCGTCTCTTAACATTTGTAACCAACATTTCATGACAATTTTGTTACTATAAACGAATCGTAAGTTCATTAATAGAATAATTTTTTTATTTGTTTTATTTAGGGACACTCTTTAACATTTCAGGTCATTAACGTCCCATTCAATTCAGGGCGTGAAACGGACAACTTTTGCTCAGAGGCCTCTTTTTTCAGGCTTGAGGTTCTTCGTGCCGTAAATGTACGACATGGGACACACGGATGTACTTCCCTTCCGAATAAAGCCATACTTAGGATTTTTACGCCCGAAAAAACTCATCGGTCCTGGCCGGGATCAAGCCCGCGATCTTGGGTTTAGAAGGAAAGTATGGTAACCACTACACCACCAGGACCGACTTTAATATGATACTGAAACCAAAATTCAAAGTAAGGAATGGAAACATAAGAAATTCAAGGTGCACTTATTTGTTGTTTTTTTATTGTTCTGATTGATTATTTGCAAAAATCATTCATAACAACTGTTAAACTATTCTGCTAGTTTAATTTCCAAATTATGAGATTGAATCAAGAATACCCAACTTCTAGGGGTTTTAGAACTGTTCTCAAAACTGAAAAAAATACTTTCAAATGTGGAAATTGTAATCACATTAGGAAAATATGGAAGGTGAAAACCAATGGGAGGATAACCCTTTTTTGTCAGCTGTAGAAATGTTAGAGGAGTATACAGTCTTCAAAAACAATCTGATGAAAAGTGGGATAAACACACACACACACACACACACACACACACACACACACAGAGACAGAGAGCGAGAGAGAGAGAGAGAGAGAGAATTTGAAGTTGTTATGAGCACAATATAAGGGGTGAAATCCTTGTAATAATATTCAAAAAGTGGAACCTTCTTCATAGTCTATCCTCCTTTATTCAAATATTTAACATTCTAAATTGATATTAATTGACAAAAGATAGTAAATTTCAAGCGCTGGAAATTTTTCGAGAAGAATAGTATTTAAAAATAGCGTGTTATATAAAGAAGCTAATTTATGTTATTATTGCCCAGTTGAACGCTAATTTTTATCAAATTAGGATATTGTGTCTCAGGTTTGAAATTTATCAGAGAAAATAAAATAAAAATAAGAAATGTTTTAACACAAAGCTCTATGATTACCTAAGCAATATTAAACTCTAAAAATATTGCTGGTCTGGAATTCGGAACTGATGTCAGAATGAATTAATAATAATAATAATAATAATAATAATAATAATAATAATAATAATTTAGAAATAGGATGTGTTGGTGTTATTGACGACGTTGTTCATAGTTTGGAGCTATTTAGTGTCTATTTCAGTGTATGAAAGTTGTGCAGGGAGATATTTTTTTCTGAAAGAACTACATTATGAATGATTGTTTAAAGTAACGTACAGAGATTTCATATAAAACCCTGTATCCAAACAAGCTATATACTAAACATTTTTTCGAAGAAAACTAAAGAATTAATAGACAAATATGAGTTAATGTAAGAGCTCTTGATTTTTAGGCAGACAATAAATAAAATCGTGAAAAATGAAATGTTTGAAGCCTGAATATTTAGCATGAAACTTTAACGATGAGCAAATAAGTTATTCACACACTGAGCAGCATTGGCAATACCGTTTTATTTAGTCGATGAACAACCAATTTCTTTTTGATTGTAAACTACTTCTTTGAGGCTTTGGAGAAAAAGAAACCAACCCAACCCTTTACGATTGAATAAATGATTGGAAAACACTGGTGAGGAAATAGATCGAATTTGGAATCTCCCGAAAGTGGATCTCAGATTTATCGATTGCTTTGTGTTACGTTATGAATTCGATTCAACATTTTTCGAGCGAATGCGTGGAACATTAACGCTGAACAGTTAATTAACTCGAACTGTTACCGTCGTTAATTTCTTCAACATTAAATAATTTGGCCTCTTCTTGTTTCAAGAATTAACTTAGTATTCTAATTTTTTAGCTTCTTTACTTTTTTCTATGCATATATCGTTCAGTAATTTGACCATTTGGCCATGTATATTATTTTATTTTACCAACCTCTCAAAGAAATTAGTATTTCTTCCCTTAATTTGTTATTTATTTTTCATTGTTTCTTCTGTTTTTTTCACTGTTTTCCTTTAAATTTTGATTAATATTCACCTGTGCAATTTATTGTACCGCAAAAACGTAATAAAGGAACATAATCATAACATAGCATAACATAAAATAATCATTTTGAAATTGTTACACGGGAGTTTCCAATTTGCAGGAAATTTGTAAGAAATTGATACCGTCCTTGGTGCCGCATCACTTGTGTGGAATTAATAAGAATGTATGTAACATTTTATTTCATCTAGCTGTAAGTGAAGGGCTCTGTAAAGTGTGTAAAAATAGAGATGTTCTGGCAGAAAAGAGAGTTCATAGGAAGAGGGTTGCTTTTCCTCCACCAGATATGTTGGCAAAGAAGAACGCTGTTAACACCTGTGCTACCGTTAAAGGACGTTGAATTCTAACGTACGATAGAAATTGAAATTGAACGCTGGACGAATCGCCAAGTATTGTTACGTTCAGATAATCTGACTAGCCAATAATATGAGATTAGCATGAAGTCACCGATAGCCTATAACGGTATTTAAATCCACAGTGGCGGGGCAATAGAGCGTCCCTTTATCACGTGGTCAAGCGAGTCTTATTGAGCATTTACGAACATGAAATCGCTCTATTTGCGAATTAGTCTTGGGAACTCGCACTGGAGCATCAATGTTCCAGTTTCTCTTCGGCGCTACCTTTCAGTAGTAAGAAAACTACTGTTTGTCAAGTATTATAGCTCCGTGTGTCTGCCAACTGTCTCATTGCTGCGGTTTGAAGAAAAACGCTCTGGTACGCACTTGTTGCTTGAATAAACGACATCAACTGCTGTTCTTTCTCATTAATACATTACTTTTAATTCCCCTCACTCAATCCGGCATTATCAAGTCCCCAAAGCCAGCAACGTCCCTATAGATCGACATGAAGAGTTATTTAGTGTTGAGTTGTATCGGCATATAATCAAAATTCCATCAAAATTCTTCCCGCCACCTAAACTGCCTCAAACTTTGACCTACCAACGTGGCATACTCAAAGTAATTAAGTTAACACCCACGCGAATGAATGAATAGTGTTTTAGTGTTTAAGTTTTTGCTACAGAGGCACCAAGGTGATGGACACTGATGATACACGAGATGAAATTATATTTTGGGAAAGGATTTATTTTTAATGAAGGCATCGTTCCAGGCCTAAGTTTAGGATACTTCCCCGATATTTGCCATTTATGAGGACTGAGGAAAACCTGCAAAAACCCTCAGTCAGGGAAGACGGTCCTGGCGGGATTCGAACCCCAGACCTCCCGCTCACGAGTCCGCGCCTTAACGACCTCGGCCACCGTGGCGGCACAAACACACCCACGCGAGTCATCTTCCAATAACTCCTTCAAAATCTATCTGCAATTTATTACACTTAGAACACAAACTAAAGCTCACTGCCCAGCCTCAGTGTTTCGAATATTTAGAAAGTTTCACTTACTCTACGAGCAGTATTATCCATAATAATTTGTCCCTTATGAGTTGCCCTAATATACAGTCCGCTTTGTGATGGTAAAACAGACGAATAAGAGGAGAGAAAGCGCTGAATGACATTCATATGAATTATGTACCTTACTTTCGGCCGCTATCTAGGCGTACTCTTATGAGACGTGCGTGGGTTTCAAAGCTGCATTAAAACAAAAGAAGGGAAATTTGCTGTGCTTGACACGAGTACATTTAAATGCACAGAACTTGTTTTTATAACGCTGCATTGCTTTATCATATACACGTAGCATAATGTAAGGCTTTTACTTTTCTGATTTGGAAGACAATGGACAATAACACCGTCATTATAATCAACAATATCAAAATACATACATTTTACTAGCCTGTATAATCGATATGTAACAAGCGTTGAAAATAATGAATAGTCCATAACAAGACCGCCAGTTACATGTTGTAGTAGATTGGAACTTTTTTGTTTCACTGATATAATAAGCGAATTCCATAGAGAAGCCCTATCGAACTCCTTGTACAGGACCGTAGTAAACGCCACGACCAATGAGAGAGGGCAGCATTGTAAAATGTTACGAAAATTTATTTACAGTAGTGTGTTGAGAGGAAGATATAACGTTACTAATACAACATTTAATAATGATTATTTGTTAGTTTTAAGAGCCATTTTAACAGAAAAACATGGTTATAGGAACGCGGGGTTTCATTCTATTTCTTTATTTGCTCAAAGCGTAAAGATACGGGTGGAATCCTGAGTAACAAGTTACAAATGTAAAATAAGTTAAAATAAAACATTTTGCCTAAACGACATATGTCGAATTCAATTACATGCACATAATACATGTACTGTTTGAATAATACTTATCTCTCCTAACTATTTTGTATTAAATATCGTTTATTTATTTTAATTTTAAGGAATAAACTCCATATATCGTGTTTATATCATTAGACAGATAGCTATAAAGCAATGCTCCTTGCTTCTAGTGTTATGTGCATGAATATTAATGTTCATCTTCGCTTCTTTTATTGAAAGTTAGCATAAATATACGTGCATGGACATGTTAAAATGTATTTCTTTAGCTATTTCTATGTGAATCTGACTTTTAACAATATATTTATTATCTTTATTAGTTTTTTCTCTAGCTGTCTTTTACAAGCATTATTCTATAGATTTATACAATATGCAGATGTATATGTGGGTTATATTTAGTATCAAACGATCTATTGTAGTTTATGTTTCTTACTTATTTTATTGATATTTGTTTCCTAGCTGAGAAATTTTCAACGTTAACCTTAAGGATTATGTATGTTCTATTTTGGGAATTTAAAGCTGTACCTCACTTTTAATACAATTTATACTTGTATACCTTTTAAACAAACTACATCCATAACGTATTTTTTATTTAAGGTAATACATATAAAATATTTAAAGTAACCAGGAAGTGTAAATATAGCAAATAATGTAACAGTATACTTTTACACTGTTTCTCAGAAAGTTTTAAAGCTATCAATATGAAAATGTTGAGAGATGTTAAGAAAACATAACTAAAGGTGCTCTGTAAATTTTAATTTTATAATACATACAAAAAGTTTTGAAAACTTTTTAACCAAAATAAAATGTTGTTAAAAAGTTGAAAACGCTGTGGCACAATCATGCATTTTTCTTATAAACTATTGGTGGAATTGGAATTATTATTATTTTACTTAAACTGTAGAGAGTATGTTATCCTATATAATGTTATTTACTTGATAAGAAATTATTTTTTAAACTTTGAAAAACAAAAACAGAAATATTTATATTTTTATTGATTTTTATCAATAATAGTGATATTTAAATACTTCTATACACTACATTATGTGTGTTAAATTTTCAACAAGATTGGTCCAGCCCATCCTGAGAAAAATGCACATTTATGTCAAAACTTTAAGTTATTGGGAAATGATTAAATTTTGTTTAAAAACTTATTATGTGCATTAAAAAATTAAAATTTTTAGAGGATCTTTAGTTAAGTAATCTTAATACCTCTAAAAATGTCATAATGATAGCTTTATAAATTTCTGAGATACAGTGCAAAATATACTGCTGCATTATTTGCTAGATTTACACTTTCTAGTTACTATGTAATTATCTCCTTATTAGTCGATTTATTTTCTGCTTCACATTTATTGAAACCACCTTAACTTTGATTTTTATGATATACCCTCTTTTATCCCTTGAAGAAGAACCTCATATTACTATATATATACTTTTATATATATTACAACATATTTTTCTCTATTTGCAAATATGATGCAATCAAATTTAATGGTACACATTTTTCAAGGTTGCTCAGAAGAACTGTTATGTTTACATTGTCGAAAACTCAAAACATCTAGGAATACTGAAATTACAAACTTTTATTTCTTATCTGAACTATTTACTCTTTCTAGCTCATGTTTAAAAAGAACTCCAAAATAACTGAAATTGTAAAATATTAAATTTGTCAATAATTTAAGCCATATAAGTATGTAGTAAATGTGCTAAGCTTTTTTGTTTTTCCAGGTCAGGTAAGAAAGGAATTTGAGGTCGTGGAAGATCAAATTTGAAACATCCGCATTTTATAGAGCTCAGCAAAATATATATATATATATATATTTTGTAAATTTTAAAGGAAAAAAAAAACCCACTCACACACACAAACTTTAAGAACAAGTTTAGGGCTAACAAGTATGAAGTAACATAGGACCAAGTATTCACTAATCTTTTAGAGAAAATTACTCGCTCTAAAACTGAACACATTTTTAATACAAAAACTGAAGTTGGGACTGGTAGAACCACAATTTTTCACCTTATGAAATGAGAACACGTGGTTTTCCAGAAGCAATGTTGTAATTTTTGTTTTATTAGCACGCACAGGGTCAAGCTAACATTATATAGTTGGACGCGGGGTTGGTTGCTGTGCGATGTCTCCCAGATCTGCCCTTGTGAACATCGCATACCGTAACATGAGTTTCAAATTTATCTCGAATGCGTGCAATTATTACTCGCGTTGGAGGTTCTGTTCTGTACTCACGTCTCCATTGCCTTTGAACTTCAACAACATTCTCAGTTTTCCAACATCACTTCAAAATTGCTTTCCGCTGTTTAAACGATAATCTTGGCTCCATTTTGTTGTAGCAACGCTAAGCATAACGTAATGTGAGTCACGTCTGTTTACAGAACGTCATACGATAATTTTGGCTTCATTTGTTCATTGTTGATTTACCTGTCACGTAGCAACGCTATCATAATGACACGAGTCGCATCTGTTTACAGAACATCATACTACACATTACTGTTGTTTTTCGGTCCCACTTTGAAATATATTAAATAGATATCTACTGTGAAAGTGTGTATACATCCTCGGTATGCTAAGTTATCCATCCATAGATCTTAGATCCTATTTAAACTTATTTTCTCTTCCTCTCTGTCTATTTTAGATTGTTCAAGCTTTTGTAGTGCTCGAGCTTTGATGACACGAGACTCAAATATTGCAGATCTGCGTTTCATGCGACGTGCCTTTTTTCTTTACAAAGTGTTTCAATGGATCCGAGACTTGAAAACTTTGATGGTTTGCGGAGTGTAAATCTGGAAGGTCTTTCTAATCTTGGATGATCATGAACTCCACAAGTGTCCTTCAACAGTTTTATAACCGTACAGAAAAAGAAACGGCTAATAGCAAGTGTCTCCATCGCTTGTTGGTAACGCTTTTTTCCATCCCAAGCTTGTAAAATACAATTAGAGTCGTTCTTTTTCTCTCTCCACACTAATGACTTTTATATTTTAACTTTTTATTATATTTATCATCCCCTTCTTCTTCTTTCTCTCAAGCATAGTTCTAAAAGAATGGTTATAGTTTCTTGGGGCATCCCAGAAGTTTTTTCTAGGTTGATGATGATTTAACATTACCTTAAGGATTCTGGTAACATTTCTCAGCAGTTCTGTTGGTATTGGAGATGTAGTTCAAGTATTTCTCCTGACTTTCATTCCTGCATGTAGCTGTTCCAGACTAATCTCTAGTCGGTCCTGGTGGTGTTGTGGTTACCATACTTGCCTCCTACACCCAAATGGCGGGTTCGAACCCGGCCAGGACCGATGGATTTTTTCGGGTGTAAAAATCCTAAGTATGGCTTCCTTCGGAAGGGAAGTAAAGCCGTGGGTCCCGTGTCGTACATTTACGGCACGATAAAGAACCTCAAGCCTGAAAGAGAGGCCTCTGAGCAAAATTTGTCGGCCGTTTCACGCCCTGAGTTGAATGGGACGCTGATGACCTGAGATGTTAAAGAGCGTCCATAAATAAACCAACCCCCCCCAAAAAAAACAAGACTAATCTCTAATCTCATTGGCATTTGATTTGCATTAGGCTTTTCCCTCTCTTCGATCCCATGGAACAGGTCTAGTTATATTTGTATATAGGAAAATGCACGTAGAATTTTGGATTAATATTGGTTTTAAAACTCTATTAATGATGCTTATAATTTATTAAATTTTATAACTCTCTCTGATAAACTTAAACTTAAATATACAAAAATAGATCCATTTACCCTTTCTAACATTTTTACACAAGAAAAAAAAATTTGCATCCTATATTTACACAAAAAGATATATCTGTTTTTAAGAAAATTTCCATACAATAATTTCGAGCTATTAATGATAAATGAATAGCGCAAAGGTCGAGTGATTAGACATCTTCGCCTCGCACCCAGGCGGCCGGGTTTGATCCCAGAGGCAATTAAGTGGGGTTTGTGGCTGACGAAACGGACAGATTTTCTCTGGGTATTCCAGTTTTCCCTGCCACTAATTCCCCATTGCTCCATCTCATTCCATATTCATCAATGTGGAAAGTAACGTGAATATACCGCATCATCTCTCCCAAAATTAAGTTGTAAACACGTCATGATGATGCTAAATTTAAACACAACTTTGTGAATTAATTAATTTATTAATTATAAACGATACCCTTAGAAGTACCAAACAAAAACTAGATCACGGCTGTGAATTCATGTTTGTTAGTTTGTATACTGTCATCTATTTATTCTGTGAAATCATATAAACAATTGATAAGAGGGAAGGGTACCCACATCTCTATCTGACTCCTGTGTTGTTTTTCACCATTCTGAGGTTCTTTGTTTACTGAGATTAGGTGTTACATAAATTATAATTACTGTGAACTATCTGTAGTGGGAACCTTTATGTAAATACAAACTTATAAGTAATAGTCACTAAAATGAGGCAATTGGTATTGGTTTAGGCGTCAACAACATAGATGAAGACGTCTACCTGAATACATTACTCTGTTGAGACATATTTCAGTCCTATATTAAATAACATCTATTGATGGTTACTGTTTTATATCAATTAACCTTTATTTATTATTCATAATTAGTAATCGTTTATGTTGGAGCCTAAGGTTTAAATCATTTGTACATAATATAAATTATGAATAAAATAGAACAAAAGTCTTAACAGATGAATAACGTGTGAAGTTAAACACGAACCGCATGGTTGCTCGAATTCTTCCCCCCGATTTTCCCCGAAAAGCATATGACTTTGGGCACATTTTTAGCATGTTTTCAAATTATCTGACCATCATCTACTGAATATGAGAGCTCTGTAATTAAGTTGAGCGGAAACCTGAAATTTATCAACATTTGGAAATAGATTGATACTATTTAAGGAACTTAACTAAAGAGCATTAACTCTTTAAGTAAGTTTTAAATGCTGTATCTATTCCTACGTAGGCCGGTTAGAGATTCAGCAGTGATCTGATAAATAACGCGGTCTGGATATTCGGGTCAGTATTTTACAACTTTCCCCCTCTTGGATCCAGTTGACCTAGTGATGTGAAAGGCATTGAGTGCAAGTTTAGTTCGTTAACCTCGTATAACACATAGTGACGCAGCTATTGCAAATCCTGCGATAGCTCAAACTGGTTTTTGCTGAATAGTGTGGATGGGTGCTGTTAAATAAAAACAAGGAATATTTTCGTGATACACGTGTTTATTTATTTTATTTTTTTCGTGACATGAAAATCATAAAAAAACACCGAATGTTATTCTACATTCAGTCTTTGGTTCAGTTCCGCTGTTCATTCATGCTATAAAACACTCGAAATATTTACAAGCAATAAAAACATTCAATCCATGAATGACAATAAATAAATATTTGGGCATATCAAATCCCATTCTTCATAAGTACATTCATTTTATCACGTAAAAATAACTTAATATATAGAGGTACTTTACAAAGTAGACTTTAACATTAAAACTATTTACAATTAAGTCAAATTAATTATACACACATAACTTTAAAGGTAACCATTTGGGAATACATTCTATGCATTTATGGAAGTTGTTTGAAAATAAATGCATACATTAACTTAACTGAAACGTAATTAACTTAAAATTGTGTTATACAAATTAACTTCTGATAACTGTTTTCTTAAAGGGAATGAACATAAGAATAGAAAAATGTTTAAAATTTAGTACATTATTGAGATAAATAAAAACTCAAGTCAAGTTTTCAGTCATTCACCTTGGTCACTCGTACGCCTTAACATGTAAGCAAGTTATGTACAAGAAATAGGAACACTGTTAGCAGATGACAGAAGAGGCCAAGATGCGCTCTCGGAATCCCTTATGGAAACCCCGGCTTCCGTCGGGGCCAAGAGGAAACCGCATCACATTTTCAGGAAGATGAGAAACGCCGCTATTGGACCTTGGGCGAGGAGAGGACGCCGACGAGGTGCTGCAATCGGAACAACCGGTGTTGCTTCGTGGACGCCCAAACAGGCTAGAGCAGCTTGTTTCTGAGCCAGAGTCGCGGTTATAGTTATACCTGCGTCCCGCCCAGAAGTCGGACGAGGAGCGGGAATGCGCACCGCTGCTGGAGGACGAAGATCGCCGTAGACGCTGTCTAAGGTCTATGGCGCCGCCGCTGCCGCTTCGGGGCCTCAACTCCGACTCCGCCTCCGATCCACTTGCACAGGATGACGAGTACTCTGAGTCAAAGAAGCGGGCCAAGGCCGTTTTCTTGCTGGGCAGCGACCGCTTCTTGGTTCGAGGCTGTTCGTTCTGGTTATTCTGAACAGGAGCGTTGAGTTCCACGACGCGTATGCCCTGGCTATAGCCCCTCCAGTTGCGATGCTGCATCTGGATGGCTTTTCTCGCCGATTCTGCTTGCACGAATTCGACGAGAGCACATACCACTCCGTTTAATTCGGGTCGCTTCGCCACGAAACTGCGAACGTCAGCTGGGATGGGGTTTCCTGGACGGAGGATGCGGACAAGGGCGATCTCTCCATAGCACGAGAAGAGTTCGGCGACGTTTTCTATGGTGGGTTTATCCTGGGGTAGATGCATGGCTACAACTGTACGAGAAGGCGTCGTCTCGTCGTACTGAGGCAGAGGCGCCAAGCGCCTTAGCTTTGTACCTGCTTCGTTGATTTGAAGTTTAGTTGAGCGTGTTAAGGCGGTTGCTACGACGCGCCAATCTTTGGCGAGATGCTTCACCCTCTTGAAACTGGATATGAGTTTCAGCGAGACGAAGCCCTCCTTGTTGCGTTTCACATGTTTTAAGAGAAAGGCATCCTTGGTGATGTTCACGTCGGAGAAGTAAAACTCCACCTGAGATACGATGCGGTTAGCTAGTTCGTCATCAGGGGGAACGAAGGGAGGTTCTGAGTGATCGACGACCTCGCAGCCCGAATCTTTACCCGTTGTTGATCCGGTTTCCGAACCGCAGTCCGATTGATCTGCCAAGTTTGCGCCTTCATCATCTCCTGGGTTTGGATTGGGAACAGATTCTCCTGCGTTGCTGGACTCAAAGGACAGCGAGATGTCGCTATCGGTTGACGAAATGCTATCTCGGGTGTCAGAATGCTTCATGGGTGGCGGCGAGAACATCTCTCCGAGCCCATCCTTGTTCTCCGAAGTCTCAAGGGCGACTTCAGCGATTTCTTCAGTAGGTGCCGGCATCTTTCAACTGCTGAACCTTATCAAACACTGACTAGACACACACTGTGAGCAATTCTTTTTGTGCAGTAAGGATGTGCAGAAAACAACAATGGTACACACGCACAAGCACGCACTGTATCAGTTTCAGTTGGCTGGCTGGCTGATTTTCTGTGTCGGTCTGTCGGTCGGTCGGTCTGCCGGTCGCAGGTTGGTAAAGTAGACCACCGGATCCCCACTACTTCGCGGGATGAATGTCTGCCGAGTACGTGCTAGCAACCAAACTGAGCGTGCTGCCACTTGCAGTGTCCTTATAAACCCTCTGCCACCTTCACTCATAGGCGAATTATGGTTTCCCCGTCACGGCGGCTGTCACCTCATGTCTCACACATGCGCGCGACGCCGCAACCTCTAATCAATAATCGATGACACACCTCACTTGTTCTTGTATGGTTTTGATCAGATTTCCGGTTTATGTAACTATTAATCCGGCATCATCCAGTTTCAAAAGCGATTTTCTCTTAGTTTTTGTTGATGTATGATTGTACTAAAACTAGACTTCGCATTATCTTTTTTATGCTGCACTTTGGCACTATAAGATAACTTAAATACGTAAGTTCTACGTAATTGATATCTCTTCATTGATACTTTCCCCTTATCATTATTATCTCTATTGTTTTTTTAACAAAATTTCTCAATTCATTTATTTCATTGAAACTTTACGTCAAAGGCTGTGAGGCTGTTCCTGTACGAAGTTCATTGTTACTTCATACTAGATGAGCAATTTCATACCTCATTCTTCTTTAAAGAAACAAAAGACAATTAGTGATTGTACTTTGATAACACTTTACTTTCTGCGCATTTAATAATTTATGTTTTGTACCTACGATTTTCTCAATACTTTAAACATATTTTCAGCGCAAAATATAAACTTGTTCTAACTGCACAATTAATTTGTACTGATGAAGAAGATGGTCATATTCATTTTTGTATATTAAATATTTAATAAACTATGAACTACGATATTCTAAATGCACAATATCATATTTATATGATCGTTTCTAAAAAGTAAAGTGAATTGCTGTGTTTTCATATCTTTGTTTATATTACTACCTCTGGGGGACATTTTGAATTGTTTCTGGCAGGGCCCTCTCTGGGTTAAGCTGCACATACCCTTGCATCAGTGTATCAAAATTATTCACCTTAAGAGAGAGGGGGGAAGCCAGGAAAAACAATATTCCCTAAAAATTAACATGGGCATAGTTAAAAATGCAATAAGCGAGCTGTTAAAATGAAAGATTTTTTTATTAATTTATTTATTTTGTTGAAAACAGTATTTACGTAATCATTTATTGTGAAAAATAGATATATTACAATTTTATCACATGCTGCCATTGTGGTAAGATTTAGAGACACCGCCATGGTACAGGTATTCATGGGGCCTGTACTTCCAATACCAACAGGCACAAGTTACCCGAGTGTAACTTTTCCAGGTATTTTCCTTCCAATTAAAAGAAAATGCTAGGCAACGTTAGCCCCAGTTGAACCATGTGCTCATTTGTGTTATTAACGTTTTCATCTATTTAAAATCTTGAATGCATATAGCAGTCAGCACAGCAATATAAGTTCTTATTCCCGCCCCCACCAAAAAGTCAATTATGATACAATTTCTTATGGTTCTTACACCACCATCACCATCGCCACCATCACCACCACCACCGCCGCCACCACTACTACTCCCATTACTAATTTTACTACAATCCAACAGTATTTATTTTTAACAGTATTTATTTTTATTACCAAAACTTACACATGAAACTTTTATGGGTAGTTACCAATTATATTTTTTATTTATACATTTACGCGGTCTTGAAAATTCCAAAGAAAATAGAAACCTCGCATAACTGTTTCAAGAATAGAGTAATAACTTAATAGGAAAATAATGATAATAATGACTTTAATAATGAATAGCATACATGTATATATTTTTAGGATTTTTATGAAGTCTTAAAGAAATGAAACATTTAAAAGCGGCCAGAGACATTAAAAATGAACGAAATAGCATTTAAACAATGAAATCACTTAATTTAATATAAAGATAATTAGATTTAGCCATATTTAAATTTAATTAATTATGCAAGTATGGTGGTATATTTCAGTAAACGTAAACATACTGTATTCACTTGAAGCTGTGGAAATACTTATTCGTCAAAGTTGAAACAATTGGAAATTAGTAGCGGCAATTTAACAATGATAATTAAAAATAAATTATGTTTATGGTAATGGGGAACTCTGATTGAAATTCAACATAAACTAATGTTATTAATACACAAATGAAGATGCGGTGAACAATTTTTTGGGTGTATATGCATGAAGGTAAGTCCATAAGTTTCCGGCCTCGCCGATAAGGATTATCGCCTTCACAAATCTTTATCTGGTGTCATACTTTATCCGTTAAGTAAATAATTGCAACTGTAACTTCCGCTCCGTTGTGTTCACTTGTTCAGATATAGTTGCATAAAAGAAGGATATGTGACGAAGATAGTTACATGTTCAAAATGGAGCTTCGAGCTGTTATTCAGTTCTGCACAAAAGAAGGATTACTCCAAATGAAATTAAACAGTGGTTGGGCGGTGTATATTGGGAAGCATCCCCCTCATATTCTACCGTAAAATAATGGGCTAAACTTTTTCGAATGGGTCGAGAAAGCATTGAAGACGAAGAGCGTGCAGGTCGGCCCTTGGAGGTGCTCACTCCTGAAAACATCGCTTTTGTGGAAGGAGAAATTATGGAAGACTGGCGGCTCATAGTTACAGAAATAGCAGCAAGGTTGGGCCTTTCTAAAACGACAGTCCTTCGAATTATTCATGAACATTTTAACATGAATAAGGTTAGTGCAAGATGGGTGCCTAGACTTCTTTCCTCGATTCAAAAGCAGCAACGAGTCATCTGTTGTCAGGCATTCTTGGAGTTCTGCCGTAGCCACGAGAGAGAAGTTCTGTATACCATTGTTACAGCAGATGAAATTATGATTCTCTACTATGATCCCTTGTCCAAAAGTACATCAATGGAGTGGCGTAAACCAGGAGAAGCACCGCCTCTAAAGGCCAAGGTCTCTCAGTCAACCAAGAAGATCATGGTCACAATCTTTAGGAATTGTGAAGGAATCTCTTCATTAACTTCAAGGAGGGGAACACCGCGGTAAATGGGGAGCACTATGCTGGCTTACTACACAGACTACGTGCTTGCAATAAGAAAGAAAAGGCGAGGAAAGCTGATTGGTGGTGTGAGCCTTCACGACAACCGCCTGTGCACACAGCTATTGTTGTAAAGGAAGCTGTGAAGAAATGTGGCTTCAAGGAAATCGACCATCCACCCTCCAGCTCGGATCTAGCTCCCAGAGACTATTTCCTCTTCTCAAAACTCAAGAATGACCTTCGATAAAGAGAATTTAGGTGTGACGAAGAAGTGGTCAATGCTGTTTATGCCCATTTTGCAAACAATATTCAGACTATTTGGAGGTGGGGGATTGAAATGTTAATGCAAAGATGTGAGAAGTTTATTGCAATAAAGGGTAACTATATTGAAAAGTGAAATATGGTTTTTGTCTTTATCATAAGTTGAAAATGGTTAGAACGGAAACTTACGGACTTACCCTCGTATCTTTGCAAAGTAAAAGGGTTCTTAGAACCCTCCTTTACATACCTGGGGTCTTGTTCCTTTCCCCCCCTTTTCTTTTTTATTCCATCTTTTTCCCCCCCTATCTTGTAACGTCTTATGTGTGCTGTCATTGTAGGGGCTCAACTGTCAAACAAATAAAACCGGAAACCGTGAACACCTAGTTGTGAACATCTGCCATTTTAACCGGGAATAACATCAGAAAACCTCATCACGACCAAACCGGTCCGCTGGCTATTGTGCAATTATTGTGTCCAGATTGTAGTTTTTTCTTCCCTTCCTTCCCCAAGTCATATGAAAACTTGCGTCTTCATTTTAAACATTAATCATTTCAAAGCTCTCTTTCTTTTGCAAATTTCTGCAACTGTACAAATTTTAATAAAACCAACACTGAATGTTAGCCACCAGTTCTCTAAAAGTTGAAAAGTGTTTCAAAAAGCACACAGTATCATTGTGTATATTTAAGATTCCTCACATAAATAATTTTAGATATTATTACAAAATAAACCTAACTAATCTTTTACAACATTACTGCAACATCAGATTAGATGCTGAGCCTAGTATCTTAAAGAACTTGTAACCGTGGGTACTATTCTTGGGCATTTTAACGCTTTTGCCATGTAGTTTTGTTGACTATTTATGCTTTATGCCGATAACTCAAGACTCTGCCATGTTTCTGCATATAAAGGGGTTAATTTTCCCTGCAAGGTCAATCCCAGAAAGTTTAATGTGATAAGGCTAATATAAACGTTGACCTTTGGGATGACAAAGTTAAGGAGTGAACATCAGAAGTTAAAAGTAAGCGAGTGAGAAATTAAAGGAATTTTAAGGCTAAATATTTCACCTATTCCGTTTATTCCGTGATTGAAATTAGACTAAAGTGTGAAATATAGAAAATATGTGATAATCACTGCTACTCTTAACTTTCTTTTAATATTTTATTATATTAATATTATAATCATTGTGTTCAAATATTTTGATTAAAGTCAGTGTTATTTTAAATGGCAGCTTTCAACTTAATTTCCGAAAAAATTGAGGCCGTCCAGATCCGGCCTTCTGATGGCTGCAGTAATAGACGGAAGGCCTGTCTGGATCCTTGTTGACCAGATAGCCAAGGTAATCAGCCCGAAGACAATACCAGCAAACGGGCAAAGCGTACTTGTATTACACTCGTATCTATCCATTGGGATGCAGAGTGAGACTAAACATTTATTATTATTCAATTGAATTTATTTCTCTTTACAAACAATTTTAAATATTACAATAAGATCTACGTCTTCGTCAATTCCATATTACCAACTAACAATACAAAATTAATACATATAATTATGCCTCTATTACAATATTTTAATTCTAAACACTTCATCGAACTAAGCCTATACTTGTGAGTTACTTATTTCCTTAGGGACTATACACACACTAACACCCAGGTTAATGGTGTCCTGTTTCTAATGCTAATTCACTCCCATTCCCTCCCCTATTAACTATATAACCATTCTTTATCATTTCTCCCTCACCTTCCCTAAATACACTATAAATCCATAAATGATTATTCTTCTAAAGTTCCACTTCTTTCTACATTTCCTTCCATTATCCTCTTTGTCATACTTATCTATTTTTCTCTAACTTTATCTAAATAGTTCCCTATCATTTTTATACGAGCCATGATATAAAAAATAACGGATTTTTTTTTTATTTCACGAGCTTTATAAATCGGATTTAAATTTTTTAGCTTGATGGTACACATGTTTCTGACCAAAGTTGGCGTTTTCAGCTGTTTTGAATATTTAGTTCATTGTTGATAGTCCAAAAGGTTAGGCGTGTTTTGGCGTGCTAAGCGATTTTTTACTTTCGAAACAGGTGAGTTAAAGGATTTGTATTAAATTTTGCTTGAAAAATGAAATGAAGTGCAACAAAGTATTCGAAATGTTGACTGTGGCTTTTGGCGAATCTACTGAGAGCAAGACAAGAGCTTACGAGCCGTACAGACGTTTCAAAGGGGTCTGTGAAGACGATGAAGATGACAACCGTCCCGGACGTCCTAGCACATCACTAACCGCCGACAACGTCGAAGAAGTGAAGAAAATGATTCTGGAAAATCGCCGAATCACATCAGAGAGGCTGCTGATGATGTCGGTTCATGCCCAACAACTTTTTCGGATGTTTTGGGCATGAAACGTGTGGCAGCAAAGTTTGTTCCGAGGTTACTGCTCACACTTCACGCTTGTTTGTGATTTTTTGGCAAAAAACTGAACCGTTATGTTGCCTCAGCCACCATATTTGCCGGGTATGGCCCCCTGCAACTTCTTTCTATTCCCGAGACTGAAGAAAAGCATGAAAGGACGATTGATGACATAAAAACACAATCGCTGAAGGGCATACCGAAAAGTGTTCCAGAAGTGCTTCCAAGATTGGAAAAAGCACTGGCACAAGTGAATTATATCCGGAGGGGATTTTTTTTTTTTGAAGGGGAAAGAATTTATGTTGATTAATAAATAAAAATTCTTTAAGAAAAACGAATATTGCCGTATTTTTTTTGATAACATCTGGTATTCCTCTCTCCTTTTACAGTTAAAATCGTCTTAATTAAAATTTCCCCATATAAATTGTCCCATTTTTATTCCAATGTTTTTCTCTCTCGATAAATTTGTTTCATTGCAATATAACAAACAATGAAAATCTGTATTCGTTTCTCCACACATTAAACAATGTCTTATTCCTTTATTATATCCTAATCCTTTTACATTCATAACTCCAGCTCTAGCCCAAGCAAACCCCTCTCTACCTGCACCTGTCTTATCATATTGTTCTACTATTTTTATTCCCCTATAAAGTATCAATGAACTCTTTTTAACTAAACTACTAATTATTTCTTGTCGTTCAATATTTTTCAATCTTAGATTTATTTCTTTCGTAAATTCCTCTGTTTTGATATTTCCTATTTACACATACTTTTCCCAAACTTATCTGTTGCAAAATTTCCTGCACTTTGAAATTATTTCCATTTACATTTCTCCTGTGCAACTAAAAATCGTTCTCTTCTAATGTAGAAATTCTGAATAAATATTTGTGATTATTTTTTTTTCTTAGTGGAATATCTACCTAATTCTAGCTGTGCTATACCATTTGGGGATGGTATTGACAAACCTAAAAATACTTTTAATTTACCATACGAATTTTTAATCTTTTGTGTGTGTGAATATTTAAAGAGACCGAATATATTTATACTGATCATGTATATAAAAACATTTAGGTGTACGCATATACAGAAAGCTATTATTGACCTTAGCAACTGAAAGCAAGCCAGCGATTGGGAAACTAACTTCCTCTGCCCAAATGGTAAAAAAAAAAGGAAATAAATGCATAATACTACTGTCAGGGTGGTTTGTGCATATCTCAAAACATAGATTTGTAACATATCCCGTTTTAACAATGATCCATTCAATTAGTAAGCTACTTTCAAGAGTGTAAGGCATAGAGGGGGGATAAAACACGTTATTTTACGTAACCCCACAGATAAAAGTCACAAGGAGTGAGGTCTGGAGACCTGGGAGGCCACCAGCGATGAAGTTGATCTTCTGCTCCTGCTCTTCGAATCCAACGCCCTGGAATAATGTCATTTAGGTAACGTCGGACGTGCTTAGAGAAATGAGGCGGGGCACCATCTGACATGAAGATGAAGTCATCTGAATCATCTTCAAGTTGAGGAAATAACCAGTTTTGAAGCATGTGTAGATAGGTTAGTCCTGTCACAGTGTTCTCCATGAAGAAGAAAGGTCCATAAACTTTGTTTACTGATATGGCACAGGGTAGTAGTGTTTAACGCCCGTTTTTACTACTGAGGCACCACAGGCGGTGGACACTGACGATACATGAAATGAAATGATATATTGGGAAAGGAGTTTTTTTTAAAGGAAGGAAGCGTTCCAGGCCTAAGTTTATGTACCTCCCCGGCATTTGTCAGTTATGAAGACTGAGGAAAACCTGAAAAAAAACCCCAGTCAGGGAGGACGGTCCTGGCGGGATTCGAACCGCAGACCTCCCGCTCACGAGTCCATGCCTTAACGACCTCGGCCACCCGTGGCGGTGATATGGTACAGAAGACGTTAATCTTCGGTGAATCTCTTTCATGTTCAATAACTGACATAGGATTTTCACTTGCTTAAATTCTAACGTTATGCCGATTATCTTTACCGGAAAGATGAAAAGTGGATTCATTGGAAAAAATAATCGTTCAGAAAATTTGTTGTGGTCGTCAGGATGTAATGCTTGCAATAACTGCAGTTTGTACGGCTTCAGGTGCAGACGGTGTTTCAGAACTCGCCATACCGTTGGTTGAGGAATGTTCAGTTCCTTGTTTGCTCATGCTGTGGCTTTTTTTTTGGCTCCTTTCGTAAATAAAGTGTACGAATACGCTCGAGATTTTCATTCGATGCGCGTGGACATCCCATGCTTTTCCGTTTGCAGATGCAACCATCTTATACGAATTTTCGATGCCACAGGTAAATTTGCTTATGCGTAGGCAGTTGTTTATTAAACTGGCGGCGAGAAGCACGTTGAACTCAAATAATGGACTAGTTTTGCTAATTGCAGCACACAAAATGCTTTTTCCTGTTGTGTCGCCATTTTACTACAATCAACATGGCAAGCAACAGCGCCAATGCGGCTGTGATTGGAACTTCTACCTCGACGGTTTAAATTTTAAACTTTTGGTCCAGGAACGTTAGAACTATGGTTCTACCTTTTGTAATTTGGAAAAAAGAAATGTTTGAAATCTGTTCCTTCTTTTTCAATAGCCCTGTATAATATACCACCAACTTTCCAATCACAATAAGATGAAGAATGTACACACATTTTTCCTTTCTCAATTTTAAACCTTTAACAGTCCTAAATGTGTTTATTGTTTTCATTTTCGTCTTATTTAGCGATAATAGCGTCGTATACCATGTAACATAAAAACGTTATTTTTGTCTTGCAGAGTTTATGTTGCCTATTTTGGACCAAAAAGAATGCAGACAATGTTATATATGATACGATATGTCCGGAGATCATAGCGTAATGGAAAAAAAAAAAATGGTAAGATAGATATGGTGGTAAAAAATGGTGCAAAATGGCAGTGAAATACTTCAGGTTTTTCAGGCACGAACTCCACATATAATCATGCACACAGTCAAGACTGAAGCTTCCACCGCACTCAATAATACCAAAATTTAAACGCGAAATCACTATGAAGTGCTTTCTTTCAGGAAATACTTGATCAGGTAAATAATGAAAGCGCATTTTTTAAAAATAAAATTGCTTTGATATTCTCACATTTCTCACAATATGTTGTTTTCTTGAGTTGAACCAAGTGCTAATATAGTTGATTGACAACTACAGAAAGTTATTTTGGCCTGCGTTCGCAGCTGAGCGCAGCGCGCACTGGGCCAAGGTCACGTCAGTCTCTTTTATGGTTACATTTTAATAATCTCCATATCATTAAGGAACTTAAAGAAAATATCAGGACGGAAATTAAAGGAATTACGGAAGCGGAAAAGTTGTGAGTGTAAGAAATGTGTGACTGCTGAACAACACGACTTCGAACAACTATAATGTAAGATAATATGTAACGAAATAAAACTAATACTGTGCTAATAACTGGCTGAATTCATACTTATAAAGTTTTCCTATCAGCAATACCTGGAGATTTTGTTTACCTTTTAGTATTTTTTTTTTGTATTCATATTTTACTGCTTTGTTGTGAACTATAAAATAATGCAAAATTTTACTTAATGTAATTTGTTTTATAGATAGAATAATTAAATAAATGAGATACTTTTTGTAAACTCTTAAAAACCGAGATTAAATATAGATTAAATATCATTATTAGGCAAAAGAATAGAGCATGATGGAAGGACGCTGCAATTGTTGCGATATATTTCTGTAATATTTAATTTCGAAAGGCATTTAGAAATAATTTTATTAAAGAGCTATCTGGTAGATTATTTTAACTTAAAGTTTGAAATAATGTCTTTGCTTCTACAAACTTTAAATGACGATATTATGAATTCTAATGAAACATTTTCAGTTCTTTAAAAATAAATGTAACACTTAATTTCTTCATATTCTAGAAGCTTATTGAAGCGTTCGTAAATTAAAGGTTTGTTCTGGTAGACCAAAAGCTCCCAAAGTTGCTTTTATTTAATGCAAAACTCAAAATGTACTTCAGGATTTTTTCCGATAAAGATGCTCTTTGGGAAAATCTTGTTTTATCTCCCACCTATACTGTGAAATTGCGAATGAACAAACATTTTTTTTCCATGCAGCAGAATATGTGCATCCTTAAATCAAACTTTAAAAATAGTCTTAACTTAATATCAATTCGATTTAAAAAAAAGTATTATCGCAACTTAATAAACCTATAGCTTATTTTCTAATTTAAAATAAAACTTACTGCAACATATGATCTGAATGTCACAAAGTCATATTCTCTCCCATTAATCTTGAAGGTCATTTAATTTTATGTCAGCTATCATGAATAAGTAACATTGTGCCTAAGATGAGGTAGACCGAAGATAATTATTGAATTTGAATGTTCCATATAAAAAGAACACAGTGCTTTGTTTAGCACTGCATGAATACATTGCCTTCAGAAGCCTTTATAGTTAGTACGGGGTGAACGATCCTTTACCCAAACGGTTTCGCGGCGTGCGGCCGGCCGCCGAGGCTGGCTGCTGTGTTGGCGGTGCGGGTGGCAGGAATTCCGCAGTAAATGTAGTACGTTTTGTCGCATAAGTTATTTCTAACATACATAACATAAAAATTTAAAAAGGAAAGTAATTACTCACGAATATTAAGCAAGGAGATGCTGGAACTGCCTCCCTTCGTTGTTCAAGCATTTCTGAAGTCGAACTGATTTTCTAAGAGACATTTCCAGAGAACGTTCAATGTTATCCAGAGTTTCTTCTGTGAGTACTGTACGTGATTGTCGATGTTTCCTGTGGAGAACACGAAATATATTTACTAATCGATGTATCATACTGTTCTCATATTATAAGATTTCTGCTATTAAAAGCATTTGTAATTACATTTAGGCGTAAACTTCTCCATTCCAGTATAGAATTTCAAAGTTTCCTAAACCCAAGCAAAATATTTAAGTAAAAACTATATAAAGGACTGAAATAATGTACTTTGTGTTACAGCACGAAACGTGTATATCTCAAGCAAAACTAAGCTGGTTTGTGCACTGTCAAAGTTGATTTGTTTATTTACGAACGCTCCTTAATATCTCAGGTCATCAGCGTCCCATTCAATTGAGGGCATGAAACGGCCGACAAATTTTGCTCTCAGGCCTCTTCTTTCAGGCTTGAGGTTCTTTTACGTGCCATAAATCTACGATATGGGACCTATAGCTTTACTTTCCTTCCGGAGGAGGCCATACTTAGGATTTTTATGCCCGAAAAATCAGGACCGACGTCAAAAATAGTGAAATCAGCTTAAGATTTCTGAAAATCTTTATTTCTTAATTTCTGAAATATCATTTATACTCAATGTCCTAGTTTAGCAAGTAGAAAGTGATAGCTGTAGAGCTTATCCAGGGTGTAGTAGATTACAACAATTATCATTGCTTTTTCTCAATCACTTGTTAATGATCATGAACCTTTCGACAGTCAACATTTTTCACGACAGCTTTGGAGTACTGTTTTAAAGCCATTGTTTTCCTTTGGACAACATTCTATCGTTTACACAGTTCGGCATCAATGAACATCACTTGCGTTCCATTGTCACCTACTCCAGAGCCATTCAGGCCCTTGAAGATATTACAAGCACTTGCCAAAAGAGAACGAGGTAAAGTTGCATGCAGATATCGCTGACGCAACATAGTTTTTTACTATCCGTCATCCCAGATACGTCTATTTCCCAATGTTCAGCGTTAGACACTTTTCTTGGAACAGGAAACTGTTGATCATTTATATTTTCATTATCAGCTGGTCACCTGGGCAGTCCAAGTCGATTACGCTCTTTGTTATCTCAGCGACCTTGATCTCCCAATATGAGGAAAGGCAAAAGAGTTAAACAATACGGCCAGATCTACCACAACATTTAGAACACGATTATATCTTGACATCTTTAAGAACAAACGGAAAGGAGGTTGCGAAAAGCACCTATGCTTTTAATAACACTAGAAGATTGCAGCCCTCATGGAATATTGGTAGTCTGGACATATGCAGAAGATTTGTGTACAAACCAGGAAGAAAGAATATACCTTAATAAGCGCAAACAGGACTACAGAATAAAGTTGATTCAACCCTAACCTTCAAACGTACGATTGGCTCACTAGAAGTAGGAAATTTGATAAAATTACTTACAGTAAACCCTTATTATGAAATAAGTCAGATAGCATTGATTCTTTACTACAAAATAACCTCAATTTATGTTAGTGTGATAGATGTAAATATAAATAATACATATGTTATGTATTTGTTTCGATACTTCAGTATATAACGTATATTTAAACATTAAGCTTGCATAATGGTCTCAAACTATTTATTTTGTATTTTGTGATGCCTTGTATAGTATTTTAATAGTTAGGCTACTTGGAAATTATATATAAGGAAATTAATTCTAAGCGTGGACAAATTATACTCTAACTACGATTAGTTAAAAGGCAAAAATTCCAAAGACACTAAACGAGGTCTTAAATGACGACAGTTGACGGATGTCGTTTTGATTTAAATTAATTATCATCTCTCACTGCCTGCTGTTTCTTCCTCATGTGTCTTTTGTGCTCCGACTATTTACTGTCTGTCTTGTGAATCTCCGGGCCTCGAAATCACCCGCTTTTATAAATTATGTCTTCATCCAGTCGGGCGCCGTGTTCCTGCCTTTAAAAATATAACTAATGAATAATTTGGACTGTCCCTTCCTCTACACGGCTATGTATTAGCCGTGGCGCGTGCTTATCTAAGTTCTCCGATGGATGTCCTCTTTGGCCTTTATTCGATCTGTTTCCACCCTTGATTCCGTTACGTCGGGTTCTATTAGTTACTACACTCACAAGGTCCTGTTGCGTCAACAAGTATTGTTGTTGAATGGTGCTTAACGCCCGTTTTTACTACTGAGGCACCACAGGCGGTGGGCACTGATGATACATAAGATGAAATGATATGTTGGGAAAGAATTTTTATTTTAAGGAAGGAAACGTTCCAGGCCTAAGTTTAGGGTAACTCCCCGGCATTTGCCATTTATGAGGACTGAGGAAAACCTGGGATAAACCTCAGTCAGGGAGGAAGGTCCTGGCGGGATTCGAACCCCTGATCTCCCGCTCACGAGTCCGCGCCTTAACGACCTCGGCCACCCGTGGCGGTACAAATATTATTGTAGATTATAACAAAAGCTATGTTTTCTACCTATTGACATAATAGATGGATTTCTGACCTGTTACGTTTCCCTAACAATTTCCAAAAACCCTGGCGACTCAAACCCTCCTACAAAAAATATACAAAAACTGAACAGGGCCATCTGGCTCTTTTGTCCAGCCCTAAACACAACACTTCCTAGTTTATTTCTATTGAATGGAACCTTCGCACATTTCAAATATATACTGTGAAACATATGTACTGAGGAAAATATATGAAATAAGTATGTAAAGTTAATCTAGAAATATATGAAATACACACGTAAACTTAATCTAGGCACCAATACATAATATGCACCTAGAGAGTTCGAGTGCGCGCAGTCCCCGTCTCAAATGTACTTCTTATTTTTTTGGAAATGACTTACATTTTTGAAAAAAAATTAATACTATTTTTTTTTCAATTCTCTCTTTGGAATTTCATCATTTTGTAAAGTAAAGTGTGTCAAAACAACTGGGTGCATTTCTATAAATGCCAGCTATTACAAGTAGGGGTTAGGAGCGAGTTAGCTTATGCAATACACTGAGGTATATTGGAATGACTGGCGCGCAACGCAAGCTACGATATCCACTTAAGTTTCCCGCGTCACAAGTGAATAAGTGATAATATTTACTCCATTCGACGCCAGTTCTCGAAAGCGTTAAAACATTGCGTCAGAACCCAAACATACGTCAAATGACACAGATGTCTAACGAATGAAACCGAATTAGAATAAGTTGAATTACGGTCAGGGGCGGATATTCCACGAAACTGGTGAAGCGTAAAGTTCAGGGCCCTCACTTGCAGGGGTTCATGTATGTGCACCCAAGTTTACATGGTTTTGAAAACTTTGTAGAGGTAAGAAATTAGGAAATGGTAACACTAGGCGCTCATGTTCAATGACGAAATTAACGCTACTTCTTGCTGTAGGCTAATATGTAAATGGAAGAATAGAACGCGCAAATTTCTATTTCGTCTTTAGACGCAATTATATATAAAAACACATAAATACACCTTAACTACACAAAGACGAATAAAAAAAATTGAAACGCACTTTTAGAGAACTAGAACTAATTTTTTCCAAATCTCTGGATCACAAAGAACCAATAAAATAATATCGTGGCAGAAAATCTGTATAAACTTTACCTTTACATTTTAAAAATGTTTGATTTTATCATCATTTTAATAGTTTTACTTCAATATTTAATATAATATTTTTACTAATATCTTATTTTGCTCTTCATTGTGCCCACTCAGTAACGCAAGTATTATATATTGCAAAGAATTCTTATTTTTAAAGGGTTTACTTAATAGTCTGGTTCAAGGTGTGTTTTCTAATATTTTGCTAAGGAATTTACACCGCAAGCCCAAATTGTTACGCCATCATAACTTTGGCAAGGCTTTAAACTGTTACCTCTCTCGAAATGGAAGATTTTATTGCATTTTATATTTGTAATTAATACTTGCTACCTATTTAATTATTACATTAAGTTGAAGCATTTAAAGTTTGCATTAAAATGTTTTAATAATGTTGTAAATATTCAGTTCACTGTTACTGTTATACGTTTCTTCAATTGCAAGTTAAATTATTTCGCTGTTTTCCATATTTTTTTATCATTCAACATTTAAAAGTGTTTTACACACGCTGTGTATATAATTTTATTGTTCCAAAGTTATAGTAAAATATTTATTGTTGAATAATTCTATCACTGCTCTTCTCCCATACTCTCGTATGCTTTTCAAGGCCATTCCTTCACGGCCATAATAAGAATTAGTATCAAGGGAACTGACAATAAATGCAAAACTAACATACTATAAATAAAACAAAGCGTAGGTGAAAACTGAAGAATTTGCAACTAGATTAAGGTTGGTTAGTTAGGAACCTCCTCGAATATTAAGTTTCATGGCCAAAAACCTTGTTATATGTTGCTGGGAATACAAGAAGTTATTGCCGGGTAAGTGAACTCTTGAGATTATTTTTCTCTTTTTATAGACATATTATTTTAATAGAACACAATGTGGAAAACAACAGAAATACCGTCGCTGAATACTTGAGACGTTTGTAGTTACTAAGTATTGTGCCATCATGTTATCCGATTGTTTGGGCCTTGCTCTCCGAGGGAAGTGATTGCTGACAGTAAACAGTTCCAGCCACTTCCTCGATCAAAGCAGGTAAGTTATGGTACATACTAACGGCGCAGTGATTATAAGCAAAATTTAGCCATTCTATTTATTACTTCATCTCGTATATTGATTTGCAGTTTATTTGCCCGAGATTTTGAGGGATGGTCAATTTGTGGATACATTTTTGCTTAGACCATACGACATCTGTCTTGCAGCAAACACTAAACATTTTCAACATTTTCTTTAAAAAGGCCAGCTTACACTTTCTAAAATGCAAAAATATTCTAATAAGTTAACTCCGTTTGTTCATCCATTAAACTACAACTTATCTAGTATGTTCTTATATATATTCGCTGTTGCCGTTCGCCAATATTACAAATACTTAACGGACTTGAGCGGGCCGATGTGACATGCGCTCAGCCGCCTACTTTAGACCAGTACGCTGCTTAAAGCGGGAGCAAAGTTAGGTATTTTAATTTAACTTGACATTAGCCCCAGGGCTACTGCTGCTGCTAAGTGCCCAAGTGCCCGAACGGCTAGCCAGAAGTGAGCAAAAGCGGAGAGAGCCGAAGGTAGTGTGTGACACAGCTATTAGCTAAATAATAACGTTTCACAACCAACGGTGCAATAGCCCAGGCGGTTAGAGCGTCGTGCTACATTTGTGAAGATAGGATAGTGGATTGGAATACTTCCATCCTATGCTTTTTTCCCCTGTCGAAGTTAAAGGAGATTTGCCACAATTACAATGATTTACTCGCTAAAACTGGGTCCACCGGTTTCTAGGATTAGCCTGAAGTTAGCCGACAGATTAGGTTAGTATATGTATATATGAATTAGTTGCGAATTGTAATAAGATCATATTTCCCACCGTTACAATATTTCATTCGTCTAATAATGCCCTCATTACAGTGATTTATCCGTCCCTGTCCATTTTCACAAAGTGCTTGTGGATAAGTTCCGCTCTCTCGCTGTCGTTCGCTTCTGGCTGGCTACTCCGACACTTGGGCACTTAGCATCATCAGCAGCAGCTAAGTGCTTTTATCCCTGCGGGTAACGTCAGGTTTTCAGTTGAGAGCAGTAGTTAGTAATACGCACGGACAATAATAACCTTGCATTCCTATCCCTTCATAAACTCCTGTTTCTGTCACCGTGACGATCATGAATTCTACTAATTTTATAATTATTGTTATATCATTTAATAAATATAACAGATTCTGGCAGTACCTATGTCATAATTTGAAAATTTGTCAAATAACCAATGAAAATGTTAATGATAAGTGACAAAAAACTACGTAGGTAGTATAAAAAAATTACAGTGAAGTTATTTGAATTACGGATTAGCAGAGCGCGGCTGTGTACAGTCGTCATGGCCGTAAATACATGTGCATATAATAGCTTGTAGTTAGATGGAGGCTCAACAAGTGATTGTGATTTCGTGTGTTACTCATTGCTTTTGTCTTTAAATTGTAGATAATCGTTCTTTGTTAGTTATGTCAATGTATATACACAGTCTTGTAGCAATTTAACGAACAATATGTATATGAAAACTGATTCTTTCGAGAAGTGTAAAGGCAAGTCGCAAGAAATCCTGGCAATGGTGTTCCAGGTAGAGAACCTGTTCGCCAATTTGTTAACAAGTTACGACCGAATAACAAGATGCGCTATGTTCTTACGGAAAAAAGTTAGATGAAATACAGGAGATGGCGGCAACGCAATTGCTGCTAAATTATTTTTGACATTTCTTATACCACAAGTATAGCTCAATGTTATCAATTTTAAAATACTTTAATTTTATGCTTTCAGTAAAAACAAAAATAATAAAATAAAAATACTCTACATCCTTTTTTCCGGTTGCGGCATACTGTTGTGATAACCGAACTGTAGAATAATATATTTCAAACATATCGCTACAGTAAAGTAAAGATGATCGTTTTTTATTTATTGCGGAATATAGGAATTTAGACACTAAAACATGAACTGAATATTAACAACCGAAGTACACATTTTAGATTATTATAAGGTGTTTCATAACGAATGCAATTTTTGTTTTAATAATAAAACACTTATTTTATTTGAAAATATTATTAAGTCTATATGAAAAACCAATATAAGCTTCGTTGGCACACCTTCAATTGACAACATTTTCAACGATTTTAGAGGAAAGTTCTGACTGACGTCTTAATTCTGTCTTGAGTTGAGGAATGGTTTGTGGATTGTTCACATAAATACAAGATTTTATATACCCCCACAAAAATAGTCATATGGTGTCAAATCACACGATCTCGGTGGTCAATTTTGATCGCCGTTGCGAGAGAGGTAAATGTTCGTCGCTGCAAATGGTCTGTCGTCTTCAGCTCTTGTGTCAGTTCGATTTTAAATGGATCCAAATAGAGTATTTTTGTTAAAATTCGTGGCCAACTGCTTCTTGGAATGATTAATTGGGCGGCGGCGAATCGACTTTATTGGGCTCGTAGCAAAGCTCTGTCTGACGACGGCAGCACTCTCTACCGATCGACAAGAGCGTTCAGATAATTTGATGTTCTCGGCCGATTCTGTATCTTCAAATTTCCTTACTAGCCTCTACACTATTGACTGTTAGATGCATTTGTTTTACCAAAAATTACACGAAATATTCCGACGGTGTCTGCATAATATTCACCGTACTTAAAATGCACTTTCAGAATCTGGACATACTGATCCTGCGTGTGTCGCTTCATTTTAGATAACAATACAAACAAATGACAATCATTAACCGCAATACAAACAAATAACAGTCTGTTAAATTCCAAGTCCGGCAACTAACAAATGACAATCATTAACCGCAATACAAACAAACAACAGTCTGTTAAATTCCAAGTCCGGCAACTAACAAATGGACAGGGATACCAATTTAAAAATTGCATTCATTATGAGGCACCGTATATAACGCTATTACATTTTTGATACTTTCATCAATTTAATTTCTTTTGTATTAACACCAAAAAGAGAAAATAAATTATTTTTGTTAATTTTTCATATTCAGTCGAACATAAAGAGCTCATGTTATGAAATTTTTAAGGCGGGTTATGAGGACAAATTCCATCAGGTATTTTCTTTTACATAATGGCATTCCTTGCTTTTATCCGTATGCATACACACGGTACACTGTTTCGTCCGACAGTGCCGTAACTGGTGATATTCTTAATTGGGTTAGAGACCGCCTAAGGCAGGCTGGCTAGCAGAAACCTTATGAAGACCTTGGCCAGCTCCCAAGTCATAATGGGGTCAAGTGTGACTACATTTTGTACTAGGAAGCTATGTAACACCAACGATATCTAGCCTCAGTTCTTATTATTCCCCATGTATAATTTGACAACACGAAGCGGAAGGTCAGAAACTTCATTTCCGGTCCAGAGAAAGGGATGGTCAGGGTTACTTGTGTGCCCTACCGGTTGGAGTGCTTGTGGAAAGTGAGAGTACACAATACCGCCTTTCTGACCTCTGCGCATGACCTTGTGTGAATCTGAAATCGTTAGGATTGGATTCATTGTAGAGGACCTTCATTTCCGAAAATATAATGTATTTTGTATATGTGCACAGTCAATCGCTTAGCCCTAAGGTAGGTAATGCCAAGGTTTCTTCCGGATATATCTCGAGTGGTAGCATATGGAATAACATTTAATAATAAATAAACAAGGACATACTAGATTAGATAAAGTTTGATAAGCTGTAAGAATACTGTCATGGCTTAGATGTTCGCTTTGCTATAGATCAGCTTTCTCAAGTAGTTCTTAAGATATACACCCTTGTACTCTAGAAATTATCTAGCATAATTTTGAGAAAGACCAGGAAAAATCAATTTCAAGTGAATTGCAAACCACTCTGTATAGTTGAGAACCCAATTAATAAGCAAATAAATTAGTAAAATGAAAAACGGGGTTTCCGAAGAACTATTTTTTTCATTAAAGCACGTGTTGAGCAGGTTTAGAGAGTTAGGAAACAACTTTTGGGGAACTTGCAGGGTCGACAGGTTCATCTTTTTCATTAACATAAGTGTCAATTACATTTATTTTAATTTTATCAATTAATAATACAGAGATGAATCAAATTTTATTCTAAAATGCCTTATACATTTTTATAAAATAGTTTTGATATCCTTTAATTATTAAAAAAATATATGTGTTTCTTTCTTTCTATTAGTTCTAATGTAAACAGTAAATTAATTCTGTCTTTAAAATGTAATTATACAAATTTAACTTAAAAATTGAAAAAAAAGTACAATAAGTTCTCTTTTGGACGAAGTGAAGTTACTTTTTAACTTAAAAAGTGGCCCCACTTGAAAATAGTTTGAGGAACGCTATTGTAGATCACCGATTCCTAAAGTTGGGGGTCGTGTAAACAGCTAAGGGTAGCCTTGAGGGATTTAGAAGACAAAGAAAAAAACGCCTTATTAATGTACATGCATTTTATATCAAGGAACATAAACATAATTAACACTGAACACAAAGAAAATATTTATCGGTAATTATAATATAAAATATAGACAAAAGTGTACTCCCATTTTTTGTTTGTTTAGAAATAGCTTCTTAAACCTGGGCTCTGTGTTTGATACACATACAATATCATTTTAAAGTTCAAGAACATTTCTCCCTTTCTTTTGTTAGCAGTATTTTTCGTATAAATACGAGATAGCAACAAATGTATCAATAAGATCTTCGTTTGCAAGCTCACGGCATTCTTGTTCTTTTTAAAATTAAAAAGAGATAATTTCAGTATTTCATCAGTACATATTTCAGTATTTCATCAGCACATATTTCAGTGAATTTGTTGGAACTTTAGCCAGTAGAATGCAAGTGTCTAAAATGTTCAAGTTTTGTTACTATTGTTAATTGTTTTCAGTTTCTTTAGGAAAATATTCAAAAGACTGATTTTTTAAAATTATGCAAATTAATTGCATGTTCGCAAAAACCAACTGAAAATTTCACGTACAGTTCAATTTCCGATGAATTCTTGAATACACAGAAATTAATTAGCTTTCTTTCTGCCACAAATGTCCACTTGAACTCAAGCTTCACTATAAAGCTTTAGCTGATAACTTTATATCGCTGTCTTGCAAAATATTGTACATAATTTATACATGGAAATTATTTTTACACACTAGCCGTGTGTAATTAAATTAAGAATTAGACTTGAAAAACTCGCTGGGATTCGAACCAAGGATTTTCAGCATTCCGGGTTGATGCTCTAACTAGCTGAACTATCGTGTCCTACTTTAAGCACGGAAACTAGAACCTCTCTCATTTGATTCTACGAGGGTAGGTCCATAAGTTTCCGGCCTCGGCGTTAAGGATTATCGCCTTCATAAAACCTTATCTGATGTCATACCTCATCTGTTAAGTTCATAAATAAGATGTAATAGAATTCAATATTCGCAACAGTCAGAACTCATTTTACTACTTCAAATCTTCAGAAAAGCAACATTTTACTACTGTAACTTCAATTTTAGGTTATCCATTTGTTTGTGCATGTCAGTGAACAGTATGACCGAAGAGTTTGTTGATTCGGTTGTATGAAGGAATGGAAAATATAATAAGAATACGATAATAATCGAACGGGCAATAAAGATGTGATTTCATTGATATCAGAAACTGTAATAATTGTCGATCAAAGTTAGTGACATGATGATAAGACATACGTCCTTTTAGTGTGGAAAAGCGTTTGCCGACATTTTTTCGGTCCAAAATGGGAGCTCAATTGAAGATATTATGTATGATTTTGTGATGCGTTTTGGCAAACCATTACCGTCAAATCCAACATTGCTAACGAAGATTCTTGATGAGCCTTGCAGCGAAACACCTGCTTCTTTGATGACATTGTTAATTGGTAGTTATCTGAAAATAATTGAGAGTGAATGTTTCCAGAAGTGACGGCAAAATGAATCGCCGACACCACATGGCTTCAACAAGACAGGTAACAGTCCATTTCACTTTGAAAGTTCACAGAAGCCTGGAAGAAATTTTCCCAAATCGCTGGATTGGACGTGGGCCAGAACAATCGCGGCAATATTGCCTTGTCCTGAAGAAGTTCCATATCTACCGCATCTGTCAATGCACTCTGGGATACTATAAAAAAAAAGAGATGCAAAAATGCAGCTACAGCTACTTAACCAATCGGAGTCATGCATCGCGCAACATATACATTATATAAATAAAACTCACTGTAAAGGGACTTTCTAGTCAGACTGTAGTTAAGATTAGAATAAGAGCCTAAGGGTCTGTTAGGATGCCCGTCATCCCAGAAATTGACATTCACTTAAGACATATTTCCTTCTGCACAACGGTAAATAGCGTTAAGTTCAGGTTTGCTAGGGTTTCGATATCTACTGTATTCAAATGCGATTTTGACTGGAATAAGTTTTCTACTTCTGCTTGTGACAGGTCTACGCGCCGGAACAGATGTTGGAGATGACATCATTACATCAAAAGATTGAAAGAGTTGATGGATTTAAAATGAGCGCGTTTGGAAGCACAAGAGCATACAATAGTATTTTAATATTTTGAAGTACCAGACTCCGTGGGCGCTAGATTGTGAACCCAGTGAGCTCTCGCGAATACGTGGGGACACTGTTACTTTTGTATATGAGGGAAACAACTTTGCAAATGCGTCGCAATGCCAGACAGTTGGGCAGACTGCAGAAGCCTTCTTGACCATGGGTTTTTTTTATATTTTTTTCACGGTTTCCCATCGTCACATAGACGAATGCTGGAATAGATGTTTACACTCCACGATTTTCCACTCTCCCATTTCATTTCGTCCCGTTATTTCTGTTATAGGTTCAAATCTGCCAGGGCGAGATGGGATGGTGCGGTGTGCTGGTGTTTTGGCCTTTTTAAACATTTCTACGTCTGGAATGGAAGCAGACCTTCTGAGGGTTCGAACAACTAAGGGAGAGGGCTCCAATCATGTCTGGAAACATCTGCGTCCCCGAAGTCATAGCCTTCAAAGATCCTTCACATCATCCCTTCCATCTAGAGGTGCCTCTATCGGCGACATTAACATGAGCAAAGCTCAGGTACCTAAAATATCTTCCTCCATCCCAATCCACCAGTTCATTCATTTTAATGTTACAAATATTTATTTCATGTAAAATGTAATATTTTTCCTGTTAATTTAATGAAAACAATCTCCTAAATTGACCTGTTTATTGTTATAGTAGTTTTATGGTTGTCTCAAATGTCAGCAATGCTATGTAATTAAAGAAATACTTGAATGCAGTTAACAATCTTGTTATATCATTCACGCGGGCACTCGTATTAACAATTATGTGTGCGACCACTTCAGGGTAAAAGTCATAAACAGAAAAGAAACATCAATATTAATAATATAAATACAATGTTGCAGTAGAAATCCAATATAAAACGCGCATATAACAGAAAAACCCGGCTAGCTTATGTATAATGAGCGAAGGTTACATCTATTTAAAATACGAGTTTCAAAACATGAAAACAGGCGTTTACATTGAGCGTATTCTTAATGGAACCTACAATAAGTAATACCTAGGAAACATAAAGGGTTATTTTAAACGATTTTTGAGGTCTTACCCAAAACAACAGCACTTCATACATATTCCGTAACTCTAATAGTTCTAAGACTGATTTTGCACATTTGCTGATGTAAGGAGAGCAAAAAACTTGGACATTCATGCAAATAACAATAGGTTACTTATGGATTTGCCTTTCAAATAGGAAATTGTAATCATGTTATGACATTTTTACACACTTAACGGAAATCTTTAAGAAAGTATTGTTTGATACCTACTATATACTTTTCAAGGAGGAAATGTATACAATAACTTTATAATATAGTAAGATCTATCTCATGGATTCTTGCATGTTAAAGACTGACAAACTTGGTGGCTAAACGTAATAAAATCACCACGAAATTCCAATTACATTAAAAAAGAGATCTTCTCATGACATTCTTGCAGGTAGCCTATTGTACATCGTAAGGATATTGTTGGACATAAAACAGATCTATGACAACGTACTGTCAGAAACTTATTGATCTAAATTTACACATCCGGAGAAAATTGTTAACTTTCAACTAATCTGTAAATGTAAAAAAAGCTTATATAAAAAGGATTGGAATTTTCCCTATTTTATTTTAAGTTTACAATTACATTAATAAGAAAATTGGAGTTCAAAAACATGAATCGACTGTATTTACTATTAAATAACTATATCTACGAGCTAATTCAATAAAGCTCGAGGTCTCCAAAGCTGTGTGTTTTTTTTTAATAGTATACGGATATTGAATAATGCTGATTGTGTAATAATCTAAACGTGGCCTTCCTTCTGTTGTATAAGAAGCATTTAGTGAAGGTTGGTAGAGAAAATATGCTCATAATCTAAAATTCACGGTTGCGATATTGAATTGCATATAATACTTCTTTTATAAGCTTCCCACACCCAAGAGGAACTACTTATAAATTAGATAAAATAGAAATTATAGATTGATTGCCGGATACACCTAGGATGCAAACTTACCAGAGTCAAAAACCCTCTAAGTTCCACATTAAAACAAATGAATAACAAATCCTATAATTACACATTTATAGATATGAATAATCTGTTTTGTGAACTGTGCCAATGAAGGTAGATAAGCAATTGTATATAAAAACTATCTTGCTTTGAAAGCGATTATAAAATGAAATATTTTGAAAAAAAATTTAGAACTACCAAAGTTTTAGCTATAGAGAGCCCAGGAGAAAAGACTGCCGTGTATATTGCTTTTCTATAATTTCCATTATGCACTCATGAAAATTAATGCATTAACTATTTGCCCGTGCGCCATACATTCTGCTATATCAACATTTTACAGTTGGTCGATGGATTTTTTCGGGCGTAAAAATCATAGGTATGGCTTTCTTCGGAAGGGAAGTAAAGTCGTGGGTCCCATAACGTAGATTTAAGGCAGGTAAAACAACCTCAAGTCTGAAAGAAGAGGCCTCTAAGTGAATTCGATTGGCCGTTTCACGCCCTGAATTGAATGGAACGCTCATCACCTGAGATGTTAAAGAGTGTCCGTAAATAAACCAAATCAACAACGTTTTAAACTTGTTAAGTATATAACTAAAATACAAGATATTAAAATTGATTTTTTGATATGTCGATTCCAAGCCGCTATCGACTTAAAAATATTATCTATTTCCCATAGGAAACAAAAGACATATGACCGATTTCACCGGCAGATGCTAAAACTTAACAGGCTGTTATATTATTCACATTAACAGAAAAATTCCATTTCATTATCCAATTAATTTTAACAACCTAATGTTGAGTTAATATCAGCTTTTCGTGTTAAACGCTTAACAGTAAAATTGTAATAATTGGAAATTGCGGCCGAAAAACCGACTGTCTATGTCGAAATTTGGATATTTAAATATCCTAAGAGAGGAAGGACTGTAAGATGCAGCGATTCAAATTTTTATGGGTTTTTTTCCCCCCCAAAATAGACGACGTAGAAAGCAATCGTCATAAGGTTGTGAATGAAATACGAGAGAGGTTAGAATACACCTAACAGAACCATGACCCTCTGTCTTGCTCTCTCCTAATGACCGCCACGCGTAGCCGAGTCGTTAAGGCGCGGACTCGTGAGCGGGAGGTCTGGAGTTCGAATCCCGCCAGGACCGTTTTCCCCGAGTGAGGCTTTTTCCAGTTGTTCCTCAGTTTCATAAATAGCAAATGCCGTGGAGGTACCCTAAACTTAGGCCTGGAACAGTTCCTTCCTTTAAAAATAAATACTTTCCCAATAGATTATTTCATGTATAATCAGTGTATCGCCTGTGTCGCCTCTGTAGCAAAATGGGCGTTAAACCATTCATTCATGCTCTCCTATTGGTTTACGTTAAGAATTTATGCCACTGGTTCTTTGCATTCAATGTTTGGGAATAATGCCAGCAATTCAGAAGCTAATGTTTTCGGGATTATTAGAAAGGTTTCCGCAACAATTGCCTCAAAAAGAGGAAGATACATAACATTCCTTGTTTAGAAGAATGCTGCAAACTATGAATAAAAAATGCACTGTATCATTTTCTTGGTGTTCTGGGAACATTTAGTTGTAAAATTCAATTTCCAGAGTCAACAAAACTAAAATTTATCGTAATTACAAGGGCTACTTTTGCACCACTTTGAGGTAATCGGCGACCCTACCCTACAAATTAGGAACTGTAGCTGGATGGTCTGAATCGGCTCATAACTGTATCTCCATATACTGTAATAGTAAGATATTGAACAATTCCTACTTCACAGCTCAGTTCGAAATGAGTGTCCAGTTAGGTTATGGATATCTTTTAACGCCTTAACTATATCCTGAAGCGAGTTCAAAACTGCCTAATATAACGCACTTTAAAACACGCAACTAAATAGACACTTTCTTGTTATACGTTTGGAATTACGAACCAAATGCCAAAACAGCGTTAACAGTAACTGTGGTAGCAACTGTAATCCATAACGTTATAGGTAAGACAAAACTGACAACTTACAATATTTCTTTACACTTCTTCCTAACTCGACCATTAACTACCTTTAAAATTTATAAACTGTTGTGTCTCTGCTCCTCTTAACATTCACTTCATGCGCCATGTTTATCAACAATGATGTGCAAACAAAAGTACGTCGAAGTGCGTTCAGAAACAAATTCAAAAGTCTCAAGGTTTTGACATCACCTATTCTCAATTCTCAGGGATCTTAACAATGTATTAACAAACATTATGCTGAAAAAGCTTAGTGGAATGCAGGAATCGTAATGCGTTATTGCAGTTTTAACACGTTGTTATAAAATATGTCATAAAATGTCGGTCAGCGATATGTGATTTAAGTTAGCGCTATTCAGTTGTTTCCTAGGTCCTCGAAAAACGATATAATACCATCGGCAATACTAATGAACGACAGTGCACAAGAAATATACAGTAAAGTAAAAATTCAAAGAGAGTAAAATTGTTTATTACCACTGTGTATTTTAGCTTCTACACTTGATAATTATGACGCAATGGATGGAGGAATTCACGAAACATATTCATATGATGGGCGCAGACATCATCATCATGTTCCTTTCGAGAGAATTTGGAATAAAGTTACAAAGAATATTTTTAACTTAATAAAACCTATCAACCTCACAACCTACATTAAAAATTAAAGAAAATATATTTTCAAGCAATACTGAAAAATAAATAATTATTACAGACCAATTTTAGTTGAAATTAAGAAAATGAGATAAATATATTAAGTATAAAAGACCGCCTCCGTGGTCTAGTGGTAGCGCTTGTGACTACGGATCCAAAAGTCCTAGGTTCGAATCCCGGCCATGTCAAACTGTCAGGTAAGCGTTTTTTTCGAAAATTTTCCTTACCATGAGAAGGTAGAATTTCAGATAGTTTTAATGCGTCAAGGACTCCGAGCTCATTTGTAGAAAATTCATTTCATTTCATTCATCCCTACAAACTTACACTTATAGTATTCATGTTCACCATCTACAGACGTCGCAGTCAAAGCGATAACAAATAAAACATTCAAAAATAATAAGTATAAAGTATGTAAGTTATACTTTAATTACATCAAAATTAAGCAACGCTTTCCTTAGAAACGCAGACAAAATATCAAATCATAAACGACAGAGGCACCGAAGTGTAGATATTCTTTTTTTGAGTAGTGTTAAAAGCCCTTTTTCACTACTGAGGCACCACAGGCAATGAACACTGATATATGATGAAATGATATATTGGGAAAGGATTTTTTTTAAGGAAGGAAACGTTCCAAGCCTAAGTTTGGGGTACCTTCCCGGCATTTGCAATTTATGAGGACTGAGGAAAACCTGGAAAAAACCTCAGTCAGGGAGGACGGTCGTGGCGGGATTCGAACCCCAGACCTCCCGCTCACGAGTTCGTGCCTTAAGACCTCGGCCACTCGTGGCGGTGAAACCTAGACCACCCATGGCAGTGAATTGTAAGTATAAACAAAAAGGTAAAAGTAAATGGTGATATAAGTAAATTATTCAATTTCACAACATATGGAAGTATAAATGATATGAGAAGCGAAAAGCCCTATAAGGTAGCAAATGTTTCATTATAAAATAATTAATATTTTGTCTCACAAAGTAATTAACGTTTTCGTAAATGTTATAATACGTTTGTGACAAAACAATTAACATTACGGGATCTAACGGTAATAATTTATTAAAAGGTTCCAATCAACAACATACACTAATCCTCGTATTATGTTTGCGAAAATGTTAATTGCTTAGCGCGACAAAATATTAATTCTTTTATAATGAAACATTTGCTCTTAATACGAGTATTTATCAAACTATTTTTCTGTCTTGTTCGGGAACAATTTTATCACATGTTTTTCCAAGTTATAAGTTATAAAACGGTATATATTTTAATATTTTCAATTACTATTATAGTTATTT
The DNA here is from genome assembly GCA_030762175.1 of Metallyticus violacea. Classification (NCBI taxonomy): domain Eukaryota; kingdom Metazoa; phylum Arthropoda; class Insecta; order Mantodea; family Metallyticidae; genus Metallyticus; species Metallyticus violacea. Next base: position 54,476,533 of record CM060837.1, read on the forward strand.
TATAATAGGATTAATTGCTAGAAAGAAAAAAAAAAGAACTTTTTAATAAATAAAGTGTGTCAACGCATGTATAAAAGTGAAGGTACATAAGGCATTTTCGCTTGCTTTTAAAATCTGAAATTGCAATTTTAAGCGTTGATCCATCATTGAAAACATAGGTGGCGAATATTCCATATATTATTCCTGCGAGATTTTCATTTGTTTTGTTTTCTGTATGTTTAGAACTGTTTTAGATTGAAAGTGTGACATATTTGGTAATTATTTTGGTGTATTTTTCTGTAAACTGCAGTCTTTATTGTTAAACTATGTTTGCAATAGCGATGCAACAGCGTGTCATTTGTGGAGCCTTCACTTTTCGCTTATGTAACATCAGTCTTTGCAACATAGACAGAAACCTGTTTCGCAATCGCTAACCTCTCGCGAATATTTGCGTACGGCTTCATGTAAGTGGAATCTCCAGCCCTAATCTCTTGCCACATTCCGGAAGGGATTTGCTCGAGCAGTAAAGTGAATACGTGTTGAGAGCGATGAAACCTCGAATTGTTGGATAGCTTAACATCACAAAACGAAATAAAAGAGCACTAGTTTTTTATTTGACAAAATGATTTGCTGGTTTACTTCCAGACGCTTATTTTCTTTTGTTCCCCTGACCATAATTTAATCAAAGTCTAGCAATTGTTAAAATAATCAAATTGAAAATGCGATAATCAGCAAAGCAATACCTCAAAGGTTTACAGTAAGGGATTTTCTCTAGCTCAGAGACCGCCACGTGTGGCAGAGGTCGTTAAGGCACGGACTCCTGAGCTGGAGGTCTCGGGTTCGAATTCCGCCAGGACCGTCCTCCCTCACAGGTTTTTCCCAGGTTCTCCTCAGTCTTCATAAATGGCAAATGCCGGGGAGGTACACTAAACTTAGGCCTGTAATGTTTCCTTCCTTAAAAAATCCTTTCCCAATATGTGCATCATCAGTGTCCACTGCCTGTGGTGCCTCTGTAGCAAAAACGGGCGTTAAACACTACTCAAAAAAAAAAAAAAAAAAAAAAGAGACATTTCACTTTTCTGACATGTTAATTAAAAGAAGTTACATATTTTAATTGATTTTCAAGTGTTGTAGCCGATATCTGACCAATAAGAAAATGGCGGCGCAGTGTTGACGGCATGGCTGTACCAGCAAAAACTGCAAAAGAAGCGGAGTTTAGTAGGAGGGTTAAGGGGTAAAGCTGAATGAAAGACATTTCCTTAAATCACGTAGTGAAGGGAAGTGGTGGGAGGAACAGCACACGCGAACACAGAGAATTAAGAGTTGAAAATGGACTAAAACTGTACGACTGCAGCACAAGGAAATGTAGAAATTTACACAAAACAACCAGCTGGTGAGTGAAGACATTCTTATAGTGAGTCCATAGTCGTATGAACCTGCCCTTAGACTTGGAAGAAGGAATAATGTGTATGATTATATATTTTTATGTTGGATTAATTTATAATGACAGAATGGGAAATTTGAAGCGTTAAGGAATGAGGAGGAAGAATTCCACCGTCTTTGGCACCGATTTTGGGGAGTACAGGTGATGCGGAAGTTTTTAGAATTTGGACTTGGCAATAATTCAGTTGTTTAGCGTTTAAATACCTGCTCCCTACCTCTCTCTCTCCCCCCTCTCTCTCTCTCCTTTCTCTTCCCGCTTCTTTATGGACGTGTTTAGTTGATTCCCTTCTTTCCTCCGGCTGTAGAGATATCACTGTATTTTGGAACTTTAGAAATTCTCTGGAAAAGAGATCGGAAAGGGTTCGTTAACTTCAAAAACAATGTTCATAAAATTCACTAGATAGTTTTTATTTTCACTCATTTGCACTCAAGGGCCAGAGATTAATTATCAACTACCTACCGTAGAGAATTAGTTCAGAGTTCTTAGCAGATGCAAACAATCGTAAATAGTTAAATAGCACTGTTAAACTTATGTAAACTTGATAATACGCTCCTTTACTCAGGCGATGACTAGCAGCTGAAATGAAGCGAGACACTGAAAGTAAATATCTAAACTGAGAAGCTTGTAAAAAACTGATCGCGGGCTTGGAATCAACATTGGTTTTGATCAAGACATGACGCTTTTGGGTGTCTTAGATCTTGATAATTTGAGTATTGTTATTAATCTTCCGCGTTTTTCATTGGCTATGTGACACAAGCATGCATTAAAGGACTTCTCTTATTGGCGGATCAGTTCGCGATATTCTTGTCTTGCAAAAGACAGTTAGGCGAAGCTAGGGAGGTAAGTTTCAAGATCCATGTTTTGACCTATTAAGGAACAAGCGATTTTCCCTCTTGTGGCCTCGACTCCAAAGATGTTCCGTATATTTATTAGTGACAGAAAAGAGATTGCGTGTTTTTCCATTAGGGGGCATTCAAGGTCTCCTAGGCGACAACAATAGAAGTAGCGGCTTACCGGCTCTCTTTATAGGAAGAGAGGTTTTCTGGTTCCCTTCCTTTTAATGCATTATTTAAAAAGAAGTCTTGCACGTTTTTATGACTAAGTTAGTCTAAAAATCCCCTATTCTCAGCATTGGACACTAAAATACGAGAGCATTACATATTATAGCGGTTTAACCTACATCCTGAATTTCTGATCGTAATGGAATTCAAATAAGACAACCGTGATTACCTGGGGTCTTAGGAGTCGGGAGGAATCCATTTCAACTTAAGACTGTACGTAAAAATACGACACTGGTGGGGAAACAAAGTCATGGGTCCCATGTCGTGGATTTATGACATGTAAAAGAACCTCAAGCCTGAAAGAAGAGGTCTCTGAGCAAAATTAATCGACCGTTTCACGCCCTGAATTAAATGGGACACTGATGACCCGAGATATTAAAGAGCGCCCGTAAATTAACCAAATCATCATCAACAAATCAAAGTATGGTGTTTGGATGCACTCTATTCAATCCACAGAAACTTAGCCAGGAAAGACATTGCCAACATAAACTATGACCCACTTAATACAATGTTCTGCAAGCAACATAAATAACCTGATCGTTTAACAGTTATTTCAATGTGATAATAAAACGGTTTGGCTAAATACCTGCCGAGTGTAAATTCATTTTTTTATCTTAATAACTGCGATATGGGTGTAAACAATTTTTACTGAAAGTGATATTGATTACAGTTATTGCATTGCGATACAAAAACGGTGCTAAGTCAGGACCGAAAGAGATTAGCAAAGGCTTAATTTTATCACGAGAGGGTCTGAGATTACCGATAAATTCATTCATCATGTTCGTGAATTAATCTGGAAAGCCCAGACCCTCGAGTGATGTTTATTACGACTATTTCACGAATAAAATAAGAATTTAAATATATTCCTCTAAAATGGGCTTACAATATTGCATTAATTGAATATTTGTGCTCAACTTTTTAAAGCAATCTTACAACAGAAGAATGCCGATTGTCAGTAATGCCAATAGAGAAGAGCAAATTGCGGTTTTAGAACTATTTCATGAATGGAATAAGAATGAAAATGTGAAATTCGCGCACAGAATATTAACACTTGTATAAAATGTTATACTTATGAATATCTATTCCATTCAGAAATCATGAGACTGAAATGGACAAAGGTTGACTATTACAATCGCTAAAGTTCGATTATGTAATACCAACTCAGGGGAAAAAAAGTTAACATACACTGTCTCTATTTTTCTTTGTATTCTCTGGTTGATAATTTCTATGATAAGATCAATATGCACATTTGACGCATCACCAAAACGCTTAGAAGAACCCTCCATTTTGCGTTATGATTGTCGATTGCCCATGATTTTGTTATTTCAATAGCTCCCTGCGCGTGTTAGTGTTGCGCGTTCAGCAATTATATATTGGAGTTGGTTACACCGACCACAAGACAAATGCGCATCGCGTGATAAAACGAATTTTTTATATATATATATATATATAATTTCACTCTGTAATCTGACTAATTGATCAAAATTGAAATTTTTGTTTGTTCTATTGGTCTATTTTAATATGTTGTCACTTAATAGCAATAGTTAAATTAGCTTCGATATGAGCATTAATAAGTTTTTACAGGAGAGACAATGTTACACCAATTTGAGGATTATCTCACTGTACCTATTTACTCCTTTTTGTTTATTTTTATTTAAACATATTATTGTAATGTCCCCTGTTAACTACTATTTACTGTATGTTGCTTCATTTCTATTCGATTATTACTTATTCATTTAGTTAAATAATTATTTAAACATTATTTATTCAGTTTTTGTACATTTAATCTTATTTCGCTACTATTTCCGTAATCGCATACTCTTCTTTCACCTCACTAATATGTTAGCAATACTCTCTTCCCTGCTGCTTGATATTGTTTTTTTTTTTTCAGATCATTTTTTGTTTAGAGCAGTTATATCAGGAAACACAAATGGGGTGTATTCCAAATATAGATTTTAAGTTGAAAAAGAAAGTAATGCTGTAAATGATATTTAACTGCGACGATTAAACAACGTAAACCAGTGAATTTAGATACAATATAACATTTAAATAGTAATTTCAGGAAAGGCGTGTCAGACTTGTTTGAAAAATCAATGATATAGTGCGAAAATAGCTCAGAAGTCTCGACATATCAATGCTTGGAATGGCTTATGTTTACAGATAAAACAATGTAAATATTATTAACTGTTTATGTGTTTAAATAGAAGCACTTACTTTCCAGGAATGCCTCTCGCTCGCTGGCCGTGAAACAAGGCCATGCAGAGTGGTGTGTGACTAATGAATGGCCCTCCCGGATGACAGTGGAACTCTGGAAGGTTGAGGTGAACTTTCGTTCCAATGAGTAGGTAACCCGAGCTGCGTAGTTAAGTTACTGTTTGAATGAAGAGCTCTTGCACCCTTGGATATCCAACTATTACTCAAAATATTTATAACAAATATCTCACGCATCAATTCGCTTTAGATTTACACATTCAATCTCAAATCTTACAAGACGTTAAAAATAAGTGACCTCGTGCTTCTTCTTTAAAGTCAATGCATTGCTTTTAACATACGAACCATTAAGAGAAAATGTTTGTAAAATATATAACTCTTGTTCATATTGTTATAATAAATATTAAATTTTTGGTAGTTTAAGAAAACGCGCGTATTTGAAAACAAATATACCTGAAACTATGTACTGTAAACAAACATAAATTAAAATTATTCTGTCTTCTTTCTGAAGCTTCCTTCCTTAATGTTGTACAGGGTTCGTTACTTCATTATAACGTATTTTAAAGAACTGCACAAAATATTGAAATGCACGTTATATGATACCATTTCAATCATGTGACGTCATCTTAAAATCGACCAATGAAAAGGAACAAAATTTTGAATTTTGACCAATCACAGCCGGATTACGGAGTGAAATTATCGGAAAAAGATTATAAATTCTATTTATCACATGATATTTGTCTTGTGGTCAGTGTAGCCAACGCTATTATATATATATATATATATATATATATATATATATATATATATATATATATAATTAGTTTACTCAGAGATAGAGAAATGGCAGCTATATTTTTACATAAAGCGCGTATACCACCTGGTTTAAATCTTACATATTAGTTTTTTTCTTCCCACACTCTCATTTCTAGTTTCATCTGTTTCCATGCATAACGTTACCTTCGATACTCAATATTTACTTTTATCACTTTCACTTGTCTAGTTTCTTGCCATTGAAGAACTCGCGGTAGTTCGAAATATAGCAATTTCAAGTGTGACTCTTTCTCTGTGTTTTATCTTTATCTGCTTTTATTATTAGTGTTAATTTATATATAATTATATATAATATACTATATATATAATTCCTGGACACCCAACTAACAACTTTTGCCAGAGGCGGTGGGAAGCTATTGATAACAACAAAAGCATGGACAATCGACAATCATGACGCAAAATGGAGGGTGCTTTAAAGCGTTTTGGTGATGCGTCAAATGTACAAATTTCTCTTATTATTAGTAGTTTCAAACTGCAGAATACAAAGGGGAAAAAAAAGCCAATGTTATCTTCTTTTTTTCCTCAGTTGATATTAGAAAATCGAACTTTAGCGATTGTAATAGTCGACCTTTGTCCATTTCAGTCTCACGGTCTCTGAATAGAATAGATACTCATATGTGTTTCACATTTTATGCAAGGTCAATATTCTGTGCGCGAATTTAAAATATATCACTTTTATTCTTATTCTATTCATGAAATAGTCTTATACCCGTGTTTTGCTCTTCTCTAATGGCATTACTGACAATCGGCATTCTTTTGTGTTTAAGATTGCTTGGAAAGGTTAAGTACAAATATATAATTATTACACTTTTGTAAGACAAGTTTAGGGGAATTATATTTAAATTCTTATTTTATTCGTGAAATAGTCTCAATAAATATAACTGGAGAGTCTGAGCTTATCAGATAAATTCATTCAGTAAGTTCGTGAATTTATTAGTAATCTCAGACCCCATGGTGAATTTACTTGTGAAAAATGTAATTATATGGTCCGGTATGGAAAAAAGCTCAAAAATTTAAATTTTTTGATAAAAATTATTTTAGCGCGCGATGGAGGGTTGATGGAGGGTTGTTGGCGTGCAATGAAACTCGGAGAAATGCAAGAGGATTCCGGGACACACATAAAAATAAAACAGTTTGCCTCTTTAAGCATTTGCGTTGTTGTTGTTGGGTGTTTTTTTTTTTTTTTTTTTTTTTTTTTTTTTTTTTTTTTTTTTGTGAATGCTCTATATAGATGCAGTTCATTTTAACCAATAAATATTACAAAGAGTTTTTTTGGTCTACGCACGCACACCACATTAATTCCAGATAAATTAACAGTCTTTTCCAAAACAACGTGTGAATTGTTTGCACACCAGTAGACACAGTTATGCCGTTAACAGTTCCGTTCAACTTAAATTGTGTCTCATCGGACCAAACAACTTTCCCTGGGAAGGTCTCATCCTCTTGCACCATGTTCCGAAACCATCACAGTACTGCATTCTCCGAACAGGGTCATCTTCATTTAATGCATGCAAAAGTCTTGGGATGAAAACTTTCAACTTTGCTGTTTTAATAATACGTACGAACATTCTGCTAATCCCAGTCTCACGTGCATATTGCTTTGTAGATTTCTGCGGCGACTGCTCAAAACGTTCCAAAATCATTGCCGAGGACGCGGGGCTTGTTGCTGTGTGAAGTCTCCCAGATCTGCCCATTGTGAACATTCGCATACGGGTAACAGAGTCTCAAATTTGTCTCAAATACCTGAAATTGTTACCCGCGTTGGCGGTTCTGTTCATACATATGTCTCCATTGCCTTTGAACTTCAACAACATTCTCCTTTTTCCAATAATACTTCAAAATCGCTTTCTGCTGTTGAAACGATAATCTTGGCTCAATTTTGTTGTAGCAACGCTAGCATAATGTAATGCGAATCACATCTGTTTACAAAATATCATACGATAATCTTGGCTTCATTTGTTTTCATTGTTGATTTATCTGTCACGTAGCAACGCTATCATTGTGAGTCACATCTGTTTAAAGAACATCATACTACACATTTCTGTTGTTCAACTTTGAAATATATTAAATAAATGTTTATTGTGAAAGTGTATATATATATATTTGGTATCCTCGGTATTCGCTAGAAATTTGGCATGCAGAAGCGGGATTTGCAAATTATTTTAATGTTGAATTGCTCAGCAATAAAACACAATATCTTAACCTAATTACTGAGATTTAAATTTGCGATATCTGATATAGAAGTAAAAACTGTTATGCATAACTTCACTATCTGCAGGATTAGTTGAATGAACCGGCGTATTCGTAAGTGTTTAATGCATTAACAAAACTTTAAAAAGCGAATATACAGCACAAAGCTTCTCTACTTACGCAATATTCCAATGCAACATACAATTGCTATATGCTATTATATTATTTAATTTAATTTAATTTTACGGTAATTTAGGCTATTTTAAAGCACCAATTTTTTTGGTTAGCCTTATCATTGAAGATGCGTGTAGTTTTGTTTTTAACCCCCGAAGGGAACAATGACTACAGCACTGGAAAGTCACAATATTCTTACATAGCATTCAACAATTCTACTACAAGACATGCGTTTAATATTCTGGTAACGGCGTCCTTCAACTTTGAGGTTATAAAAGTTGCATTTCCGAGGACAAATTGTTACGAACCGTTTTCACGCATGACTGCAGACATTTACTATAGACACGCACACCTGGAAACAGTTGACCTTAGTGTTATATCAGATGACATTGAATTGGTCCTTGCTTTTTATTAACCTTATCTTTCGTTTCAGACACCGATTTATATAGGTACTTTATTTTAAGGAAGCATCGCCATAGCGCATTCCAGCCACAGAAACAATTCCACTCTCCTTTACTTCAGTGCTACTTTCTTGAAAATTGATCATCAAAATACTATACCAGAATACAGTTACGCCCTTGAACTAGTGTGTCTAACGGCCATAGTATGGGATTTTATTTTCTCTTTACAGAAGATAAGGTAAATTCGTAAATTTACCCAGCAGTATTAGTGACATACTCAAAGACTCTAAAGAATGGAAAACACGCTGCGAAACCATTATCCATTTCCATTTTATTATTTTTACCTCACTTTTCAACAGGCTCCCCTTGAAAACTGATACACTTTCCCCCGGCGATGTCTATACTTTTTTTACAGCTTCCTAATAAAGAAGTTTTCTAACCTCAGCAAATTACTAATTTGCAGTCTCCAAACTTATTAATTCTTCAAATGTGTCCTTTACTTTTGAGAGCTGTCTGAAGTCTCTAGAAATAGATCCGAAGAGTAAGCAGGTTGTTCAAGCTCTGTATATACGAGGGTAGATCCACAAGTTTCCGGCCTCGTCGATAAGAATTATCGCCTTCACAAAACCCTTGTCTGGTGTCATAGCGTATCTCTCCGCTGTGTTAAGTAGTTCAGACATAGTTGCATAAAGAAGGCTATGTGTAGAAGATTGTGAAATGTTCAAAATGGAGTTTCGAGCTGTTATTGAGTTCCTCGCAAAAGGACTTATTCCAAATGAAATTAAAAAGTGATTAGACGGTGTATATGGGAAGCACCCCCTCCCCATATTCCACCGTAAAAGAAGGGGCCAAGCTTTTCGAATGGATCGAGAAAGCAATGAAGACAAAGAGCGTACAGGAGCACCTTGGAGATGCTCACTACTGAAAACGTCGCTCTTATGGAAGGAGAAATTATGGAAGACCGGCGGCTCAAAATTACAGAAATAGCAGCAAGGTTGGGCCTTTCTAAAACAATAGCCCTTCGAATTATTCATGAACATTTAAACATGAATAAGGTTAGTGCAAGATGGGTGCCTAAACCTCTTTCCTCAGTCCAAAGGCCGGAACGAGTCATCTATTGTCAAGCACTTTTGGAGCTCTGCCGTGGCAACGAGAGAGAAGTTCTGCAAACCATTGTTACAGGAAATGAAACAATGGTCCTCTACTATGATCGCTTATCGTAAATATGGCGAGACACCGCCTCATTAGGCCAAGGTCACTCAGTCACCCAAGAAGATCATGGCCACAATCTTTTGGCACTGTGAAGGAATACTCTTCATTGACTTCAAGGAGAGGAACACCACAGTAAATGGGGAGTACTATGCTGGCCCACTACACAGACTACGTGCTTCCATTAAAGAGAAAAGGCGAGGAAAGCTGAGTGGTGCTGTGCGCCTTTTTCACGACAACGCGCCTGAGCATACAGCTCTTGTTGCAAAGGAAGCTGTGAAGAAACGTGGCTTCAAGGAGATCGACCATATCTAGCTGCCGATGACTATTTCCTCTTCTCAAAACTCAAGGAGGATTTTTGAGGAAGGAAATTTGTGTGACGAAGAAGTGATGGATACTGTTTATAACAATTTTGCAGACAAGACTTCTGACTATTTTGGGGGAGGGGATTTAAAAGTTAATTCAAAGATGTGAGAAATGAATTGCAATGAAGGGTGACTATAATGAAAAGTGAAATACAGTTTTTTTTTTATTTATCATGCCTAGAAAGTGGATAGGCCGGAAACTTATGAACTTACCCTCGTATCTTTGTAGTCATTGCAATATACGACTTGTGGCTTGAAGCATTGTCCTGAAGCTAAACACATTTAACCGAAGCTTTTCGCGATGTTTTTCCTTGATTGCTTCGTGTAATTTTGAAATAAATTTGTTATTGTGTTTCATCTTTGCAAATAATCACAAAAATAATGTTTTGCCTGTTATGACTGCACCCTGAATTTCTTAGAAGCCGGTGTTTTTTTTTTCAGAATCATATTGATAGACTCAATACCTGGAAATTCTTTGTTGTTACTTTAAAATATTGGCTCTCAATTGTTTTTGAATAGGTGTCTGCATTCATGGTATTCGGTTGAGCATATATTCTTGATAATCCCTTTATGGTTTTGCAGTACTAAATCATGCACTTTTCATATGCCCTTTTGTTGTGATAATGATCACCACTATGCTCAGCTCCACAGTATAGTCTGCTACATTTAAACGCACAATATAAACGTTTTAATAAATCATAAGACACAAAACCTTCCCCCAAAGTAGCTGGCATATACTAATGAACTTTAGAATAAGCCAACCCCTTCATTTGCAGGTATTTAATATTTCTTTGCTCAACACAAATGCTCATGAGGTAGTACTTGCCATTTGAACAATGTATGAACTTGAAACTGCGCGCGCGGGCTTTATAGCGTTTCAGGCATTCCTGCGTCATGAAATAAATATTTACTTAAAATTAAAATTATTCAGGAATGGAGAATAGAAATAAATTCTTGCAAAAATGCGAGAAAAACAGAGTCTGAGGAAAGAGAATGGAACAACGAATGAATACATTTTTTGATTTGATTTATTTACGGACCCTCTTTAACATCTCAGGTCATCAGCGTCCCATTCAAATCAGGGCGAGAAACGGCTGACAACTTTTGCTCAGAGGCCTCTTCTTTCAGGCTTGAGGTTCTTTATCGTGCCGTAAATGTACGACACGGGACCCACGGCTTTACTTCCCTTCCGAAGGAAGTCATAATTTGGATTTTTATGCCCGAAAAAATCCACCGGTCCTGGCCAGGATCGAACCCGCGATCTTGGGTTTAGGAGACAAGTATGGTTACCACTACCCCACCGAAGAATGAATAAATGAATATGTGGTCATTTAAGAAGTTAATTATATTTACGTGGTCAAATAAGTGATGAAATAAAAAAAATAATTCAATTAAAATTAACGCTAAAAGGTCAAGTGCATAGGGCAAATCTTAGGTACATAGTGAGTACATTATTTATAAGCAAATAAGTGTTAACTTATTAGACACTACAATGCCGCGAGTTTAACTCGAGCTCTTGCTGCCGGCAGACAGTTGACATACACTCTGCGGCCCACTTGGACAACGACTCTTAAATAAACATGCTGTGATTTTTTTCTCTTATTATTAACGTTAAAAAACCGTATTAATTACAAAAAAAAATTATCCTAGTTCTTAATACCTAAGGCAAGTGAAACAAATACTAAAACATTTAAATTCAATTATCTAAATAAATATTCTTTCTTGCATCTTCCAAATATCAGACTTAAAAAACTCCGACTGACAAACTTTCAAGGTAAGGTACTGCTTTCTTTAAGTGTCCTAACATTAATGAAAAAATACACTTGCAAGACTTAGTAATTTAACTCACAGAGTCTCCATTGCATATTTTAAGTCTTTTCTTTCCCGACTATACTTAATCACAATCACGCCGCACAACGCTTTGGCTTGCTATTGCAATACTGCATCTTCTTAGGCATTAGCTTAGGACAAACGATTTAGTAGTAGTAATTATTCTTTACTCTTTAATCTGTACCTTAAAAAAGAGAAGCGGTTAGAAATCTTGATTTAAAACATTTTATTGCTATCAAAATAATTATAAACTACCGTATTAGATTGTCAGAATTAAAGGTGGAAGTTGAGACAAAAAACAATAATTTTATCATAGAATTTTTTTTTATCTATTCTAGGGAGAATAAATAATTACTCTGAAAATGCCAAGTAATGAATAACATTGTTATGTTATTGGATTATGGATATAATGCACTGCCCCTTAGAATAGTATTAGATTTATCCAGCTTTTAAACTGAACTTTGGAAGCTTAAAATCTAGGCAAAATTTCCTGTTAAGATATTTGTTAAAGAAGACAAACAAACACAAGGTTCAAAGCAAGAAAATTGGTTATTTATTGAACAGAAATGCTCAGAGTAAGAAATATATATTACTCGGTATGTAAAGTCCAAAAGTATAGATACAGAGGGTGTCAAAAACTGTATACACACTTCAAGCAAAGGAAAAACTGTGTTAACATAATAAAATTTAATTCACACAAACAGAAAATGATGAGCTCTAATCATCTTAGACTTTCACAGTTACAACAGTTGCTCAAAATGCCCACCATCGGCGTCGATACACTTCTGAGTACGTTGAACTACTGATTGAGCAACGTTGCGAAAGTGTTCTCAGCGATTGCAGCACATGCCGTTTCAATTTCTTCCCGAAGTGCTGCCAGTGTAGCTGGTTTTCTACGGTATACAACATTCTTAAGAGTTCCCCATAGGTTGAAGTCCAACGGTGTTAGATCCGGAGAACGCGGTGGAAACTCAATCGGACCTCTTCGTCCTATCCAGTGCCTTGGAAGATTGTCATCAAGGTACGCACGTACATCTCGGCGGTAATGTGGTGGTGCACCATCCTGTTGGAAACAAAATTCCTCATTTCCATAGAGTGTATGAATGGCGCGTAAGTGGAAATTGTTACTCGCGTTGGCGGTTCTGCTCTGTAGCACACTTCTCCATTACCTTTGAGCTTCAACAACATTCTCGGTTTTCCAATATCACTTCAAAATTTCTTTCGCTAGTATAACGTAATGTGAGTCACATCTGTTTACAGAACATCATACGATAATCTTGGCTTCATTTGTTCATTGTTGATTTACTGTCACGTAGCAACGCTATCATAATGTATGTGAATCTCCTAAGTTTATAAAACATCACACTACACATTGCTGTTGTTTTTCGGTCCAATTTTGAAATATATTAAATAGATACTACTGTGAAAGTGTGTATACTTTTTGGGCACCATTGGCGTATATCTGTATGAGCAAAATTTAAAATAATGATAATAATCTCAAAATTGAAATTTTAATAAGATGTAATATTCCTAAATACAAGTAATAAAAAGTGCCATAAGCCTTTTTTGAATTTCCATTGATTTTTTTCAGGAAAAAATAAGAATCCATATTTTTTCAGAAGTAAAAATATTTACATTTTTAAAATTCAATACTCCTACCAGAGATTTGATTAGATCAAATGTATATGACAATATGAATTATCAAATAATTTTTGTAGGGTTAAAAAAGTTGTTCACGTAATATATATATATATATATATATAAAATCACTATAATGTTTAAAATATAGTATTGATTAAACTACAACTAAGCTGTTTAATGTTGTATTAACTAAAACTTATTTTTACAATACGTGGTCTGACATTTAAAAACACAACGAAAATTACAGTTGTTATAATGTTTTGTTTCGCTATGGTTATTATAAAGCATTGCATTTACTCCAGTATTGCCCAAAAGCAAAATGAGAAAATACCATAGAATGTAATACTCGCAAAAACAAAATTTAAAGTACAAAAACAAGAAAGGAATAAATGATTCATTATACCAACCAACCATTAAACAGGTTACGCTCGCCGAGTGCAGAGCCTTTTAAATCGTCACGTAATGGTAACTAAATATAGGATACAAAAAGTGAAATCTCATTTATGATATACAAATGTCCAAATATTTTAATAACATCAGAAACAAAGAGTCGAATTCCTAATTTTTATTTTGACGGAACTTTCAATGTTGCATTCTTTTAATAGCTTCAAAGAACCTAAAATTAACTCATTAAGTCAACAATTGTATTATATATCTGAAACGTTTTAACATTTCCATGAAAATTAGTCTTTTATCGAGATTATCACTATATATACAGTTCGGCTTCATCAGGGTGTAACAAGAACTCATCGACAAACTTTGGGAAGTGATAGGTCACTCAGAGAGGATAATGTTTGTTAAGAAACATACGTTCGCTGACACTTCGCAGATGAGTCGGTTTTAAAAGTGCATTCCGCGCTTAACATGTGCACCTTAAATCCTTATTCATTTTGCTATACTGCAGTGCGTATTTCATACACACGAAATTCTAGTGAAATGCATATATAAATGTTTAACAAAGACGTGCCGATAGTAGGATAAAATGTTATATACGTGTATTATCAATGCAGGATGCTGTAGTTGCAGTATTGTTATGTGAACATTCGTAATATATATTACGATTATATTATCATATATATTACGATTATATTATCAGATATTTCACACAAACATGCATGCATATACATACAATTAAATATACGACTCTGTTTACTGTTAGTAAACTTATTAAACACCTATCTTTTCAAAATAAGGAATGTGTTGGAACAATGTTTCAATAAGAAAAACATGTTTCACATAATATCTTCGAAAATACTAACAAACAGTATATATATATATATATATATATATATATATATATATATATATATATATATATAATGTAACAAATTAACACTAAAATAAAAGTAGATAAAGATAAAACACAGAGAAAGAGTCACACTAGAAACTGCTATATTTCGAACTACTGCGAGTTCTTCAATGGCAAGAAGAACTTCTTGCCATTGAAGAACTCGCAGTAGTTCGAAATATAGCAGTTTCTAGTGTGACTCTTTCTCTGTGTTTTATCTTTATCTACTTTTATTTTAGTGTTAATTTGTTACATTGTTAATAGTGTTTCTTTATTTTTATGTTTCATTAATATTATATATATATATATATATATATATATATATTTGATAAACGAAATGTATATCTTTTTCCATTATTTATTTATAGCAGTAACTACTTAAATTATCACAAGTAATATCACGTGAGGGTCTGAGATTGCCGATAATTTATCTGGAAAGCTTAGACTCTCGAGTGATATTTATTAAGACTATTTCACGAACAAATTAAAATTTAAATATAGTTCCTCTAAACTTGGCTTACGAAATTTTAATAGTTGTACTTAACCTTTTCAAGCAATCTTATGACAGAAGAATGCCAATTGTCAGTAATGCCACAGAGAAGAGTTAAATACTCGTTTAGGACTATTTCATGAATAGAACAAGAATAAATATTATATATGTTTGAAATTCGAGCACAGAATATTAACGCATATAAAATGTTATACTTATGAAAGTCGTCGAATATAATTGTGCTACCGTTCGATTTTCTAATACCAAATGAGGAAAACAAAAACAAAAACCAAATTAATTGGTATATAGTTGGTTGCCATTCTCTCTATCCATTTTTTTCAGTAATAGGAAACCTATATACGAATAACATTCTATTATGCCTCATAATTTTTTGTACACCCTGTATTTTTTGCTCACTGGAGAAAATTTTTTGAATTCGTTATCAAAATAGTACCTAGGTAGCGTTTTCAATATTTTTAGTCACATCTTGCGACAAAGGAGGGGAGATTCTTTTCACAAATTCACAGATTTGTGCATGGAAATCTGAGTGTTTACATAATAAAATGGAATTATACTGAAAAGTTTAATTTTGCTAAAAATAAGCTTTAGAAAAAATAGCATTTTTTAAAAAAACATTATATTTAGATTAAAAGTACATACATAATTTAAATAATATATCCACATAGCATTTACATATGCTGACTAAATCGTTAATCACTGAAAATTCTTCCAGATTGTGGAGAATCTTAACATGGTTATTGTCGCCAATGCAACTAACTTTTTTATTTGAATACAAGATTCCCTTAAGAAATGCATTTGAAACTGGCAGATATAGCCGGTTAAAAGAATTGTAGTTGCCTTATCTTCTATTGTACATTTCTTCACAAAACTTATTTGAAATGAAGACCACGATTCTCTGCACAAAGTTCACATCATTTGGACAATGATCACAGATAGCAGAATATGACAGATCATTCATATCCAAATCCTGGAACAAGTTGATCACGTGGTTTCTGAGCAAAAACTACATCATTGACGATACGTCATCGCCAGAAATCATACGGTGTGAGACCGCGTGACCTGAGGAACTATTCTGCTGAGCCACGATGGCCAATTCCATAATTGAAACTCTTGTTTAAGAATTTCCTCACCTCTAAATCATATTAAGACTGTTGCTATATCAGGCTCATCTCGGAAAATCGAGAGCTATTTTTAAATTCTGCAGTGACCCCTGAAGGCAACTTTTTTGGTGGATAATTTCTTATGGATTTTCACACATCTAGCAAAAATTATTATGTTAGTTTACAAGGGCCCTCATCTGTCCATAAAATGTTTTATTCAAAAGTCGGGAGCCACTTTATACTTCACGATAAATGATTAGTTGAAATTTGAAAGTTTTGGTCAATATGGTTTATTAATAACACAAATTCGTACAATGAATGTGCATTTAGGAAATTTCTGTTTAATGTCTGGCCTCACCAATTCACTGTTTCTATCAACTTTGTAACACACTTTTATTAGACTTCAATCATATTTGCATAATATTTGCGGTACGAATGTACTATTACTCATAATATATTTGGCAATGTCAATCGAACTTCGCAACACAAATAAGAGAGCAAAAACACTGGTCATGGTTGCCAACCGCACCATTTTTATACGATGTTGATACTGTTATTTGATATGTACATGGGAACTGATTTGTATAAGTAATCAATCAGCTATGTCCTCCCTTTCAGATTGTTAGATGACTAAAAAGCAAATTTATTTATGTTTAATTGCAATTATCTATTTTAATACATATAACATGCAATTTAAAAATATTTTGACGATTTATATTCTGAATATTTAATTTGTAATGCCCTTTTAAAGTATAGATCGATTTTGTTTTATTTTCACAAAACAAGCAATCAAAGACAACTTTACTAAACTGGAAATTGGAGCATTCGAGTATTAGATTAGAACCACTCAGTAGCTGAAATCTTTACCCGGAAATGGGCCAGTATTGCCTATTGAATACAGTTTAACGATGTCAAGGTTTGCGATTGGCCAGTGCTACTGCAGCTGCAGGAACTTTTCCTTTCGGAATTATTACGTGCGCAGGTCGTCGCTTGATCAGAGAGGGAAAGGAGAGGAACAGAGGGAAAAAGGAGAAACAAAGATAGGCACTCAGAGGGTATGAGAAGAATGGCACTAACAATGTTTTTCCATCGCGACTGATGATTTTGAAAGTTGTTCTAATTTGCGGATTTATTTCCTCTTTTTTTTTTTCCTTCTAATTTTCAATTTACATGCAGATTTACATACAAATATTATTCTTTTACAAATTCTCCTACCTTCTTCGAAACAATATTAAAACCTAATATTTTATATCAAAGTTCTCCTACTAATACATCTATAAAATATTATTTAATTTTAACAATTTTATCAAATTAAACTACTGGGTCCTCGACTTCCGCTCACCAGCGGTTTTCCACTGGAATATCCAGAAGACTTGAACTCAACAAAGCGAAATAACTTATATCAACAGTCAATTTCTCACATCTTTTGATCTCTGCAAATTTCCTATACCTCAACTTAGTTCATCCATATCTTAACCACCTGGTTACATGTACGGTATATGAACCCCCCTTACAATTCTCCGCTTCCCCCTCCTGTGTGTCTTCAAACTGCTGACATATACATCTGCATTTCTCTAAAAATTCCCCACTCTCATTAATTTTCTCTACTCTCTTCCCCGTCAGTATTTTAATTACTATTATATCATAACATAATTTATCCCATTTATCATTCTAGATACTATATTACCATTATTTTATTTTTATTTATTTGTGTATTTTACATTTCGTATTCTAGTAAGCAATGAAACATGCTGTCTTCCTTCCCACACATCATGCACCCTACCATAAAACTTCTTCTTACTCCTTTAAGCAATAACACCTCTGTACACATCCATGCCAGGCCTACCTACATGCCTCTCTCTTTCCCAATTTTTCTTTATTTTCTTATATGACTCCAAGGAGCTTTTATCCTCCAAACTAACCCAAATCTTTTGCTTCTCAATATCTTCAACCTCTGTCTCACTTCTTTCCAAAAAGTTCTCCTATTACTTTCACCCAATCTCCAAACACCCCCATTCCAATTTCTCCTAATATTTTCCCCACTCTTCCAAACCAACTCTCTCTTCCCAAAATACTTCTTTGATACACAAGACACACTCTTAGTATATTATTTTATCTAATTTAAGATATCTGTACCAATATTTCATAATTCTCTCAACTATTATATCTTTCCTTCTCATTCTTCCAAATTCTAACAAACTTACTCCCCTTGGTGAGATTCTTGGTAACTCCAACATTACCTGAATTAATAACACAATTCTGAAACGCATAAAATATTTCTACACGCCATACACATTTGTGAAATTGCACCGACTCTTTTAAACCTGTTTAATAAAAAAAGATAACACGACGAATACGAAGTAAGCTATAAATGAAGTATTGTATTAATTGTACCAAAAATGTTCCTCTCAGACTCCTTTAAGCGGAATCAAATGGTAATTTCGTGATGATTTTTTACTTATAATATGTTCATATGATTAATTTTTCTTTTAATATATATTATAAAGCAGTACGAAGTGCTCTTAACATTTGTTGAAAATTATGGGTCACAGCTATTTTAGGGTTCTCTCACAAAATTAAACATATATAATTTTTTTAAACATCTACTCCAGTGAGAAGATCTTTTTCTAATTGTTTGGTAGATGAATGAAAAGAAGAAGAATATACTAGGATTAATAGAAAGTGTGTTTTAAGAATGGAGGTCTGTGATTTGCTTTACCCATGCTAAATTCATAGAAGTGTTTTGTTTAATATAAGACATTGCAACTTCTTGTTTAACTTTTAGTTTTAAAGTTGAAGTGCAGAAGTTGGTAATGATTTCGATGCTCCAGTGTTTGTTCTTAGTGTTTTTTGAGTAGTTTCTAGCTTATATGTGATTGCAGTCATAGTATTGGCCATTACTTCAGTAGGTATATTTCATTCTAAGTTTGAGGTATGCTCTATATGTGTTGTTCAGTATTTGTGTGTTTCCCCAGGTTGCTCTATTAAGCATTTCAATATTTTTGTGGGATTTATATGATGTTTGTAATCTAGGATTACTCCGGGTGCTTGATCTGTTCACTTTTGATTAATTCTTAGTTCAGAATTTGGAGTTTAAAGTTTTCATTTTCGTGTTTTAGTGTAAAGAACTGGTATGCTGTTTTGTCGGGGCTTATCTCTGTGTTGTCCATTTATTTTAAGTAGCTCAGGTTTTATTCATTCTGTACTCTAGTACCTAATAATTCCTGGAAGGTTTTGACGTTCTGTTTCTTCCACAAATGTGGTTTTCATTTTTTATGCATAATTGTTATTTCTTAAAAAAAAAAAAAACACTTTTCCATACAAGTGTTTGGATGTATCAGAAATTTTACTAGATATTTTTACCAAAGTAACAACTTTGAAAATTTTGAAAATACTATGCAAAATTATTTTAAATAATAAAATTCCAAACATTTTAACTAAAAAGCGTGGCGTTACATTTAAAAAATTGCAACTTTATTACAATTAACATCAACTTCTTTTTTCATCAATCATTTGAAAAAGTGTTCATAAGAACATAATCGAAAATCAGCTATATAAAATTTTCTGAATGAATTCTCTAAATTGAATATTAGAAAGTTCGAAGAAATGATAGTTACATAGTGATACATTCGCACAGTAAGGGGGATGTTTCAAGCTTGTCTACTCTCTCTTGTATTGAGGTTTTGAAGAAGCAAGAAACTGCGTTTATAGACCGCGGTTGCTTTAAATTTTTCCCAAGAGTTAGCCGTATTCTCATTGACTACCCTTTGCTCGTGAAGGAAATCGACGGATACAATACCTCAAGCATCATGTTTAAGGTGAGCTTAGTGCTGTAAAGAATTAAGTTTTGGTGCTCCGGAACCCATTCAACTTCCGATGAGTTTATTAATTGTCTCAACGTTAGACAATATATCGACCGATCAAAAAAATCTTCAGAGTCCCAGAAGAATGGGCCCAAGACTATCGGCTGAAGGTATTGTCTTGAACTTTTTTCATTCACCGAGGTGAAGTTTTGTAATACGAGTTACACCATATGGTTTCCGTCTTCAAAAGATAATTCAATATTTCCTCTACCTTTGAAATGATGAACCGGAATTGTCAAGAGCAAAACAGATGCTGTTTCTCATAATCGAAGGAACATTAGCACAAATCTTTTAATATTTTAAACACTTGATGATTGTATTGGCATTGTCAAGAGATATCGAATTGAACAGCGAGTTGTTTGATTGTTATCGACGTTTCATGTGTCTGCAGTGTGCGGTCGCCTAGAGTTCCGCAGGTTTTCATTTCCATAGGGGCAACAAATACGTGTTAGCAAATAATTTTAAAATTTCAATGATATAGCTGCAACAAATGGTCTTGGATGTGCCGACGTTAACTTAGAGTGTTACGATAATGCCAAGGGCGCCAAAAATGTATACACACTTTCACAGTAGATATCTATTTAATATATTTCAAAGTTGGACCGAAAAACATCAGTAATGTGTAGTATGATGTTCTGTAAACAGGTGTAACTCAAATACATTATGCTAGCGTTGCTACAATAAAATGGAGTCAAGATTATCGTTTGAGCAGCAGAAAACAATTTTAAAGTGGTATTGGAAAACCGAGAATGTTGTTGAAGTTCAAAGGCAATGGAGACGTGTGTACAGAACAGAACCGCCAACACGAGTAACAATTGCATGCATTCCAGACAAATTTGAGACTGGTGGTACCATATGCAATAGGATGGTGCACACCACATTACCAGCGAGACGTACGTGCATACCTTGATGACAATCTTCCAAGGCAATGGATAGGACGGAGAGGTCCGATTGAGTTTCCACCGCGTTCTCCGGATCTAGCTCCGTTGTACCTCTACCTATGGGTAACTTTAAAGGATGTTGCACACTGTAGAAAACCGGCTACACTGGCAGCACTTCGGGAAGAAATTGAAACGACATGTGCTGCAATTGCTGAGGACACTTTCACAAACGTTGTTCAGTCAGTAGTTCAACGTACTCAGAAGTGTATCGACGCCGATGGTGGGCATTTTGAACAACTGTTGTAACTGTTAAGTCATAATGCACATCATTTTCTGTTGGTGTTTATTCGGTTTTGTTTTGTTAACACAGTTTTTTCTTTGCTCGAAGAGTGTATACCTACACCCTCTGTATATTTGCTTGTGCACCAAATTGTTGGGATCTAAAAGTTCCAAATATTGCTCTCTGAAGAGTAAATGCATTTTTTTCCACTTTCAATATCTCTTCCTGATTGTCAGTGACTGGAAGTGAGGAATTATATTTCCAAGGATTCAGACAGCCTGGTACTGATATCCACAAAATATAATTTCTTTATAAACCTACGTAAAAGTGTACACTGTTTTTGCAGGAGCCCCAAGCCTAGAGACTGCCTCGACTTCGCCCAAATGATCGACAGAGTATGTCTTTGAATGTTGCTGAATGTGTTTCTTTCAGATATACTTTCGGGAGAGAAGTCTCTCAACTGAAGAAACAAAACAGATAATAAAATAGTTTTTCGATGCTGGAAATAGCCCAAGTTAGTTGTAACAATGTACTTTTATGAAAGAAACAGTGGTATTTTTCTGCATCTAATGCGCACAATAACTAATTAATATTTTTCTGTCACCCTTTTCCAAGATTTTACTGCATATTTCTTCATTAATATTTTAATTTGTTAAATATGTATTTTATTCGGTTACTGAAACACTGAAAATCAAATGAAAATGCAAGCTTGCAAATGATCAGATCAAATACCTTACTATACATTGTTATGTATATTAAGTGAGCCACATGCCTGTTGCATGCAACGCAAAACAGCAACCTGCATGTTGATTTTGTATCTCCTCCCCCCTTCCCGAGTAAAAACAGCTGCTCTGTTATAGAGCTCTATGGTAGAATTTATGCATACCGTACTACGGAAATCAAATGCAACTCCTGCTGCAAGTCCCGAGCGACGGCGGAGAGAGCCGAAGGTTGTGCTCCACAGATGTAGCTAGATAGTAAGACTTTCAAGCGAATAATACCACGTACAGAATGCGCTATAAATTTATGTTTATGAATTTTGTTCTGCTGCAATCAAAGGAGATTTGCTACCATTACAGTGATTTACCCGCCCTATCAATTATATTTACAAAAAACCACTGGGTCCATCGGTTTGTATGATTTACCTGAGGTTAGCGTTAGTATATATGAATTAATTGCGAATTCCATTAAGAACAGATTTTCCACATTACAATATTTTACCCGCATAACAAACCCCTATCAATTTATATTTAAAAGTTACGGAGGACAACGCATAGGTTAAATTATGTTTAACAAAAAATAATACATGCAACATTTACACTGTGGCCGGGTACAGTAGTTCGACTTTCTCCGCTGCCACTGGGAACTTGCAACAGCTAACAGCAGGAGTTGCACTTGATTTCCGTGCTCTATGTAAGGACAAGTTATGGTAGAGAGAGCGGAAGATCAGCGGCCCTGTAGACAGAATTGCGTCTTAATTGCATTATAAGAAAGCTATCCTCGCTCATATTACTCCAAGCAAATTAGTTACTGCACTTTGCATATGCATGAACGTTATTGCCGCCTGCTCAGAAGTAGCATTTTCAATTAGCTGTTAGTTGATCTTCGCTTTTTCTTATTTGTGATTGGCTAACACGTACGTTTGCGTCTTTCATTGTGAATACCTACATACTACTAAGTTAACTGTCACGTCTTATGTTATGTTTATGTTTAATTTTCATTGTGAAAGGGGACTAATTCCTAATGATGCTGCGCATCTCTTAGTGCAAGTAAAGTTCCCTCTCCAGCTGTTAACATGTCTCTAGTTTTCTTGTCCTGGAAGAGGCGTGGAAAGCACGTTTTACCGGTTGTGAATGAATCACACCTTCAGAGGGGAACGGCCATCTCAGTTCCCTGCAAACCGCTTGTGTTATTAACTAAGCAGGTCTCGACAATTCAAACGTTACAATAGCCGTTAGTGAAGCCTGAAATTATTGTATCGTTAATTGTATGAATTCAGTAATTTTTAAATGACAAAGGAGACCTTTGTAATTGTGATATTCAAAGATATTGGTTAAATGTAATCGGCGGACGAAAATAAGGTTGTGAGTGAAATTCAGTTTAGACATCATGGTGTCACTAAAAACTGTCTTTAACTTCCCTACTAAACATTTCGCTCATTTGAAACATTGTGCTGGCAGCGAACACTTCACCAGAATTGTAGCCCGGAATTTAAATTTGGTTTTCCTGTTGAGAATTTTTGCTGAAGCGGGTTTTTAATATGAGATGATGTGTTGATGGTTGTTGTAGAATGTCTATCCGAGGGTCCCACTTCGTACCCCGGGTCTTTCTGGGGTCCAAAGTCGCCTTTTGCACTCTCGTAGTCACGGGAGAAGGGAGATGAAAGGAAAATATTCAAATTGCATGACAGTGCTTCATTAAACACATTGGAGTGTTTATTCACACGATAATTTGTTGACGGCCACCTGGTTCGTTACCTCTGTGACATTAACACCACAAGCTACATACGTTGCCAGAAATGGTATCTACGTCCTAAAATTACATTGTTTGTCTCTCGTCTTTCACTTGTCTACACGGATGACTTGAAATCTAGAAAATGCGTAGACTCAAGGTCCGGACTGTATCTGGAAACGCCTTCTGGAAATTGCTGCTTTTTCAAAGTTGTTTCACCTTATATACTATTTTCAAACTGTCCCCAAATGTTCGTTAGAGCTCACGGGGTTCACTGAATAGTGCCCACGGATTACTGAGTTTTCAAAATATTCAAATATTATTGGTGAGCTTTGGTGTTCACCTGCACGGTCATTTTGAATTTATCAACTCTTTGAGGAGTTCATGATCAATTGATGTAATGACGTCATCGCCAGCACCTGTTCCTTTTCTAACTTTAACGAATTTCCGAGCATCTTCAGCAAATTAGGATACAAAAGACCTATTGTTCGGACACCTGCATGCAATTAGCTTTGTCACAATAGAGAGAATTTCGCTCGAGCCATTATGAGTAAGTGAGAATGCAAAAGATTACAATGGACAGCCTTTCTCTCGAGTCAAAAATATATGCATCCAAGTAGCCTAATACAATTTTATGATATATGAAATGTTCTTGCTTGTTACTACAGGCTACGGTTACACAAAATATTTAATAAATATTACTATTTAAACTATGTATAAACATTCACTCTCAGGCATGCGAGTGTGTGGGAACCTGTCACATTGCCTTATCGACAGAATCTATTCTGAGGTTTCTACACGCAAATTAAAAAATGAGAAACGGCATATGAGTCGCACTAAAGATCTTGAAATACATTTCTGACTATCCCCACTCTATCCTTCAGAAACACGCAATACGTTTTTCTAATGATAATAAATACCTAGCCGTCTCCGGGGATCAGGGACGCCGGAACTTGTCTGGATAGATTGTCATATCCGGAATTACAGCTGCAGTTGTAACATACATGCGGTGGCATTATAAATATCTGATTCATCATTTTGCAGTCTACATACGGAAATTGCAGTAGTGCCCTTTAGCTACACTGAAACCTGTTTATGAGAGGCAATTTTCCTGCAGAAGTATTTACAAAGCAGTGACCTTTCGTGGCAGTACCACATAAACCAGCATATGACGGCCAAGAATTACACTAGCTAGAAATTCATTTTTTTCACACCATTAATAAAATATGTTTACCTTGCCTAATTTTATTCGTACCTTATGAATACCAAAAAGGACAGTGAAAAATTCGTAACACATTTCTTTTTTGTGTTTATATACACATACACACACAAATATTTAGCTTTAAAATACAGGCTTTTTTATATTGTTGAACATTATATTGTTCTCGTTTATCACGTGTACATCTTCCAAGGAAGCTTAGCCGTGATAAAACTGCTAAATTAATAATCAATCAACTATTAAAATTTAAATATGCAAATAAATTACCAAAGTCTCTCTAAAATTATTACAAGACAGAGAGGAAGTCTGAAATTAGCCATATTTTCCTGTAACTAGGACTGGAGTCTTTCTTTTTTGTAATCGCTCATCGTAGCTGAATTCTATCTTCCTTGATAACCTTGTTCCTTGTAGCGGTATTTTGCTTAAATCACTGAGTCTCCAAATCGTTCGTAAAGAGCTTTAAATGTTAATGTAAGCAGCAGATCTTCAGCAATATACTGCACCACATTTTTTGACAGTTTCTCAGTAACTTTTATAGTAATTGGTGGGAGTTTTCTGCCTCGATTCCTAAACCCTTTTTGACGACAAATGAAAAACCGTTATATGCTACTAATTCCATTGGTATAAGTATTTCCTTAAAATTCTATCTTCTTTTAATTTATGAAACAGATACTTTAAATATTGAAAGGAAAATCTTGAAGAACCTACACCCTTCCTCAATGCACAAATAATAAAAGTCTAGGAGTTCAGTGGCATCAGACAGGGCATTAAATTAAATGAAAGAAATACTGAATAAATAAAGGAAAAACGTATTAAAATTTTATTATACACTGGCTCTAATTTGGAAAAGTGGCAAATTCTCATCATGTAAACTGGACTTCTTTGGTTTCTGTGTAAAGATAAATAGTTCGGTAGTCACTGGCTTCTAAGGAAAGTTAAGACAGCTCAGAAAGGTTTGATAATTAACCGGGGAAGGGGTGAGGGACAAATTAATTCAATTCAGCTGATTCTCTCTGTGTATGAGAGACAGAGAGAGAGAGAGAGAGAGAGAGGGAGAGAGATTTCTAACGTGGCTAATTTTTGTGTGTGTGTATATATATATATATATATATATGTGTGTGTGTGTGTGTGTGTGTGTGTGTGTGTGTGTGTGTGTGTGTGTTGTGTGTATTTGATTAATTAATTTGTTTCATATTATTGTTTGACATATATGTTTGTGTTATAGTTTATTGTGAAAAATCTAATCTAATATCCAGTATTAAATCCAACACCCTAGTGTATTATAAAAACATGTATATTTGGACTCGCGAGCTTGATGAAGTTTTATTGTATTGCCGCCGCCACCACCACCACTACCACCACTGATATCGGTCCTGGTGTAGTGCTAACTATACTTGCTTTGTAAATCTAAGATCGCGGGTTCAAACCCGGCCAGGATGGATTTTTTTCGGGCGTAAAAATCCTAAGTATGCATGGCTTCCTTCGGAAGGGAAGTAAAGCCGAGGGTCCCGTGTCGTACATTTACGGCAGGATAAAGAACGTCAAGTCTGAAAGAAGAGGCCTCTGAGCAAAATTTGTCGGCCGTTTCATGCCCTGAATTGAATTGAATGACCTGAGATGTTAAAGAGCGTCCGTAAATAAACCAAATCAACAACAATACTACTGCTGAAGATCAAATCAATAAACTTTCTGCCACTCACGTCATTTATGAAAGGTGTAATATTTCTTGTAAATAAATTATGTTTGACTTTCAAAAGTCAAATTTATACTCAGAATGTTTTCAAATTTTCCATTAAATCTTGTATAGCAGGACTAGAGTATCTTGAGATTTTAGCTTATTGCAAAACACCCGAAGAATTTCAACAACACGGGCATGATTTTCGTAGATACACAGTACAAAATCCATGCCAGGCTGTAAGGTCTACAGTTTCAATTTCTATGTTGTTAGATAAACTGCTTGTAAATTTAAATGAAACGCTAGTGAACTAGGATATGTATGTTCAATATAGCCACTTTATAATAATTGGAGAACTTTACAAAACAATGCTTACTACTATGATATACTACTACAGAATAACTAACACCGTTCAAGTCACCCAAACCAAAAGAATTAAATTGCTCATTTTTGCTGAAAAATTGCACAATAATCATTTTTTATTTTCAGCTGCTTTCACCCGAGATACTATTGACTGTTCATGATCCACATAAGGGATACTAAAACAACAAATCACTTTGAAGGGTAGTGATTACCCAGTGCACAAATATAAAATGTTTCAAATGTCACCTTAAAGATAGTAAATGATATTTTCACACATTTTCAAGCTATACCACGACTATGAGTTTTTGAAAAAACGTAATATATTGAAGATTTTTCAATTTTATTTTTGAATTGTGTTTAACGCCCGTTTTTACTACTGAGGCACCACAGGTGGTGGACATTGATACACGAGATTAAATGATAAATTGGGAAAGAATTTTTTTTTAAGGAAGGAAACTTTCCTGGTCTAAGTTTAGGGGTACCTCCCCGGCATTTGCCATTTATAAGGACTGAGGAAAACCTGGAAACAACCTCAGTCAGGGAGGACGGTCCCGCCAGGATTCGAATCCCAAACCTCCCGCTCAAGAGTACACTTTAACGATCTCGGCCAGCTTAATCAATGCCTACTCTGATCACGACATACGAATGATATAAATGATATATATTCGTATCCTTATGAAAGCGTTATTGACCCGTATGTAAAATATCAGACAAAATCAGTTGGCCATTGTGCTTAATTAGAAAGCATTGGTTATTAACACCTACTTGACTTATATACTGTAGGGCATAATGTTATTTTAGTAACCAGCCGGCTAAAACTATTTGTCCATTTCTTCTCAGTTCTGTATGTAAAATACCATCTGTGTGAGAGGTCATGCATCTTTCTAATGAAATCACTCAAAGCGCCAGAGAGGGACCCGCAGTTATACTTCTTTAGAATGTGACAGAGTGAAAAGTTTCCGTGGCAATGAATATGACCATACCCCAAAATCTCAGCCCAAATAAAAAAAAAAAAAATCAATCAACCGCCTCTGTTGTAACACGCGGGAGTCTTTTGTGTGTAGTGCATAGCTGACATTGGCAATTCGTTAAACATTTTATGTTACTGTTAGCTAGTTAGTAGAATGGAAATAACTATGGCTGTTCATCATACCTTTCCTCGTTCGCATAATGTGCATACGCTACATCTGCGATGTGCGTCTGTAACACACTCCCTCGATACGCTGTCTTGGTTCCGCCTGAAAGACAGAAGAAATATTCATTGTCTCACGCTACTTTTCAAATTATCCATCCATATTATTTATCTTCTCGTTTTCAAAATCTCTCTTCCTCTCATAATCTTAACACACGTTCTGAATCCCAGCACGTACTATTATTACATTGCACCAACATCACTTTACTCATCATCACTGGCCCATTGCCACGGGGTGTCAGAGACTGCCGAAGTTTAGGAGCATTTCATAAGAAATTGTTTAATATTATTAGAAATAATCGATTACTCTAGATTCAGATTTCTTTTGTTAGAATACACGTATTTATTTGTTTTACCCTGCTGTAGAATTATTCATTTTATTAATTTTATTACTATCATAAATGTTTCTATCTCCTTCATAGTATTGTTAATTTTATGTTGTACTTTTATATTTTTTTTTTCCACTTAAGGATTTACATAGGTTGATATATGTATAAACTGTCATTGCTGATGCTTGTTGTGTATTAACGTTCTTTTATTTTCTTATTTTTTTCTTCTTAGGATAATATTTTTCATCGTTGTAACTGCCCATATCTACCACCCTGATATATCTATTATGTACAATATTTGTTTGTCGTTTGTATAATTTTTATTGCAGATGTGAAATAATATCTTATTAACATAATTAGTGACATGAATATTTTTAATTAGTTATATCAACATCCCTAAGAATGTGTAATAAAACGCCATCAATATAATCATAGTGTAATTACTATCTCAATGTATTTACTATATGAAGTAGGTACAGAAATTGTAGCTGGCAAATCGTCCTTAGGCAGCCTCTTTGCGGAAACGCAGTCATAAAAGTCTTAACAATTGAAAAAAGGTTCGCCTTCCAAAGACTTCTTAAAAGGGTAGAACCTTCCCTGGCCGTGTGAACCAAATCTTCGCGAGAATTTCAACTGCTAGCCCTCTGGGGACATCGACCTGTGTGGGAGTCGCATCTTTAAACCTCAGAGGACAAGCCTATGGCCCGGCCGTATTTTCAATATATATTTCTAACGAATACGGTGTTAAGAAAGATTTTCGGAAGGCATCCAATAGCTGACGGTATTAAGAAAAGGCGCCAAAAAGTGGGATGGGCAGCGTCATGGCAACTAGATTGGTATTGCCTATATAAACGAGCCTTCGCTCCTTTTTGGCACGATACCCAAATGAGCTGGTCAGAGCTCTAGGAGGCTACGGCCATAGAGCCCCTAGAAGATGTAAATCATATAGTCTGCCCAAGGACATCATGGGACATCAAACTTTGGGTAAAAGCTTCCAACTAGCCTAGGCTACTTCGGCCTAACCCAAGTACCAAGACAAAATACACCATGGTCCAAAAAACTAGCTTCCACTGAACCTGGCAACCATGATGAGAACCACGGTTGATCACCGAAGTTAAGCAGCATCGGGCGTGGCCACTACTTGTATGGGTGACCGCCAAGAAATTCCACGTGTCGCTTGCCTTTTTTCTTGTTCCATTACAAATTTTCCTATGTTCATCAAACGGCTAGGTACTGCTGACAAATGACACCCATCTGGGAGAAGTGACCTGTGCTAGCTTCCGACTTCTTTTTGGCACGACTATTGTACTAGCATTCGTCTTATTATTCAGCTTTTAAGCGCGTAGTTCGACTGAGATCGCAGGAAAGTTTCAGTCAAGTTGTGGCAAAAGCCCCAAGCATCAATTTCCGTACTTGCTTATCAAAGCTTTATATTGCTCGCGACTGTTGTATTCGCATTAGCAGCCTAAGCGGCGAGGTTCACCAATCGACCATTAAATGATCCAACGTTAATAAACAGCAGTTCCATCGTATGTCGTGTGAAGTGCTCTAATCAACCCATTAAGTCCCGTCTTATCCCCGTTGAGCCCCCTCAACGAAAATTAGCGAAAGACCCAGAGGAAGTGTTGGCGGTCGACGTGAAGTTCTTAAATCAGCTCACACCACACTACAATCGACCCCCGGCAACCTCATTATCCATATTTGTGTATTAACAAACATTTATTTATATACACAATGTTTTACATTGGTCTATATGTGTATCATTATTCCCAATTTTACTGTCACATTTATTTATATACATAATGTTTTAAATTGGTTTATATGTGTATCATTATTGCCAACTTTACTGTCAATGTTGTGATTGTAATATTGTCGCTATCACTTCATGTAATCATTATTAGATTAGTAGAGCGGAAGAGAAGGCCTAATGGTCTTAGCTCTACCAGAATAAATAAATAAACAAACAAATCTGATGAAATTTCTCAAAGTACTTCCTATTGGAACCAATACACTTGTCCCAGCGTACAGAAACATGCTGGGAACCATTTTTTGATAGCTCCTTCAGAATCAAATCCGCAGCTTTAACCTCTGCTGGTGATGATGAAAATGAATGAATGGTGTTTAACACCCGCTTTTACTAATGAGCATCACAGGCGGTGGACACTGATAATACATGAAATAAAATGATATATTGGGAAAGAATTTTATTTTAAGAAAGGAAACGTTCCAGGCTTAAGTTTAGGGTACCTCCCCGGCATTTGTCATTTATGAGAATTGAGGAAAACCTGGAAAACCTCAGTGAGGAAGGTCAGTCCTGGTGGGATTCGAACCCCAGACCTCCCGCTCACGACTCCGCGCCTTAACGACCTAGGCCACTCGTGGTGGTAAACTATAGAGAGATTGAAGGAAACACTTCACATTCATTTTTACGAGATATTCAGCAACATTAGCTATGTGCAACCGTATTTTCAAGCTTGTTGCCCGGAAATGTGGCCTTACAGAAATTTCAGGATATCTCTGTCGTATTGCCCAGAATGAAGGTACAACAAGTACGACATGCTGACCAACCCTTCTTTAAATATCGAAAAATGAGAATATTATGTTTCCCAGCAGAAGCAACCATTTATTTTTTGGGTGTATGGCACTAGTAAATTTTTCAGAATTTGTAAAAGTGTTCTTAATGGTATATCTCCTCATGACAGCAGGTTAATGTTTTCTTCCGTTAGAACACAAACTGCAGCGCCTTTGATATTATTCACATGTTAAAATCTTCTAGTTGTTCTGCTCGTACAGAGAAGAATAAACTCTCCGCCTTCTGTGCCTCTTACATAGGCCTCAGCTGAAGTTTTGTTGAGATAAAAATTTCACTTCATTACATGTCACCATTTTTCTGTAACGGGAACTGAACATGTTTCAACTTGCACACCTCTCACAGACAGGAAGTGACAACAATGAAATACTTATAGTACCAATCGCACATTAAAATAAAGTTAAATTTTAGAGCGAAAAATTGTGCTTTAAAAATTATGATTATCCTTTTTCAAACCACCCTCGAAATTATAATAATAAAGTCATGGTGGGGTCACAAAACTTTTTATTGATACGACTATTAACATGAACCCTTTAAAATACGAGACAAATACAAAGTTTCCACACATGTTCAGTGTAATCAGTAATGTTTACTGCTTTAGGGACAGCAGGTAATGATTAACCTAAGTAAATAACAAGCGAGGTGACTCAAACGGTAAGGCTTGGGATTCCATTCGTGAAGCTTCAGGTTTAAATCCTTTGGGGTCGTCCATCCTGACCTTGGGCTTTTTCGTTTTTTTTTTTTTGTTTTGTTTTTTGAATCCGTTTTTATTACTGAGGCACTACAGCCGATGGGCACTGATGATACATGAAATGAAATGATATATTGGGAAAAGCTTGTTTTAAGGAAGGAAAAGTTCCAGGCCTAAGTTTAGGGGGACCTCCGCGGTATTTGCCAGTTATGAAGACTAGGTAAACCTGAAGAAAAAAAAAACAGTCAGAGAGAACGGTCCTGGAGGGATTCGAACCCTGACTTCCCGCTCACGAGTCCGCGCCTTAACGACCTCAGCCATGGCGATGGCTTTTTCGTTATTTCCCCCGGTCGTTTAGATTTCCTTTCCAGAATTTTCCGCTCTCTCATTTCCATAGGTTCTGTTGCAGTGTCGAAAGTGCCAGGGCGAGGTGGGCTGGTGCGGTGTGACGGTGATTTGCACTTTGGGAAGGTTTCTATTCCAGCGTCTGCTATGGAACCAGGCATTTTCAAGGACTCTTAACTCTTTGGAGTGTCGGCTGGTAATAATGTCAGGGACCTTTGTCTAAGTCCGTGCCTCAGGTATACGAATCATGGCTGCTCTGTCTCCCTCAACTCAAATCTTTCTCCCGGAGATGCTCCCACTGGGGCATAGGCACAAAGGCCAGCCGTTGAACAAAGCTGAAGTAATAAAATATCCTCTTCCTTCTCTAAAAATTTTATCCTATCCGACCCAATTAAATGCTTATACTGTGGGACTGCATAACTATGGCTACTTCCTAGGGTCTAGGAAATGTAGTACAAGACATGGACATCTTAAAAACACATACATTGATCCATGTTCGGGATAGTCAAGCTGCACTTCGAGCACTTGACTCTCACCATTTCAATTCCAAGTTAGTATGGGATTGCCTCCAAAAACTAATAGCCTTGTCAGAGAACAACTCTAATGAATTGAGGTGGGTGCCAGGTCACAGAGGTGTGACAGGGAATAAAGCAGCAGATAAACTGGCCCCTTAATAGGGCCGTCCTGCGGAGTTAATAAATCTACAGTAAGGACCCCAAGATCGCGGGTTCGAATGCGGCGAGGATCGATAGAGTTTTTCGGGCGTAAAAATCCTAAGTATGGCTTCCTTTGGAAGGGAGGTAAAGCTGTGGGTCCCGTGCCGTACATGTACGGCACGATAAAGAACCTCAAGCCTGAAAAAAGAGGCCTCTGAGCAAAATTTGTCCGCCGTTTCACGCCCTGAATTGAATGGGACGCTGATGACCTGAAATGTTAAAGAGCGTCCATAAATAAATCAATAAAAAACAGTAAGGACAACATTTAAATTATAGCCAGATAGAAACATAAAATACGACGGAAAATCCCTTGGGAAAAGCCTTGTCAGTGGGCCTAATCCCACATTCACCATAATGCTCCTGGTGTTGGGAAGGAAAAAGTTAAGGAGAGTAGTACGATTAATTACTGGACATGGTCAATTTAAGAAACATCTTCAGAAAACGGGACTCTTCTCACGAGATTGTGAGCACTTGCTCTTTGAATGTGAAGTCCTGGAGAGAAGAAGATAGCAACTCTTCGGTCCACAACCATATCTCAATATGGATGATCCCCTTATAAGAAATTAGGTTCTGGATCTCGTCAAGAACACAGAATTTGGAATCCTATAAGGGACTTGGGGGTGGCACAAAAAGCCTATGGCTGAAGTGCGGGAGTTCTCTAAAACTCTCTCCAATACTCATTCCCGGCGGTAACACTCAGATTACCAGCTACAAGGACCATAGCATCAGGGCCGCTGATATAAAATCTCGAGTGTTTTATCTATTTTTAAAAACATATCGCTCTTGAGGACAGAGCTTATTCAAAGTAGCTGTCCTTCGACAACTTCCGGTTTGTGAAGACCCTCGGTGCGTCTAACCTTATGGCATCTTATGTCATGCACTATGTTCGTTACGTGTGGAGGTCGCCTCATGGTCTCGCAAACAAACGCCATGTTATTCAACTATCGACCAGTACTTTTATGTGAAGAGAAGGCAACTAATTCAAGGTTTAGGCCACTGACCCATCCGAGGCTGTCACCATTCTTAAGCCATTGTTAAAATCTTAGTAGTTCAGCCCTAGCCCTTTTCGTCTGCATATATCATCTCCATTTATGATGCGCATTTTTTTCTCATTAAATTGAGAACACATACGCTATTGAATCTGATACAATTATTTCAGATCAACTCTATGTATCCGCAGGAAGATAGCGATACAAGTGGAACACAGATATTAGCTGATAGAAAATGTTTAAAAGTATCATCTGCGCCCTCGCCGCAATTAATGTTCTGATTTGCTTGAATTGATTGATTTGTTTTATTTACGGACGCTCTTTAACATCTCAGGTCGTCAGCGTCACCAACAGACATCTACGGGAGAAAGGGATAAGATTAAGGCCACCAGCATCCATGGCGGTATTGTACAGAAGTAGATATGTTTCCTGATAAAATCTCCGACCCAGTGGGAGTTATAAGAAATTCGAGTTCCTAAGATAGCCCGCTTGTATAACAACTGCCAGGGTAGAAGACACCGCACCAGCCCACCTCGCCCGGGCACTTTCGACACTAACAGAACCAGCGGAATGTGAAAACTGAAAACTCGTGGAAAGTATAGATCCATTCCAGCATTCTCCTAAACAAACCAGGGGGGTAGATCACGTCACGATGGCCAGCCCCAAGGGGTTTGAATATGAAACCCCCAGAATGATATTCCCAAGTGTTACCGCCTGAGCCCTCTCGGTTAATATGACATTATTTTTATAAACATGTTAACATTTTATTAAATTTTTTATAAAAGAAAGTTTAAAATTATATTTTAGTTTAGGAATAAGGCTAAAATAGGTTTTAACATATAATACACTAATTTAAAACAGCTTTAGACAGTCGTTCTGAATTTATAAATACATCCATTGGATATTGAAGTAATTAATTTATTTAATTTTATGCTCTTAACTAAATACAAAACACAACATACAAAATCTACTAAATACAAAAGCCATATATCGTCTGCCTACTTTTTAATCACTTTCCGTTTTTCACAGTGCAAACTTTCCTGCAGGGAGATTCGTGCTCTAGACTCGTTACGTTACAACATAGAGGATACAAAGAGATCTACGTTGAAAATAAGATACAGTTTGCCATACTCTATCTACCCCATCCAACTACGTTTGTATCAACAAATGCTGTTAATTGCATTAAGTGCTTCTATAAAGCAATTACCGACCAGCATTAATATAATTGTTTCCGCATGTATGTGTTTTATAGGACCCTCCGGAACGTTCTTGTATGTTGCATAGGAAACGAACAGAACATGTAGTCAGGGATATATTCTCTGTGAATAATAAAACTCTAAAGGGGCTTCAACTCGTTCATTATAATAAAAAAAAACTTTTAGTTTAGGCGAGCGAGAATATGGTTAGTTTTACATTTTAACTGCAATAACTAAGCTAGAGTACAAAATGGTAGTTTAGTTAGCTTATGAAGCTAGTGAGCAAGCATACGTTTAGTGTTATGTCAAAATGAATATTAGGAATTATATCAATATGAAATAAGGTACTAATAAATGTAACACGCAAGACCACGTATATTGAATACGTCATAATTAATAAACATTTTATTATTTGCCCATCTAATGATTAATAAATGTTCCAAACTTCTGTTATTTGCTATGTACCTCTGTCTCTCTCTGTTGAATTATAAGTTCTTATTATTTGTTTTAAAACGTTTTCCTTTTTTATGTGTAGGTATTACATTACTGTTGCTTGTAATTTCCATTTACTGTATGCTTTTTCAATTTTAAGGAGCGTTAGAAGACAAAAAATTAATTGCAATAAATTTCGGACTATTCTGAATTATATGATATAATTTTTTATTATGATATGTAGCTTAGAAATAAAATTTTTAATGTTTGAATATACATCTGCATAGATTAAAAACTTCTGATTTTGACACTATCCATTTCAAAATTATATACTTTCGAACCAAATGAGTGGAAGGTACGGGTTTTTTTAATCATTTTTTAGGGAAAATTCTATGATTACTGTTTCTATTCTGACGTAAACAATTTGAGTGTTGTTTCTAGACGTAACAGTGAAGCTGCTGGAGCAGAATTATTAAGAAAAATTTCATAACGTGGAAATTATTTTTACAAAAAAAATGTCAAATGAAAGAAGTATTCAAGTTGCTGTTCCAGTGATTAAATTATAACAATTCTGTTTCGGTAACAAATAAAATGTGCCAAAATAAACTGATCAAATTTCAATGTTGTGTCCTAATGGTTCTGCAAAATGAAAACAAACTTAGCCAATTTAATATTGTTGAATGCTTAAAGGATGTGTGTATCAATAAAACAGTTATTGGATGTATTTATCCAATCACTGTATTTATCTTCTACACTTCTTAAGAAAACTTGCATGGCCTTGCGTTTCTCAATTGTTTGAACAGTTGAAAGTCGGTTGCTTTTCACACATTTCATTACATTATTCTATTTTTAATGCGATTATTTACGTTAGAAGTGAACTTTGAGAAATGACTGCTTAATATTCTATATGCATATATTCCAGTATTAGTGAAAACTTTTTCACCCTGCTATAATACATGGAAAGTTTATTAACTATTCAGAAGATCTATCTCATATCCTGATGAAAGTGTTAAAGTGAGCTTATTTGTACTTTAAAACCTGTTATTTATTCCAAAAGCTGAATTGCTAAGCACAGCTTGGGAGAGGCCGCAATCTCGGACTAAAATTCAATTAGAACCCTGTTTTATTCCATGGAGTTATTTTCTGTTTAAATATACATGCTTCTAAGGTCACTATAAATAAAATTATACGACTTTATGAAATTTTAATTAGAATAACATATGGAAAACGCAATATAACTCAGTGAAAACATACCAACACATTGAAACTCTACCCATAGAGGAATGTGAACATTAACCATCGGACCTAGAATACACAATATATGAATAATATTTTAGTTTAATCAAAATAATAATTGAACATCCTCACTTTAAAATGTGTGGGTCACAGTTTGCCTAGAAAGAATTCTATGCTTTGTTTATAGAACAAGAAAATGTGAATCTACTGCTAATTATAAACATATTAACAAAAGAACAAATGGTATTGAAGTGCAATATTTTGCAATTTGATCTATTCCTAAAATAATGAGTTTATTATTATTATTATTATTATTATTATTATTGTTATTATTATTATTATTATTATTATTTTAGATTTCCTAGATATTTAACTATATGAGTTATAACACAATAGGAAAGAAGTTAATAACAAGTATATATTATTATAATAATCATTATCATTATTATTTCCCTTTCGAAAATAATAAAATTTGTCATTGTTTGAGTCAATTAATATGCTGAAACCACTATTGCTTTCTAAGTGTTGTGACATCGTAAGCACTTTTAGTGAGGCTATTTCCCCCTCCCCAAAATAAGAAGAAACAATTAAACGAAATCAGTCTACATTCTACTACCACGAGCTTTAGGTTAGGCAGGTCCATCGCTACAGCAGAAGGAGATATCTCGTATAGCCAGCTCCGGGGGTTTTTAACTCCCTGGTTAGGTTTGTACCATTGAAATTCTCAGGTACTCACTTGAATAGCACTGTGGGAATCTAGATCGATCTATCTATATATGGCGGAAAAAATGTTCCTCTGACCCTGGCGGGAGTGGAACACCGGAACACCAAATTATTCACTCTGGTCAGGTACTTCAACATCTAAACCACCGATAGCACATGTTTATTATGTTAATCTGGTTTTTCGTAAATATAAGCTTAAAGGGGCGAGTAAATCACTGTGATGATGGCAAATCTCCTTTGATTGCAGCAAAAAAAAAAAAAAAAAAAAAAAAAAAAAAATCATAAACAATTTATAACGCATTCTGTGCGTGGTACTTACTATTCACTTGAAAGTCTTATTATTTAGCTATGCCCGTGGAAGCGACTACCTTCGGCTCTCTCCGCAGTCGTTCGGGCCTTGCAGCAACAAGCAGCAGGCAGCAAGAGGTGCATTTGATTTCCGTGCTCCGTGTATGGATAAATTTTACCATATAGCTCTACAAACAGAATGAATGAATATTGTTTAACGCCCCTTTTTGCTACAGAGGCACCACAGGCAACAGACATGAGATGAAATTATATATTGGGAAAGGATTTATTTTTAAGGAAGGAAACGTTCCAGGTCTAAGTTTAGGGTACCTCTCCGGCATTTGCCATTTGTGAGGACTGGGGAAAAAATCTTAGTCAGGGAGGACGGTCCTGGCGGGATTCGAACCCCAGAGATCCCGCTCACGAACCGTGCCAGTGGCCGTCTCTACAAACAGCGCAGCTGTGTTTTGATTGGCTGATTTCTTAAGTTTAAGTTAGACATAGAAGCAAAACCTTGGACCTTACAAGCTTCTAAGTTTATGTGTAATTGTACGTTTATTTTTATCATTACGTGATTCATTGTGAACGGTTCCATTACAATATGTAGCATCTAGCTTTTACGTCCAGTTTATGTTACGCTTAACTTTCATTGTGAATGGGGCCTTAGGCATTTTTATCGTTGGACCACTTGAAACAAAACAGTCATTTGCAGAATAAATGTCCTCGAGTCCTGCATTGTGTCCATATCCGTTTTACCTGATTCCTCCAGCCCCCACCATGACTTGTCCGCTTGCGCAATGCTGACACATGCCCCGAAGTCAACACTTAGACCGACAGCAGATTGTTCCCATTTGGGCAGCGTGCTTTAAAAGAAAGACATGCCAAAAAACATGTTTGCTTTCAGACATAATATCTGTAGTTTGCACTAAATAAATATCTGATACACTTTACCGACAATTACTTTGAGATTTATATTGTGCCAGTAGTATATGCAAACAAATAATGTTATCTGTACCTACATCATTGAAGATATCTATTGATGAAAACATAAAGAAGCACCATTTTGCTCTTCATCTTTCCTGAGCTCAAAGCTTTATCCAAGTGATTCACCATGGTCATTTTTGGAGCGAGGTTAGAGGATAAACTAAGTGGCTCAAGGTGAAGGGAAAGAAGGCCGGAGAGGAGGTGAACACACCCCTCTCCCCTCTTCGGACACATGCATAGTGAGTGGAAGTGAACGATGTTTTTCCTTTTCTTTACGCCCTAAGGACAATATGCTGCGATATGATACTCGAGTCCACGGGACATCATTTCCGGATTCTTTCCCAGGTGAAAAAATAGCATAATGCATCGTAAATGACGTGAGGTGGAAATTTTTTTTCTTTATTGATAATAGGCCTCCATATCGAAAATCATGAATCCTCTAAGTGGATAATTTCACACAAGTGAGCATTAAGCAGCGTTATTGTCATATTATTATTATTATTATTATTATTATTATTATTATTATTATTATTATTATTATTAAGTAGAAATGATAAATTGGGAAAGACGTTCCAGGCCTAAGTTTAGGGTACCTCCCCGGCATTTGCCAGTTATGAGGACTGAGGAAAACCTGGGGAAAAAAAAAAACCCAGTCAGGTAGGACGGTCCTGGCGGAATTCGAACCCCAGACCTCCCACTCACGAGCCCGCGCCTTAACGACCTCGGCCACCCGTGGCGGTATTAAACAGTGTGGGCTTCTTTAAAGGTTGACGGAAGTTTATCAATTCGACATCCTTCTGAATTTCGTTTATAAAACTCCAAATGCTAGCTGCCCATGTTCCATCTCAAAGAAGTCTATGCACAAGAAAATAAGAAACTTAAACACAGATGTAGAAAACCTCTGGAAATTTTATATGAACAAACGGTTCATTAAAACACATTAATTTCGCCTAATCATTGTTAGTTACCGTAGCTTTTATTATTTAGTGCTCAAATTGGTGACCAAGAGGTCTAATTTTTCACATTGCCAATAAGTCTGGAAAACAAAAGTGACCGCTTAATGACCCCATAAATGATAAAGACAGCTTATTGTGTCCTTTAAGGACAAATGCCTCCTAACAAGTTGGGAAAACTCGCTTTTTCCTAATGTGGTGAGCTATTCCACGCTAGTTGTTCGTATGCTGTTTAAGACTCTGACTGATTTCTTCTTTGGTTACTCCATTTCTCACTGCACTAGTTGCTTCTCGGGAGATTTCCATTTTTCTCTTCCTCTTGCTACTCTTGACCAATGTGGACCTGCATGTTCCTTGAAGAGGTCTGTCCATCTTCTTCTGAATCTGTCGGTTCCCCACAATCTGGAATTGCTGTAACAGTACGAATGAAATAAAGCAATACCTCGGCACAGATGATCACGTATGGTCCATTAAAATTTCCAATAATATTATTTCATATGAATATTGTGAAAGTTCTGTATTCCATTCTAGTCACTCTATGGCAACTGTGGTACATGAATGCCTTTGAGTACAAATCACATTGCAACACCAAAATGTAAAATAAGAATACTTTTTTTTTTGTCACTTTGGCTGCATTGGCCTTCTCGTGATGTCTTTAAATTTTGGACTAAATACTATAGATGCACGTCTGTAGGGATGAATGAAATGAATTAATGATGACGCAAATAAGCTCGGAATACTTGTCGCCATAAAACTATTTTGGCATTCACCTTCTTAGGGTAAGTAAAAAATTCGAAAAAAATACCTTATCTAGACAGCTTGACCTGACCGGGTTTCGTACCCAGAACCTCCGAATTACACGGAAGACGTATATATGTGTCTTGTTTATCAACGGAACTAGCCCACAACCTTGAAAGAGTGGTAGCTGATTAAAATTACAAACAGGTGCGTTCTGCGTGTCTTTCGAGTAGGATGAGGGCCTACAATTCAACACATGTGAACCGCCGCATGTGGCAGAGGTCGTTAAGACGCGGACTCGTGAGCGGGAGGTCTGGGGTTCGAATTTCGCCAGGACCGTCCTTCCTGACTGAGGTTTTTTCCAGGTTTTCCTCAGTCCTCATAAATGGCAAATGCCGGGGAGGTACCCTAAACTTAGACCTGGAACGTTTCCTTCCTTAAAAAATCCTTTCCCAATATATTTCATCTGGTGTATCTCCAGTGTCCACTGTCTGTGGTGCTTCAGTACTAAAATCAGGCGTTAAACACTATTAAAAAAAAAACAAGTGTGTTTCATCCCAAACCACTAATCGTTTTCAAAGGATTCAAAGACACTTTGCTCCAAACGTGCAGTTGAACTGTTAATTAAAGCACTTGAAATAAGTATTAAAAACAGAAAAAGAAAACCGAACAGAAAATATTGATAGGAGTTAATTACATAAACTAGCGATGATCTAGAGTGGTTTCTGAAGAAATAATGTCTAAAATTAGCTAAACAAAGTAGAATATAGGCACAGGTCGCTGTGAAGTTATTGAAACTTAAAGTACGTTTACGGAACTATACAACGCTGGCTTTATAATTATTGACAGATTCAATTTCAAGAATTCGTAGCAGTTTCTTGAGTTTGTGATTGAAGGATTAATAGAACCATAGCGTACACCTCCTCCCCAAGTAAGGCGTGTTATCTTAAATGCTCGTTATTGATGTTCAGAGAAACCAATGTTTCTTCATGATCATTTCCTGAAAGCTGGTGTTATTGTGCACTATTAGTTCCAATAAAAACTATTACAATACTTTATCTGGAGATGGAAATTTTCATCACCATATTTACATTCCACATAAAACTGCCTGTTCCAAAGAATTAACTCGTGTAATGACTCATTACACAATGCCCCCTAGATCCTCCGGACTAATGACATATATTTTCCTAATGGGGTGGTTTTAAAAATCAAATTGTATACAAAATTTTCTCATACATTGCTCATAAATTAGAGAAATGCAAAGAATGGAAACTTTATAATAACTAATCATGTGTTTAAGAGATGCCATTTTGTTTAGTGAGGGCAACAGTTTCTACTTCTGTGAGATACGATGAGCATAGTTAATTAAACAGCCTCGGTATAAAGCGTTGATGAACAAACGGAAGGACAAGATAAAATATGCCGCCTGTACGGCGAATATTGAACTGCAAGTTCGAATTATTAGGTCTAAATTCATAATGCCTGTTCGATCCTGTGACTTTTCATATAATCAAGTGCAAAATTGGGTCATTTTCGAAGAATGTGCCACTATAGATTACACATTGAAATAATTTGAGTCGGCAGGCAATTAGCGGATCGTGACATAAAAAGCTGGTGCAATGCTACCTCCACGTATGCAGTTTAATTTGACAACAATGTTGAGTGTATACTACACCGTTTGAGTATAAAGGCACACTGATATACACAATTGTATTTTCTGACAGTTTTAAATATACAGAATGTGCCAAAAATGTATACACACTTCAAGAAAAGATAAAACTGTGTTAACATAATAAAACTGAATTCACACAAACAGAAAATGATGAAAACTAATCATCTTAGACTTTTACAGTTACAAAAGTTGCTCAAAATGCCCACCATCGGCGTCAATACACTTCTGAGTACGTTGAACTATTGATTGAGTTAACGTTTACGTATGTGTCCTCAGCGATTGCAGCACATACCGTTTCAATTTCTTCCCGAAGTGCTGTCAGTGTAGCTGGTTTTCTATGGTATACAATTTCCTTAAGAGTTCCCCATAGGTAGAAGTCCAACGGAGAATGGTTTTGTTCTGTACACACATCTCCATTGCCTTTGAACTTCAACAACATTTTCGGTTTTCCCATACCACTTCAAAATTGCTTTCTGATGTTCAAACAACAATCTTGACTCTATTTCGCTGTAGCAATGCTAGCATAACTAATTTGAGTAATTTGAGTCACATCTGATTACAGAACATCATACTACACATTACTGTTGTTTTTCGGTCCAACTTTGAAACACATTAAATAGATATCTACTGTGAAAGTGTGTATATATTTTTTGGCACTCTCAACAAACGTAACATTATTAACAGATTCTGTAGTGTTAATATAAAATTAAGAGGTTATTCACAATTAAAATCAGTTGTAACAATGTAAATAAAAGAGCTTACATACTAGAGAGCTAACAGGGACTAATAAACGCACTAGAATACGGCGATCTGCTGTTTGTGAACCTTTGTCGATGGATTCGTGAGTGGCCACTGTTATTCATATCTCTGTAGGCCCGTTATGATATATTTCACTTTAAAAGAGCAACATTTTGAGATACTAACTATGTCATATCACAAACTGACGTCGTTTCTTTCACATTATAAGATAAACAAACAGTTGATTAAAAACATACGCAGAACAACAATGGAAGATCGATATTAAACTGCAGTGTTCTCATGTTTATGTCGCTGTAGTTGAAACAAAAGTTTCTGATGCAAGGCCTATAATCAGAAGACTATGAAATTTATAACTGCAAAATAAATATCTTTCAATTTCATAAGAAATGGTTCTAATTTTTAGTAAATTACTTAAATGTTGAGATTAAAAAATAACTAATTAGCAATAATTTTTAAAAAAACTGCTTCAAAAAGACAAAAAGAAACTAAAAGTTTTGGCTCTATTTACTATATTTACCATTAAAAAAAGCATTTTGTGCAAAGAATGTCACAGAGAGTGACTCTCCCACTCTATTAACTTGAATCAAAATATTGCCGCAATATGCACTTTATTACCCATGACTCATTTATAAAACTAGTTGAGCGGATGAATGTGGCGCCAGTAGGTACCTCTTAACGTTTTTATGCTTTTTAAATGTTGCAATAATTGCTCTCTCTGCTAGTTAGCTGCCAGCTAACATTATAGTTATTCCACTTTTAACCGTTAACTGGTGAAATTAATGTGAACTATATTCTAATTACAGGTGAAAATGAGCAACAAATTAATCCACATGGTAATGTGCTTTCACAAAGCAAGTTACCGCCACGGGTGGCCGAGGTCGTTAAGACGCGAACTGGTGAGCGGGAGGTCTGGAGTTCGAATTCCACCAGGACCGTCCTCTCTGACTGAGATTTTTTCCAGGTTTTCTTTAGTCCTCATAAATGGCAAATTCCGGGAAAGTACCCTAAACTTAGCCCTTGAACGTTTCCTTCCTTAAAAAAACCTTTTCCCAATATATAATTTCATTTCATGTATTACCATTCACCGCATGTGATGCCTCAGTAATAAAAACGGGCGTTAAACATCATAAAAAAAAAAAAAAAAAAAAAGCAAGTTGGGAGATCATTCCTTCAAGAATTGTCGAAAAAAATCTTGGAAGTAAGTTCCTTGAGTTATGATGTGAATAGAGAATAGAGTTAGTAAATATATGCCAGAAGTCTGCTGTTGTTTACATCAGAAAGCTAGGTAGAGTATGATCAGCTACAATGTTGGTTGATGTTGAGGCAACATCGCGTCCATGGTAGAAACATTTCAATCACTAGTTATGAAATATATGTAAGAAAAAGTAAAGGCGATTAATGTAAAACTCCGAAGAATTAGTGTTAGGACTATAAGGCCAGACCTCGAGGAGCATTAAAGGTCCCGAGCTATATTTTTAGTGTGGCTGCTCTATGAGATTATCCAAAATTAAAATTGGACATTACAAAATATATTGAAACTTCCTTTGCGGTACACAATGTTATTTTTGTATTTCCGAGTTCCTGGTCGCAAATATCCAGTGTTAAACTTAGATGAATGTAGCAAATTTCCAGATTATTATTTTCGCATGCTGGTTTTTCATTTTCTC
The DNA here is from genome assembly GCA_030762175.1 of Metallyticus violacea. Taxonomy (NCBI): domain Eukaryota; kingdom Metazoa; phylum Arthropoda; class Insecta; order Mantodea; family Metallyticidae; genus Metallyticus; species Metallyticus violacea. Next base: position 54,521,003 of record CM060837.1, read on the forward strand.
ACTCTGGCTCTGTGAACTATCTTCAGTGGTTCGCTGTATTTTTCACGGTTGCCAACAACTATATGCTTACACCATATATTACTGTTGCGCTGTATGTTTTATAACTTGGGACGATGAAATCATACGCACGTGCGATGAGAATGCAAAATAGAATTGATGGTTTATAGATTAAAGGGCGAAAGAGGAGAAAAATTAGAGGAACTAATATCTGAACTAAACCTAAAAATAAAGAATAAACCAAATAATTCTGCAACAAAGTTGGTGCATGAGCTAACATTAATTTTACCCTCTGTAATAATAAAATTGACAGAAGAATTGTAAACTAGGAAGTGGGTCAAGATATAGCTACAAGTGATCATCGCCCAACATATTTCGACATGGGAAGAGTAGACAGAGGAAATTCATATAAAGAACGGAGACATAATTATGCACAGGCAAATTGGGAAGAGTTGAAACATATTTTTGATAACTTCAATTAAGTATACCAAGACTATCAGTGGATCAGGGAACTGATAACCTAACGAAGGTAATAAAACAGTAATTGATAAAAGGGTTCCAATAATTAAAATTAAGAAATATTCGGAATATATGAAATACTTGACTTTTAGTGATAGTTTTGCATTTGGTATTTCTTAAGAAAATTCCAGTGAAGTCCCTGATAAAATCGGTGACTATAGCTGATGGAGAATTTCTAAATACATATTGAAATCAGTATTTCAAGAATTAATGGTAGGAAACTCACGTAGATAAGTGCACAGAAGAATGCAAAACATGTCATTTTTATTATCATTGGAAATGTAGTATTCAAAACCTAGATGGTGTTACATATACTAAACTTCAAGATTCACCAGCAGGGATGAACAAGCTAAAATGACCATCATTGAAGCCCCAAGATTGAAAAATACAAGAGAAGATTGCAAATTTAGCCTACGCCAAATTTTTGACAGAGAACTGTATTTACATCACAAACATATATTGAGACATCCCATGTGCATTGAAGCATATTGCATAATAAATAAGGTACAAAAACTATTTTTGTAAATAGTTTTCGAACTCCCCTCGTAATTATATTTTACTGAAAAAAGATTAAAGTGAAAATGATGTAAATTAAGGAATAAAATAATGAAAATTTTATTATACAAGAATCTGTTATGCTTGGGTTTTGTGTTTTAGAATCCCTTCTTTTACAACGGAATTCAATAAGAAATGCAATATATTTTTCTAGTGACAGTTTATCACAAGTAATATCACGAGAGAGTCTGAGATTACCGATAAATTCACCAACGTAGTGAGTGAATTTATCTGGAAAGCTCAGATCCTCGAGAGATATTTATTAGGACTATTTCACGAATAAAATAAGAAATTAAATATATTCTTCTAAACTTGGCTTACAAAATTGTAATAATTGTATATTTGTACTCAACTTTTTCAAGCAATCTTGCAACAGAAGAATGCCTATTGTCAGTAATGCCAGTAGAGAAGAGCAAAAAGGGTTTAAGATTATTTCATGAATAGAGTAAGAATATATATATATATATATATATATATATATATATATATATTTGAACTTTGCGCACAGAATATTAACACTTGTTACACTTATGAATATCTATCTATTCTATTCAGAAACCGCGGGACTGAAATGGACAAAAGTCTACTATTACAACCACTACCGTCCGATTTTCCAATACCAATTGAGGGAAAAAAAAAAAAAAAAAGATAACATACAGTGTCTCTATTTTTCTTTGTATTCTGTGGTTTGGAATTCCTAATGATAAAATCAATTTGCACATTTGACGCATCACCAAAACGCTTTGAAGAACCCTACATTTTGTGTTATGATTGTCGATGGCCATGTTTTTGTTGCTATCAATAAATTCCCACCGCCTCTAGCAAAATTGGTCAATGATGCGTGTTCAGTAATTATATAGTGGAGATATAGAGTTGGCTACACTGACCATAAGACAAATGCACGTCGCATTCAATTTTGACCAATCACAGCGTTACAGAGTGAAATTATCGAATATATATATATATATATATATATATATATATATATAAGTCTGCATTAGCACACCATCTCATATGGTTTAATCTTCTTCCCCCAAGAGGCAACGGGATGAAATGAATTCTCTTAAGTGGTATGTTCTGTAAACAAAAAGCGGTAATTGGGCGAAAAATGAGGCTATCATAGCGTTCAGGGACGTTTAACAATAGTGTGTATGGAATGATGGAGGCGAATGAAAGCTCTGTCAGTCGTTGGGCGTAAAGATTGTCTTCATAAGAAGGTCGAGATCGGCTGTCTCATTGATAATTACGCTCCTGGCGGCTGCGCTTTAGTCACGCCTGTAACGTAGACATCTTTGTTCTAGACAAAAGGCGAATAACAACCAAACAAATGACTGTTCACTTGCGTTTATCCACCGGCTAGAGTATTCAAAGATTTGTATTAAATGAATACCTGAAATTCTAACAACCTAACGATCTAAAGTAAAAGTAAACAGTCATTTATGTATTTAGATTTGCTTGTTCGTTACACACTGAGAGTGACGATCTCTTATTGCAATGAGAAATGAAATATGAACTTATTACTTCAATCGTTAAACCAAAAGGCAATACACGAAACTTCTCCTTTGTAAAAAGATAAAGCTCGCACAGTACAGTATTGTAAGACATTATTTTGAATAATGCATTGTCTCAGGGGGAAATAGGTAACTCAAGATAATGTCAGAAGTCTTCAGAAGTATAAAAAGAGCAGGTGCACCCGTCCTCATAAAGTTGTGATAAAACTTCTTCTTCTTCTTTCTCTTCTTCACACGATGCGAAGATACGACAAATCCAAGAACAGAGAAGAGATCACTAAATTGAAACAAGAATATTTGGCTGGAAGCGACGTAGGAATAACGCCTCGTGATGACGTTTGTTATTATCAAGCCTCACGTTTCGGGACCAGTTTGAAACGGAGCTTGCTGATGGGGGATGGGGATCGGGCTGTATGGTAGCTGTGTGAATTAGTTTAAGCCCATTGATCGCAGATTCCCCACGGCACATGCAGACCACCTACTTTGCTTACATGAAACTTTATTCGCTAATTTCTTGCAGCTGTAAGCCAGCCAAGGCTCAGTGAAGGATATTTGATATGGGAAGCGTCGATAAATAACGCAACGTGATTTAGTTTCTGAGGTTTCTTATTCTCCAGAACATGAATATTTAGACCAGCGTAATACTCTCCATTTACTCTCCCCTTAAAGTCAACGAAGAATATTCCTCCACAGTCCCAAAAGATTGCGGCTATGATCTTATTGATTGACTGAGTGATCTTGGCCTTTAGAGGTCAGGTTTGCCAGGTTTAATCCACTCCATTGATTCTATTTTGGACAAGGGATCATAGTACAGGACCATAGTTTCATCTTCTGTAACAATGCTTTACAGAACTTCTCTCTCATGGCCACGGCAGAGTTCCAAAAAACCCACACAACAGATGACTCGTTGCTGCTTTTGTACTGAGGAAAGAAGTCTAGTCACCCATCTTGCACTAACCTTATTCGTGTTTAAATGTTCATGAATAATTCGAAGGAATGTGGATTTAGAAAGGCACAACCTTGCTGCTATTTCTGTAACTTTGAGCCACCGGTCTTCCATAATTTCTCCTTCCACAAGAGCGATGTTTTCAAGAGTGAACACCTCTAAGAGACGACCTTTACGCTCTTCGTCTTCAATGGTTTCTCAACCCATTCGAAAAAGTTTGTCCCATTCTTTTACGGTAGAATATGAGGGGGATGCTTCCCCATATACACCGTCCTATCGCTGTTTACTTTCATTTGGAGTAAGTCCTTCTTTTGAGAAGAACTTAATAACAGGTCGATGTTCCATTTTGAACATGTCACATTCTTCTACACATAGGCTTCTTTATGCAACTACATCTGAACAACTTAACACACTGGACCAGACAAGGCTTTTGTGAAGGCGATAATTCTTATCGGTGAAGCCGGAAACTTATGGACCTACCCTCTGACTCATGTTCACGCACGCAAACATTCAGATGAAAGAACTCATTTACTACGAAGCGCTTTTAATTTCACGCACTTTGCATGGGAAAGAACCAAAATTTGCCAGTGGTCTGCCAGATCCTAACATGCTAACCTATCCCTACTCGACTTAACAAACTGAGCTCCCAGCGTAGTCAACCTGCCTGGGCAGTTCATTAGAATGTGCTGTCAGTTTTCATTGTCTGCTCAAAAGCATGTACTCTCTGCCCAACTTCATCTGCTATTTTAGTACCCGTGCTAGACGTGTCCTAAATTCACTTGGATTCCATTTAAACAGCTTCAAATTCTACACTAAGGTGACAACTTTGTCACTTTTCGTCAATCGTTAGCAAACTTGGCATCTACCTTTGAGATAACTTTTTCATTTAAAATTTATTGTGCAAATTATTGCACACTCCATCTCCAGAAATGCTCACTGCTACGCCAATGTGACACTTCCACTATCCAATCGCTCTGTATCAGGCCTTGAATTTCAAAAGGCGTTATCTCGTCAAGACATCCAGAGAGATCCACATTGCTTGACTCATTCGACCACATCTAAGCAAAAGCGGAAATATTTGTACAGCTTCGCTTCAGTTTCTGAGGCATTGTATCTTTCAAAAAGTAACGTTATATTAATGTTTGAAATCTGTGTATATCCACTTTGAATATTTGTTTACAAATTTAAGCAGGAAAATGACTCTCAAACTCAAAGATTTGTAACTGTTTATAATGATGTATATCATCTCTTAACTATCACTATGTTGCCACCGCCTTAAGTGGCCGAAGTCTAAAGGCGCGGACTCGTGAGCGGGAGATCTGGGGTTCGATTTTCTTCAGGGCTGTCCTCCCTTACTGGGGTATTTTCCAGCTTTCCTCAGTCTTCAATAATGGTAAATCGGGGGGGTACCCTAAACTTAAGACTTAATTCCTTTAAAAAATCTTCACTAGGCTATCATTTCATCTCATCTCTCATCAGTATTCATTGTCCGTGATGCCTAAAACGGACGCTAAACATTATTAAAAAATCTATATTGTCAGTATAACATTGAAAACGTTCTAGTGCTATAATTTTTTGAGTTTGCATCGACTTATCGAACAGCACTCGTACATTTAATAAATTTTGTCTGTATATATTTTACTTTATGGTTCGTACCATTGGTAAAAAAGAAATCTGATAAAAGTAAAATTACAACAGATGAAATGAAATTTCTACATTCTGTAAGAAATTGCACAAGAGAGGACAGGATTCCAAATCATATTATATGAAATGGTCTCAAAATACTCTCAATTCAAGGGGGAGAAAAAAGGAATTTATTTATGCAGATCAATAGAAAAGAATATGTTAATAAAACATGCTAAAACCGATATTCATAAAAGGTTATATCATATAAATCCATAGGTATAAGAATATGTTAATAAAACAAGTAAAACCGATATTCATAAAAGGTTATATCATATAAATTCATAGGTAAAAGAGATATTGACAGACCCAAGAAAAGATGAAAGTGAAATTGGAACACGTTTCGAAACCTTAATCTCTGTTTGCAGATGACGTAAACAACTCTTTATATAACGATAATTCGCCATAGGGATGAATATGCACCTACTAGTAGTTGTAAGTGTGTCTTTATTATTACAAAATTCTTTATTATGCTTCGGTCGTAGACCATGCATGCTTAAATGTGGTACACAATTTGAAAGAGAACCAAATAATAAAAAAATAAGAGAAAATTAATAATAAATTATACAATTTTTTAAAAAATATAAAGAACAGTATTTACGGATATATGAATTAAAACATGTTACATACTGTTTATAATTACTCTAGTTATTGTGTACTAACCATCAAATAAATAGCTTCTAGCTTCGCACACTTTGGTTAGGAAAATGTCTGTATTCAAACAAGACAGTCAACACTCGCGTTAAATGCTATAGAAATGCACTTCTAAGCAAAACAGAATGAAACAAATAAATTAACATCTGACAGTATTTATTTTTCAATAATACTAGATATAAAATTCAGATAAAAAGTCCTGCTGAACACTTAGAACGGAAACCAAGAAATGCTGAACTTTTAACGGCTGCTGCCGTTTCCTTACCTCTTGGCATGACCTACTTTGGCTGTGTAAGGTAAGCAAGGTCTTGACCTAGATGGACTGCATGATTGACAGATCTTGTTCCTCCAGGATGTTATATTTCACAAACAACGCAATATTTCTGTAATTAATGTATACTTATGTAATGGAACATCAAATGTTGAGTATCGCATTTGATCCAACTTAAATATTCACTACACAAAATACAGATACTGAGCTCACGTAATTTAGTTCCTTCTGTTTTAAGAAAATACAAAATTATTGATGAAAATCTCTTTGAAGTGTCCCATATTGTAGATGGAGTTTTTTTTTCTGTAAACAGCATAGCTGACCTAGTTAATATTTCCTACAGAGAAACATTTATGTTCTCTTGAGAGTAGAAAAGCACATTTATACTTTTAAAATTGTAATAGGCATAGTTATGAGCACTTTTAATATACTAACATTTTCATGTTGTTTGAAGATTATGTTCAATCATGAATTGAAGAGAAGACATAGATCACATAATGCATTGAAAATCTTTTCTCGTATATAGAATTTTTAGTTATATTTTTAGTCTTATGACTAGAAGTTTCTTCCGGGCTTAGGAGCCGTGGTCTGTTGGAGCTCCGGAGGAAAAAGGACACAAAGCAGACCCAGAAGAAGGTGGACAGACCTCTTCAAGGTACATGCAGGTCCCCAAATTGGTCAAGAGTAGCAAGAGGAAGAGAAAAATGGAAATCTCTCGAGAAGCGACTAGTACAGCGAGAAATGGAGTAACCAAAGAACAAATCAGTCAGAGTGTCTTAAACAGCATACGAACAACTAGCGTGGAATAGCTCACCGCGTTAGGAAAAAGCGATTTTCCCTACTTGTTAGGAGGCCTTTGCTCTTAAAGAACGCAATAGGCTATCTTCATCTTTAGTCTGTATTCATTAAAGAAAGGGTATGCTTCTACAGCACAGTTGCATGAATGAATGAGGACATTTCTTCTAAAATGACTCAAAATGTTCTGCAATAACTAAGTTTGATGCTGAAGATGATCTGTGAACTGGAAGTGCTCTTTCACTTGGATAATAATTAGATCACATACTTTTTGGCAGTCATTTTACACAGAGATCTATAGAAGCTCTACTTGTTTGGGTTGCTCAGGCATTTTTATGTTCTTCTACCAGCTCATCAATTTTCGAGTTGTACTCCTATTGCAATTTTAAAGTCTTTAATATATTTTTGAAAAGTAAGTGGCCCACTATTGTACGTCTGTAGCTGCCTATACAAGGTAGTGTAGGTCCAAAGTTTCCCGCCTAACATTTTCTAGGTATGATAAAGACAAAAACTATATTTCACTTTTCAATATAGTTACCTACCCTTTATTGCAATACACTTCTCACATCTTTGAATTAACATTTCAATTCCCCCCCCCCCATTTTGTCAGAAGTGTTCTCTGCAAAATGCGCATAAACGGCATTCATCACTTCTTCGTCACACTTAAATTTCCTTCCTCGATGAGAGTTAGATCTGGAATGTACAGTGGATAGTATCTCCTTGAAGTCACATTTCTTCACAGCTTCCTTTGTAACAAGAGCTGTGTGCACAGGCACGTTGTCCTGAAGAAGGTGCACACCGCCACGCAGCTTTCCTCGCCTTTTCTCTTTGATGGAAGCACGTAGTCGGTGCAGTAGGTCAGCATAGTACTCCCGATTTACTGTGGTGTTCTCCTTAAAGTTGATGAAGAGTATTCCTTCACAGTCCCAAAAGATTGTGGCCATGATCTTGTTGGTTGACCGAATGATCTTCACCTTCGCCAGGTTTACGTCCCTCCATTGATTCTCTTTTGGAATCATAGGAATCATAGTTTCATCTTCTGTAACAATGGTTTGCAGAACTTCTCTCCCGTTGCCACGGCAGAGCTCCAAAAATGCCTGACAACAGATGACTCGTTGCGACTTTTGGACTGAGGGAAAACATCTAGGCACCCATCTTGCACTAATCTTAATCATGTTTAAATGTTCATGAATAATTCAAAGAACTATTGTTTTAGAAAAGTCCAACCTTGCTGCTATTTCTGTAACTTTGAGTCGCCAGTCTTCCATAATTTCTCCTTTCACAAGAGCGATGTTTTCAGAAATGAGCCCCTCCAAGGGCAGGCCGACCTGCACGCTTTTTCTCCTCAATGCTTTTTCGACCCATTCGAGAAAGTTTGGCCCAATCTTTTACGGTAGAATTTGAGGGGGATGCTTCCCCATATACAATGTGCAATCGCTGTATAATTTCTATTGGAGCAAGTTCTTATTTCGTGAAACCCTTAATACAGCTGGATATACTGTACAACTTTTCCTACAATAAATTATACAAATACAGATCTTTCCGTACTTGATCATTTATCTGTTGTATGAATTGTCTATATGCTTTGCTTAAATGCATAAAATATTGATATTGAATTGCAGGTGGCTTTTGAAATTTTCCTGATTTTTAATTTTTTGAGGCAAATATCAGGTCCCGTTTTATTCCACGCAGCTTCGACAGATTCCCAAAGAGCAAATTGGGAAAAGCAGGTAAATTTTAGCTGTCATCTCACCAGCAAATCAAATCATGGAATCTTCTCAGAAGAAATTTATCATTACATTTTACTGAATGTGATATATTTAGCACAGGATTAGGAACCCCCGGAGATATAACGTTCAATTTTCTAATGTCAATGAAGAAAAATGCATTTTCCTTGTGCTGCAGATAATGCATTTTTCACAGTCACCAGTAAGGTATCCTATCTTCCGATGTCTTACGCCTGAAAGTGGAAAATGCCTTGCAATAATAAAAAAGTTGTAAAGAGATCGTTTATTCCTTGGAAAGCAGCATGAACTCGGTAGACAGTATTGTATACACGGAAATTATTTAGTTCGTTTGTCTATTGTTATTGCTGTTAGCAAATATGGATTTACCCCAAGAAATTTTAGCCCAGACTGAAAAGATTAATATAACTTGACAGGTTCTTTATTGAATAAACAGTATAAATAATAGAAATAGTTTATGTAACAGTAAAAATATAAAGGATGTTTCAGAAACTTTAGTGTTGTCATATATTTCAGAACAGGTTAGTATTATCAAATTGTACTAATTCACTTGGAGGATTAAAAAAATCATTAATGTTTAAAATTTTCTGTAATTGTGTATTCTGAAATGAAGATAAACGATTGATTTTGTTTTCAGTAATACATAAATTAATTTTAATATTATTCTAATAGAACAATCAGCGATGACTGCATTTTAGCAATGAGAACAATTAATGACCATGCTAATTTGTTACAACTCGTGTCATTATGGAGCATTTTATTAACAATTTTGACAAATAACAAGACTGCTTATAATTCCAGTATAAAAGATATTTTTCTTGCAAAATAGAAAAGTTCCTGTTTTAATTATGCTAAGATCTGCAGCACGGAATGCAATTGTATATAGAGATTCGCAAGTATTTTAATATTGAACAAAACGGCCTACTCTGTAAAGAATAATACTTCTTGAATTATAAAATTAAATACTCGATTTAAATGTTACCCCTTAATATGATGTTTCTATGGAGTTGCTCAAAGCAAAGAGAAAATGTTTGAAGAAGCACCTGAGAACTGAAGGGAGACTATTTTCATGTGTTCTTATTTCTTTATTTTATCACTTTTTTTCTCTAGAACTGGCACTACTTTCCTGTTTTGTTTCATATTCTTATCTACTAGTTATATTACACCTTCTTCTCTTGTCTTCTAACTATGAAGAACAAAAAGGAAATGAAGACAAAGAAAGATAAGTAACGGGCAGAACATGTAATAATTAAAGACAGCGGGAAAGGAAAGAAATATAAAGGTGATAAAAGGAAAAGTAAGATATTATGATGACCGCCACGAGTGGCCGAGGTCGTTAAAGAGGCGAACTCGTGAGCGGATAGTTTGGGGTTCGAATCCCGCCAGGACCGTCATTCCTGACCAGTCCTCATAAATCGCAAATACCAGTGAGGCGCCCTAAAATTTAAGCCTGGAACGTTTCCTTCCTTAAAAAAAATCCATTCCCAATTTATCATTTCATCTCATGTATCATCAGTGTCCACCGCCTGTGGTGCCTCAGTAGTAAAAATGGACGTTAAGCACTATTCAAAATATATTTATTATGAGGGTATTTTTATCATTGTTATATACCCTGAAATAACATGCAAACAAAACTAACGGGCAACATATGCATTATAAATAACCCTAGATCTTCACTGTATTACCTACCAATATATTTATTTATGGTGCCACAAAAGAAATGCAGTCACACACGGCGGGCAGAGGTAGACAACAGGTAAGCGTGACATACGCAGCAGGTGAATGGCAAACAGCGTTGGGATTCAAGGTTAACGACTCAATAATATCACTGTGCACAGTAAAGCGCCAAATAAGCAAATATATAGAACGCATGCCTTAGTATGGTATTAAGTATATTTGTTTACCAACTGTGTTATAGCAAGACCTACTCCACTATCCAGGCTCCGATGCAGAAAAAATGGCGGCCTTTGTTGCCCTACAACTACTAATAGCCAACACAAACATTTTACACAGTATTATGTTTACTATTTATCATTAGAAATTATTTCCGTCGTTTATAAGAATCTGAAATTGTTTACAAACAATATTTCTCACATGTAAAAGAAATATAAAGTAATATGAATTCGGCTTACATAAAATCATTCATGTAAAAGTGGATTAATCAGCTACATCCTATTACCCTTACTGCAATCCAATAAATAACGAAATAAGAACAACAACAATTATAGCACAAACATGCATAATCAAAAACAAATTAATTATTTTCCATTAGTGTAAACATGATTAAAATTATTATAAGTTTACTATAACGCAACAATGGCTCAATTAAACACATATATCTATATACATATTTTACTTTTACCTTTTGTAAAGACATATAAATATAAAATGGATAGCCTTCTATTTACAATGCTCTCTACAAATAGAACAAACGCTTTTAACGAAACTAGTGGGGGGGAGAATGTAATGCATAATTTAATTTACAAGAGCTTATCAAGAGCTCTGATGAACATGTAATTTGATTTGCATAAGAAAGCTTCAATTGATCTAGTGTTAAATTTAAATTATCAGCTTCCTCTATACTGAAACGACCAAATCCTTTATCATAAAAACTTTCTTCGCAGTACACACCTTTAGCAATTTTAATAGCGCAGATATTATTATTATTATTATTATTATCATCATCATCATCATCATTATTATAGCTCGGAGTTCATCGTCACAAATATTCAGTGTTAGTTAATCTTAGATGTTGCTTTATGATTGTAGCAAATTTCCGTATTATTAACACTTAAACTTTAATTCCTCCTGTATATCTGCATGAAAGTTCCTCCTGTATATCTCCATGAAAGTTCCACCTCATTATCTATTGTAGAATTTCCTTACAATGTTTATTAATGAGTCACTCTTTCAATTAACAAGATATATTATTGTAATTAGCAAGGTAGATCACCAAATTACTACCCAATTTGCTCCATCTATTACATTTTAACTTCTTACTTCCACTGCACTCCAAGATGGAACTAAAGTTCACAGGCAAGCATAAATCTTTAAAAATTACTCCAATTTCCAAATTTCTGTACACCTTGAACCTAATCGACATAGGCCATCGTCGTCATCATCATCATATTTGTAATTATATGTTTGAAAGAAAAGGACATAATCTTCTTTAGCAATAGTTATAAACGAGGGTATTTTTTTTCCTTAACCTCACTTGCAAAGGAATTGAAACATGTTATAACTTCAGGTCACACGTTCATTAAATTCTCCTCATCTCGTTTCAAACCCCAAAGGTCCTTCCGGATCTTTCCTTTCATTGCTAAGCCTCATTGTCACATACGATGATAGACTACGGAAAACTGCAGACGGAAAATATCCCCCATAACCACAAATTTTGGTACGAAATGTTTAATACACACTAACTTTAAAATTTACACGTGTTTACTCTTTACCCCTTATCCTTTAATAACTGCTCTTTAGGACATATGATATGTGGTGCACTGCCATAATTAAGACATAAAACAAGAGCAACCCATGCTGTACTAAACACTTTCTATTGCACAAGTTGTAATGTCACTAAATATATATTAATTTAATACAAAACAAAAGAAATAAAAGGCCACTGTTCATTAACTTCCAACTATAAACCTCTTAATTGTAAGAAAATAAGGCGTAATCTAAGTGAATTAGCGCACATGAACAATTTTTGAAACCAGGTTTGACCTCAAGATATTCGCTTAGGCAAAGATCATTGTTTCATCGACTCCATGTTTTCCGTACTTTTATTTTTAAGAACTTATTAAGCTGACAACTTTGGGTGAGGGAGTGTTTTTATTTACGAGTTGTTTAAATCATAAGTTTGTTTGTATTAATATACGTACATAATTTGTTTATTATGATTTAAATTAGTTTAAGCACTAATATTTTTGCAAAAAATATAATAAGGGCTAATGCAGAATACAAACATTTGCACTATTGTTTTAAAATAATTTAGGTATATCTCGCCTTAAGTGTCCTTAGTGAAACGCCGTACATAAATGAAGTATGGCCTAATCATAGACCTTAATGATTCCAAACCTTTGTGTCTGATATTCTGACGAGTGTAATTATTGCTTTTTACATGGATTTTCTCCTTCCGGAAGACAAAATATACGAGGATAGGTCCATAGTTTCCGCCCTCACCGATAAGGATTATCACCTTCACAAAACTCTTATCTGGTGTAATACCTAATCTGTTAAGTAAGTAATTGCAGCTGTAACTTCCCCTCCGCTGTGTTCAATTGTTCAGATATAGTTGCATAAAGAAGGCTAAGTGCAGAAGATTGTGACATGTTCAAAATGGAGCATCGACCCGTAATTAAGTTCTTCACAACAGACAAACATACTCCAAATGAAATTAAACAGCGATTGGGTAGCATTCTCCCCCATATTCTACCGTAAAAGACTGAGATTTTTTCCAGGTTTTCCTCAGTCTTCATAACTGGCAAATGACGGGGAGGTATCTAAACTTAGGCCTGGAACGTTTCCTTCCTTAAAAAATCCTTTATCAATATATAATTTCGTTTCACGTATCATCAGTGTCCACCGCCTGTGGTGCCTCAGTAGTAAAAACGGGCGTTAAAGACCATTAAAAAAAACTTTCTCTTCTGGCCAGACTGAAATAACCTTTCGTTTTTAGCATGATTGTAACAAAGAGCCGAAAGCCTTTCTGCCATACATAAAAGACATAACAGTGCTTATTGCAATAATTTTAAAGAAGAAGGGAATAAAAACCACATTCATCTCGACACAAAACTAGGACATATCCTACGCCCCGCAAAAGATTCTAGAGACCCCCTTGATGGCATTGGTATTTACAAAATTCCCGGTGAATTTTGTGGAAAAGTGTGCATTAGTATAACTGGGAGATCAATTAAAAAACCAATTGTAGAACACAAAGGATGTTTACCAGGCAGAACATGCTCTCAATGAATGCCACGGGATTTATTTTGACAAGAGTGAAGTCATTGCTAAAAACAAAAGGCTATTTCAATCTGGTCAGAAGAGAAAGGTAAAAATACAACAGCATCCTCACAATATGAATAGAGATGGTGGTTTTCGCCTTAGGAAACCTGTACTTCATAATAAAATGCTTCCCCTTTCCCCTCCAACTGCCCCATGTCCGTATCTGGCCAGCCACGACACCACGTGCGCACATACTTGTTACACTTATGATGCCGGTCGTAGTTAGCCGGCGAAAGCTCTGTTTTAGTTTTTTTAAAACAAACACCACAGCACTACAGCACGGAAATGTTTAATTTTAACACTATGAACACCGGCTGTGAAAGCTGAAGATGTGTTATAGTGCAGGCTTTATTTAACCGTGTTTTTCACTACTAAGGTATCACTGGTGGTACACGAGATAGCATCATAAATTGCAAGAGAATTTTTTTTTTTTTTTGGAAAGGAGCATACGAGTAACACTTTCCCCCGATAAATGAAGACAAGAACAGACGTAAAAGCTCATAACTCAATCGTATTAAATTAACATGTAAGCCCGTAACATAATGGATATGTAGATAAAATTAAGACTAATGACTTCTTCATGCAAACAACTTTTCACAAAGCTTATGTAGATAATTGAAAGACTTTCACTTGATAAAATGAACGTGAATGCACCAGGTGATATATAGACATTAACTTTCTATCATAATACTTGGCAGCAAAGAAATATGGAAAATATTTAAGTGAATATTGATAAAAATAATGCGTACCGAGATATGAATATGACTCCCACTCTTTTAGAACTGTTTGGAGTGACTACTTTTTTATTTATAAGGCACCAATACCGAAATAAATAAATACAATAGGAACACTTTTGCTACCCTGTTCACGAATCCGTTTTATAATCCACAGAGGAAGACGTTCTGAACAGAGTATAAGTTGCACTTTCCTTGACTTGACCTTACCAGCAAAACAAATCCTTGAGCTGCGGTCCCGAGCTACAGCGGAGCTGCCGCATGTAAAAGTGTAAGGCCCCATTCACAATGAAAATATAACGTAAACATAATAAAATAAGATTTGACACGTTAACTTAGTAGTATGTATACATTCACAATGAAAGACGCACACGTACGTATTAGCCAATCAAAAATAAGAACAAGCGAAGACCAACAAACAGCTGACTGAAAATGGCTGCTTCTGAGCAGACGACGTTTATGCATATCTGAAGTGCAGAAATTAATTTGCTTGGAGTAATATGAGCGAGGATAGCTTTCTTATAATGCAATTAAGATGTCATTCTGTCTACAGAGTCGTTGATCTTCAGCTTTCTCTACTATAACTTGCCCTTACACGGAGCACAGAAATCAAATGCAACTCCTGCTGCTAGCTGCTGCAAGTCCCGAGCGACAGCGGAGAGAGCCGAACTACTGTGCGTGGCCGCAGTGTAAATGTTGCTGTATTATTTTTTGTTAAACATAATGTGACCTATGCGTTGTCCTCCGTAATTTTTGAATATAAATTGATAGGGGGTTGTTAGACGGGTAAAACATTGTAACGATGCCAAATCTACTATTATGGGAATTCGCAATTATATACTAACGCTAACCTTAGGTAAATCATAGAAACCGATGGACCCAGTGGTTTTTCGTAAATATAATTGATAGGGATGGGTAAATCACTGTAATGATGACAAATCTGCTTTGATTGCAGCAGAAAAAATTCATAAACATAAGTTTATAGCGAATTCTGTGCGAAAGCCTTATTATCTGTGGAAGTCATTACCTTCGGCACTCTGGGACTTGCAGCAGCAAGAGTTGCATTTCCGTACTCTATGTGTGGATAAATTCTACCATAGAGCTCTACAAACAGGGCAGCAGTGTTCTGATTGACTGATTTCTTAAGTTATGTTAGACGTAGACGCAAAAGTTTAAACCTTGCAAGCTTCTGAGTTTACGTCTAATTGTACGTTTATTTTTATGTTTACATGATTCATTGTGAACGGTTCCATTTCAATACATAGCATCTAGCTTTTACGTTTAAGTTTACGTTACGTTTGATTTTCATTGTGAATGGGGCCTAAATATTGCATGTACTAATTTTTGTTAACGATAATGTAACCTGGCGTTGTCCTGCGTAACTTCCTGGCTGCAATATGTTAACCTGATTACAAAAATGACTTTTTCACCTTTTACCACGCGTTGTCTTATTGGAATTCGCAATTAATTCATATACATACTCTCTCTCTCTCTCTCTCACACACACACACACACACACACACACACACACACCAATCTGGGGTAAATCCTAGAAACCGGTGGACCCAGTGGTTTGCTGCGGCTCGCTACGACCTAGGCTCGCCTCCTTTTCGTAAATACAACTTGATAGGGACGGGTATATCTTTGTAATGGTGGCAAATCTAATTTAATTGCAGCAGAAAAAATCGTAAATACCAATTTACAGCGCATTATGTGCGGGGCACAATGTTAGGAAGTAAATAATTGTAATTTGGCAAATCTCCTGTAACTCCGGCAGGGAAAAAACAAAACAAAAACAAACATCAGAATGTGCGGTTTCGAACCCATTACCTTAACAACTATAGCAGGACGCTGTTACCATCTGAGCTATTATTTCCTTATGCTTAAGTACTTAATTATCTAGTTATATCTTCACTACCTTCGGCTTTGTCCGCTATCATTCGGGATGGCTCGGGGCTGCAGCTCTAACGCTCAGCAATTTGATCTGCGGTAATTTTAAGTCTTTTCTTGTTCAATTTTTCTTTGCTAGTCTAGTTTCATGGCTGAAAATAAACTCGTAAACTTGTATCCGAAGTGTGTATTTCAGAAGATAAAATATGATTGATAACTATCCCATATAATAGAGAACAGTTGAATATAATGAAGGCATGTATGTTATGAACTGTTGCATTTTCTGACGTAACACTCTTCGTAAATGAAGACAGCAATCTATTGTTTTTTTAGTCAGTGAAAAATAAACAATTAATCATCTATTTGGCAGAACAAGCAGAACGACTTTCATGAGCATATTGCTATCTGTTGTCACATGAAACTATGTCAATAAATAATTCTATATCCAAGAATGTTCGAAAGTCTTTCACTGAATGAGAGGGAAAAATATCTTGAAAATTTTCGTGCATTATGTTGATGTACCTAAATGTAGCACTATGGAGTGAGCGTGAAGATGTAGGTATAATTTAGCTCTTCGCAACTATAATGGAAGCTTTAAGGCATTAAAAGGATATCCTGAGCCTAAAAAGTTTATATAATTTGTAATGAGGTATATATAAACCAATCATTTATTGGCATTTGAATGTACTTATTATTGGTTTGATAAGACATAGTATTTTTTATTGTCACCATTTCACTCATGTGACGTCATCTTAAAATCGACCAATGAAAAGAAACAAACATTTTTGAATTTCAACCAATCCCAGCCGAATTAGGGAGTGAAATTATAGAAAAAAATTATAAAATCAGTGTAGTCACGCGACGTGCATATGTCTGTCTTGTGATCAGTGTAGCCAACTTATACCTCCACTATATAATTTCTTAACAAGCATCACTGATCACTTTTGCTAGAGGGGTGGGAAGCTATTGATAGCAACAAAAGCATGAACAATAGACAATCACAACGCAAAATGGAGGGTTCTTCAAAGCGTTTTGGTCATGCGTCAAATGTGCAAATTTATCTTATCACTAGGAATTCCAAACCATAGAATACAAAGAAAAAATAGAGACACTGTATGTTATCTTTGGTATTAGAAAATCGAACAGGTATTGACTGTAATAGGCCAATTTTGTCCATTTCAATCTCACGGTTTCTGAATAGAATAGATATTCATTATCACATTTTATACAAGTATTAATATTCTGTGCTGGAATTTATATATATATATATATATATCAATTTTATTCTTATTCTATTCGTGAAATAGTCCTAAATCCGCATTTTGCTCTTCTGTATTGGCATTACTGACAATCGGCATTATTCTGTCACAATATTAAGTACAAATATACAATTATTGTAATTTTATAAGCCAAGTTTAGAGGAATTATGTATATTTAAATTCTTATTTTATTAGCGAAATAGTCCTAAAATATCACTATCGTGACATTACTTGTGATATGAGATGAAAAGTATACAGAAATTAATCAGTAATATGCTGTCCCCCATTATTTATGACCCTCTCCCAACTGATTGAGGGAAACATCGAGCGACCAGTATCCACGAACAATGAGGAACATATTAGAGGTTTACATCTTCGGTCATTTCCTTTCAATTTAGGATGTCAAATGACCATAAATTTTGCTCAGACACATCTTTTTTTTCGGACTAGAGGGCGTTCCTAACGCTGTACCCAGATAGAAGAGCAGCCCCCATCCATGGAGGTCGAACTCTTTAGAGTTGCCACTAACATACCGGACGCCGGTGCAGAAACCTTCCCAAATTGCAAACCACCTTCACGCCACATTAGTTCAGCTCGCTGTGGCACTTTCTACCCTATAACAGAACCGATAGAATTAAATTATATGAAATGGAGAGCGGATAATTCGTGGAAAGCAAAGATTCATCCCAACAATTCGTAATCGACAAAGGGAAACCACAAAAACACGCAAGTTCAGAATGGCCACCCCAAGAGATTTGAACCTGGGACCTCCTGAATGCAAGTTTCAAGCGTTACAGCCTTAGCCAGGTGGTTACTATGTACATATTGTATTCACAATGAATTTTGAGCACAATATAATTATATTTACTTCTTTTAAAGCTTTGCTGAATTACTCTTATTAATTACATTTTTGTATCCACCCAGTCGTTCTTTTCTCTAAAATGACAACCAATTTTAATGACGTTTTTGAGCAGTGACCCCAAGGCTAATGCTCATTTTAATATAACAAGAGGATGACAGATTATTTTTAAACGATGTTTCTGCTAGTTTTAGAACAAAGAGATATCTGTTAAGTTTTTTTAACAAAAGTATGTATGCTGTTGATTTTATAAATTAAATTACAACAAAACAAATAACACGAAATATCCGATTTTATCATACGAGATTATATTTCAAATAAATGTTTCTCAAGAAATTGTCAACCATTTGCACAGCATATTTAAGGTTCTGATCCGACGTGTTTGTACATGTATATAACAGCAAATATTATTTATTTGCATCTATTTTTAATTACTATAAGTTTTCCTTTTTGTTTTGTTTTTTTTTTTTTTCGTGATGATTGCAGAAAAGCAAAAACAATCCTTATTTACGTACGTTGAACATTCTAAACTGGCAGTAAGTGAGCAAAAAATATAATGTCCAGAATTGCATTCACAATTAGATACCCAATCGCTTTACACGGATGGGTAGGCAGAAGGTAATTTATTTCCTGTCAAATGCTTTGATGGACAAATTGATTGCCAAGCACTGACCGTCAAGCTCCCCTGTGGAGATCTCATGTCTTTTGTTCACTGAAGTTCGCATTTCAGCACAGCACTGACACGATTTCAAGAAAGCATTTTATTTCCAAGTGACCTGCTTTGTTGAATAAAAGTCCCCTTGAGTAGGGATTAGTTCGTGATTAACATTTTGGCTTAAAAAGTCTCTAAAAACCATGAGGAGGGCATGGCGTTTACAATGTTGAAAGTTATTTGCTCTCAATGCTTTACACAACACTACAGTCTGGGGAGTCAACCACAGATTGCTCTTTTTTCAATAAAATTAGATGGGTAAAATAATAATAATAATAATAATAATAATAATAATAATAATAATAATAATAATAATAATAAAAGATAGTTCATCTTAAAGAGCATGCATTTTATAATATAGTAAGCTCGTAGCGTGCTTTGAGTCACAAATGACTCAGTGTAGAAGTAACTACCTTGTCATCTGTTGTGATGAACAGGAGTAGCCAGCTCGTCACCGTATGGAAGTGTTGACTGCCTAACTTGAAAGAAGACGATGATGTCTTTAATGCAAAAATTTCATGAGTTTTGTTAATAATCTTGGATGATATCAGTAGCCTTCCTAACAGTTGCTATATCGAAAAATTATAATGGGTATAGGTGCATCTCTGAGAATCAGAAAATTGTGCATTGTTATATTTTATAGAATTAACTCTTCCATTTCAATTGCTGAACATTTTATTTTCAATAATTTCGGAGATATGCCCCTAAAATGAGACGACATTTCTTAGCTTCCACTCCCCTAAATAAATTAGAATTAACGTATTAATTAATTTTATGTAACTTTCCTATTTTAATCATGATTGTAGTGTCATTTTTATTTCCTGTTCTGTGTAAGATGTTATTTTCTTACCAGAGTGAAAATCCCTAATGGCTATACAAACTTGATCTAACAATAAGGACAGAGAAGCCTGTTGCCTATAGTAAACAGTAATGGTATAGATGAAAGCGAACGGGAAACCGACCGCTATTACTTGGAGAAATTCTAAAGCAGGGCCTCTGTATATTGTTAGAGAGTTTTGTTTTTATCATATTGGGTAAGGGAAGGCGTAATAAACATATGCCAGCTACGGGGGTGAAAAGACAAGGCAATAACCTCTCGATGGCTGAGCTAATTGTAAATATGGGTAACAGTTGATATCGACCTGCAGGAAGTCATGTACGCACGATTAGCCAATCAGGAAAAGGACAAAGACTGGAGGGAAATATATTACCCAATGGAAACGCGAAGTTGAGGGATGATATTTTAGATTCTTCTAAAGTCATGTTTTGAAAGAATAAAGATAGCGTCGGAAAGAATGACCGACTTCAAGCCTATACTTTTGGGGCTTAGAGTTGGTTGTTAGTCCAAACACTCAGTTGTTGCTGTATCAGTATTAGTGGTCAGTTGCGTCAGTTACATTAAGAGAGTTATCACGTGTTTTACTAAGAGCCATAGTAGTTTTGTTGAATTTCTCAGAGTATCAGAGTGCATCAGTATACCAGGAGGTCATTTATGGCTGTCATCGTCATTTTTGTTGTGATTAGAAGTGTTATTCGCCAAAGTCCAGCATCGAGTAAACAAAATTCATCATGTGTCGAATATCATTGATCCTCAGTTAGTACAAAAGTGATTTTAATAACGCAAGAAATTTCCCAAGGGCTAACGGTTGGTTTCTTAAATTGGAACAGACTCTTAATACTCTAAATCTTGTTAATCCCCTTATTAATCACCTCGATTCCTTCCCCTGTGGTGTACGGATCACAAAATGTCCAGCAAAGAAACAGCTAGCCCAGATAACGTAATCAGCGGAAAATCATCGGAGAAGAGAAGAAGAAAATCATCATCCCAGAGAATGCCTGTTAATCATCCCCTAATAATTACCGCTGCAAACACTACTTGTTTAAATTTCATCTGAGCGGGCATTGTACGTTCTGACACTGTGGTGCTCTGTCTTTGTCTAGTGGAAAAGTGTGTTTATTACGATTTTGGGTGCAGAAAATGTGTGATATTATGTTTTAACCTATGTCTGTGTACTTAGAGTAGCATGGTGAAGCAAGGAGGAGGGAGAGGTTGGCCATGACCCAGAACGGGGCTCGACGAGAGGCCTTACGCCCTTGGATTGCAAAATAAATCAATTAAATAAGACAAGAAAGTAAACAGAATAAAAACAGACATGTAAAATTTTAAAAAGTAATGGGCATTCAACATTTTGGTGGGCAATCGAGTGATTTCCAATGCCAACTCACTTGCTAGCATTGCACCGAGAATCGGCTGATTACGCTGAGTTGTGATGAAAATGGGGATGATGATAATGGAGCAACGGCAGAATGAATGGCAGGGTATATTGATGTACTCAAAGAAAACCTGCCGAGATCGAACTCAAGCGTCATCAGTGAAAGGCGATAACCCGTCTAACTACTCATCCATGGGTCACCTAGATGTTTATGTAATAACAAAATATAAATTAGTAAATGTGAAACCTATTAAAAATAAGAGCAATTGTTAATATGTTTGGGCATTGAATGAAATAATTAGCAATTACAGACGGAGCTGGAAGAATCGCCAATCGCGGATGAATATTTGTCACAATTTCTTATTTATTTTTTTTACTCCAATGAAAATTTATTCCAATTTGATTGGCACAGCCCCCCAGTCCCGAGTTCATCAACAGTTGCCTACTGGAATATCCACGGGACCGGGCTGCGATCCAACCAAAAACAAAATACAATATTAAAAGTAATTTATACATTCAATACAATATTAAGTTATATTTCCTACAATACTAAACCATCCTCCTTTTTTAATTAAACCAATTCGGCCAAATTTCTATCCTTGAGAGTTGCTTATTCCTTAGAACCTTCTACACACTAACACCCTGGTTATTTGTGTATAAGGATCCTGTTTAACTAATACTAAACATCTAGTCCCATTCCCTCCCCTACTCATTTCATCTTCCTTTCGCTATCTGACAATTCTATACCATTTCCCAAGTATTTTACATCCTTAACTACTTTTGTCTTACCTTGTCTATGTATTTTCCCGGTTCCTTAATGTTTTCGTCTGATTTTAAATTTAAAATTCTTTTGCCTCTTATTTCATCTGGTAAGTTTTCCCACTTTCGTAATAGGAACTGTTCCGTCAAAACCTTGGTTTGTTTACATTCTAGTATTCAATGCCAAGTACTATCTGGTTTTTCATACATACGACATATCCCCTTAGTGTATTCATTTTTTAATCCACTAAATATTTTACTCCTGTTCTAAACCATGCCAACCCTTCCCTTCCTGACTTATCACAAATTTCAATATATCTTTCTCTTCCCCACACATTTTTTTTAGTGTACTATATAATTTCATAGATATTTTGGTGTTAAGATTTGCCCACATTTCCTGTTTTTCAATACACTGAATTCTTATTATTATTTCTTTCCAAAATCATTTACCCAATCTTTCTCCCTCGTATCATACTAGTTCCATGCCCGCTTCGTGTAGGATATTTTGGATTTTAGATAACAAATTTTCTCTCCCCTTGATTTTTTCTTGTGCTACCAAACACTGATTAATGATATTCTCCTCCTCTAGTCTCCCTATTCTATACCAATATTTCAATACTCTTTCTATGACCTTGCTTTTATAGCTCAATCTTCCTAGTTCTATTAGAGGAACCTCGTTAAGTGAAGATCTAGGTAAACCTAGAACAATTCTACAATATAGTCTATTTATCATATTTATCCATTTCCATCCTCCATCTGGCCCCTTTTTTTCGGGGCGCAAAAATCCTAAGTATGGCTTCCTTCCGTGGGTCCCGTGTCGTACATTTACGGCACGATAAAGAACCTCGAGCCTGAAAGAGAGGCCTCTGAGCAAAATTTGCCGACCGTTTCACGCCCTGAGTTGAATGGGACGCTGAAGACCTGAGCTGTTAAAGAGCACCGTCCATAAATAAACCATTAAAAAAAATAAATAAATCTGGCCCCTAATTTCTATTCCATACGCCATTCTACTCTCCGCTACTAAGCCATATATTTTCTCCAAACACTTTATTGCTTACTTGGATCTGATTACACTCATGTCTGCTTTTCCTTCTGCTACTTCTTTCCTTTTTTGATCGCCCCATTTCCCATTGCTAGGCAGTTTAACACCTAAATAATCAATTTTCTTAACAATTTCAACTTCTCTGGCCTCATCACCATTTTTCCTGTTTTTTTTTCTTTCCAATTTGAAACCTTTTTTCATCACCAAACTCTTAAATTTGTTTTTATTTTTCTCTATAGCTTATAATGATCATTTTAATCCTACACTTGTTAAAGAACCCGTTACAAAATTATTTTTAAAGAGCAGACCCGGCATCTCTATATTATTTGTAGTTGGCAAATGTATATTAACTTCATTAATTTCTTCTAGAATATCAATAAATAAATTGAAGAGAACTGGGTTTAATTTACGTCCTTGTCTTAGATCTACATTGTTTGATATTTTATCTGTAAGCCTCTCTCTTTCATATTTAACACAAAATTCGTTTTCCTTATAAATATTCTGAATCACTTTTATAACATTCTGGCTTACTCCTTTATTGCATATAATAGACACATATTGTCCAAGAGGTTACAGGTTGAATAAACATTCTGGAAAGAGATGACAAAATAGAACGACTAACCGAGTTCAAAACCTTAGAAACACTTGTTTTACTTGATGATAAAAATGATAGTACAGAGCTCTAGGAGAGTGGCTTTCAATTAAAGCTATGGAAAGGAAGGTTGAAGAAAAATGAGAAAGGTAAGAAACAGCAGTTTGCACAACTATAGTAATGAAATATGCTTTAAAATTCCAATAACTGCTGACTATTTTCAGGAGAAATCGTCAGTAAAAGAATATTTACTCAAAAACAATTAAGAATTTCCAAACAACAGCCTTCTATCAGCTAAAATACTTTTTCTCTAAGTAACATGGTCTTGACCCGCTCTCAAAGCTACAAAAACAAATGAAAAAACTTAACAGCACAATTAAATCACTGAATAATGCTTTGATGAGGCCTTGAAAGATATACGAGTAATAGCTCAATTAAACCTTCGGATCGCTGACTTAAAAAACCGCATGAAATGAATGCTTTCTCCTACCCACGTTAATTTTACGGCATATAAATATTGAGATAATATTCGTGCAATAGACGGGAGGTTGATTTAATTATGTAGTCGGCTTTATGTGAGTGTGTGTGCTGAAAGTGAAATTAATGGAATTAGAATTCGGATCTTGGTTTCTTCCTGTTGGTATTGAGGACAAACTTAGTTTACTCTAATCTCAAATTCATTCAATGGAAGAGAGTTTGAATCTCACATGGAAACAAAGACATGCACTTATAATAAATACACACGAGAAAGTTTTATAGCCTACAAAATAAAATTATCGTATATTTTTCTTGTTAAAATATTCCTTTTGTTTCTGTTTCCCATCTTCAAATTCAAATCGATATTTATATCATGTTTTCTCCATATTTATTTATTGCTAGATGTTATTCATGAATAAATTGTATATATATCCAATATTTATTTTAATTCATCTTCTTTAAACGTTTCTTTCTTTAAGTTTGCAATTCCTAAGCTGTCGTTCATGTTCCATCCACCTAAAGAAACCGGCAATTTGAATGCAAAGCGATCGTTCAGCGTTTTGACAGAATATATATATCATAATAACAAAAAGTTATCCTTCCGAAAAATATTAGCTATGTAAAAGTGTGCATATATTCACATCACAACGAAACATGTTCAACAGAAGCCTTTTTTCTAAAAGGGAAAAACAAAAAACTGCTTTCTTTCTATTTTTAATACATTATTAGCAGATCGTTATTTCTTCTAACTTCACTAATCTTTTTTGACATCGACTTTTTCAATTTTTGACAGTAACTTGGCTCAATTTTGTCCCACTCTTCTAAAATTATCTTTTCCAAGATTATTTTTATTCCTTATGGTGTGTTTTCCAATTTTATCATCTAAACGATCTCAAAGATTCACAATCACACTCACTTGTTCTTGAATTGAATGGGACGACGATGATCTGAGGTGTTAAAGAGCGTCCATAAATAAAAAACCAAAAACAACCACATCCAAGCTTAGTGACTAGGGAGGTGTTTCTATTACATGTGGGCAAAGAGATCGATTCTTGGGACCGTTATCTTGGTAGTAACAAAAACAATCATCTAATGTTTTAAATTCCCTTTCAAATTGTTTACCTAGCTCACTACCTTCGGCTCTCTCCGCCGTCGCTCGGGACTTGCAGCAGCAAGAGTTAAATTTTATTTCCGTGCTCCGTGTGTGGATAAACTCTACCATAGAGCTCTACAACCAGAACAGCTGTGTTCTGATTGGCTAGTTTCTTAAGTTTAAGTTAGACATAAACGCAAAACCTTGGACCTTGTAAGTTTCTAAGTTACGTCTAATTGTACGTTTTTTATGTTTACGTTCATTGTGAATGGGGCCTAACTCACAAGAAGGCCACTGACTCTATGGCTTTGCTGTTAGCCTGAGAAAAATGCTTATTTAGAGAAACATTTAAAAAAATGTTATAGTGATATTAACTTCTGAGATACTTGCAATGCAGAAATTTAACTACCTGCTTAGTTTCTTAGTTTCTGCAACTGCTATAATAACAAAGAAAGGTCATTAACAGGTTTTGCTTGCGTATGTAAATGTTAATGGATGATTCACAATGAAAATTAAACATAACATAATGTAAACACAAGAGCTGAGATCACATTATTTAATCAACTATTCGCAAATACATAATCAATAAAAAACGTTCCAGATTACGGCGCTCTTTTGTTTGGGAACCATTCTCGATGGATTGTGTTATTGCAGCCCTTTACGGTTTGTATTACTGTAATGATATTTGCATTATTATTACTGTCATTTATCAACTGACGTCTTTTGTTTCAATCCAAAGGTAAACAAATAGTTGAAAATAGCTATGTTATGTTGCGTTTACTCGTAACTGACGCCAAACACACTGATTATAATCAGAATATTGCGTAACTTATGACTGCAAAATAACAAACACACACAGAGAAATATATTATCTTGCCATTTTGTGTATAAGAAAACCTGCAAAATTTAATGAATACAAATATTTTCTTTCAAAAAGCTTAAAAAAGAGAAAATGGTTCAAATTTTGTGTTTAGTCATCATAAATATACATCCTATACAAAGAAAACCAGAGGTCCTCTTCCATTCTATAGTTTTCTGCTTGGCTTATACGAACGAAGAAACAAATATATCTCTAGAAAGTTGCTAACTTGGACCTGCTTAATCGTGTGCACATTTGTAAGATTCTTTTGTCTTCGAGCTTGCTATGCAGGATACACTATCATCAACACTTTCCTGTTTTAATTTTTTTCTACTATTACCTGAAATAATCATTGGTCTAGGTGTAGCGAGCTCTCGCTGATTCAAGCCGGGCCATGGTCCATAGATTTTTAAGGGGCGCAAGTACTCTGGGTGGGGCTTAAAGCCGTGGGTTCTATGCCATAGATATACGGCACGTTAAAGAACTCCATACCTGAAAAAAGAGCTCCGTGTTGGATGAGGCTAGATGCGATGGGTCTGCCCTCTGTAGGAAAATAAGCGTAACTAAAATTTCCCTTGGTAATTTAAACAGGTACCTATGTTCCGTAATGGAATGAGGCTACTTGAAATAATTCCAGATCATTTATATATGCTGATTTTTTTCTGATTCACATTGAAGTTAATCAAAACTCTTAAACTTTCTCTAATTGCATGGTTTTATGAAATTTTTATAATATTTATTATTCATTGCTATGTATGATATAAAAACAAAGCACTATAGGTTTTAGAATGCTTGGCCATTATCAAGAGGATAAGCGATATCTAGTTATTCAAATAACTATTCTCATACATCAGCCTGCAGATCTTCGTTTTCTTTACGTTCCTGTCCACTTGAACCCACACGTCTCGAGTCTTAATGGACGTGTGCTGTTGTACCGCTGCAGAACCTGAAAATAGGTCAACATCCACGTCGTATTGTGCTGACAGCTTGCACACCTTGAACGGCATGGCCGTGGCTTGGCCTTTTACGATGTCCTTGCATTAAAGTGTTTGGAATGTGGCTAATTTAGCAAAAAGAAGTACCATTTCACTTGTTAGGTCAAGACGCTAGAGGGAAGATGCCCCAACCAGAAGGAACATTTACTCTTCAATGGAGTGCATCGTAGGTCTTTGAAGGAGCCTTTCTATACCTTAATAATAGAAAGAGACAGCGGTAGAGGGGAAGAGAGAGGGAAGAGCTTTGGGCCTTTATAAACCCGCAAGTGTAAATTTAAAAATAAGAACAATTAAGTACTGGTTAAGGATAATACGGGAGAATCAAGCTCTTCTTCGAGCAATCTGTTTAAGGGAGCAAATAAGGGAAGGGCGGGATATGGGATGAGCATCAAAAATAAGGAAAGGCTTAGACAAAATTGGATTAGGGTATATTTGGTTAAGGAGAGAGGACATTTACATGAAATAGTTGAAAAATAGTTAACAGAAGTTTGCGAGATGTAGATAGACAAAACATTTTGTCTCAATGCGCAGAAAAAGTATCGCTTAACCTGCAGGCTCTAATACATCCGGTGTGGGGAAGGGGGGATTATCTAGATATCTGTGGTAGAGAAGAAAGAAGTGGTCTCGCATGCTTCAGATTAGGGGCTTGGTAAGGAAACAAAACAGTTAATGTTCTGGGAAAAAGAATATGCCAATGTGGAGAATGCGATACCTGGATGCATATTTTAGCAGAATACAGGAAAACGGAGATTTTTAAGAAATGAGCATTTTTCACCGCTATTTTTGAATTCCAATGAAATGTGAAAATTTGCCGGTGCATGCGAGATACAAAATTTAAGAATCTTTCTAGAGAAGTCCCGACAAAGGAGGTTAAAGGCTATAATGAAGAGAGAGGAGGGGGGGGGGATGAAGGGGGGCTCAAGAATAAGGATTTTATTCATATTTATGTATTTGTATATAAAATTATTAATAGAAAATGTAAATATATCGAAGTATTTGTATGTTGTATGTAAATTTGTATGTATGTGTATGACCCTTTTGATTGTTATAAAGACGACATTAGCATGTACTGTCGTAAGGTCCATGCGATATTGTGTTTATTTGAATGTATTACTACTTACACCCGTGTGAGAGAAATAACAGACGACGGTGCTTACACATGTACCGAACAGGATGCTCTCGGTTTAAGATGGAGCTTCGTTTCTTAGGTGCATCTCCAATGCTGTTCTCGCATTTCCTAACGAACGTTGGCAAACGTTGAAACTCGCATCCGAGTTTTCTCAATCTCCATTCTCGTTGGGCCGACCATTCCTACCTTGGGTTTTTTCGTGGTTTGTCTGTTCACTTAGCCGAACGCTGGGATGGATATTTACATTCCAGGAATTTTCCGCTCTCCTATTTCCTCTGGTTCTGTTACAGGGTCGAGAGTGCCTGGGCGAGACGAGTTTGTGGTTTGGAAAGGTTTCTGCTCTGGGGTCTGAAATGAAAGTGGACCTTCCGAGTGATTTGTACAATTCGAGGGAGTTCTATCTGGAATCATGTTAGGAATCCCATGCGTTCGCGCATTTACCACAAGTAAATCGTAGTCGTCCGGTGTCAACCGCACGATCCCTTCCTCTCGTAAGTGCCCCAGTTGGGCGTATAGGCACAAAGGACCAGTTGCGAGCAGGATACAAGTATCGAAAGTATCCTTCCTTCTCCAGAACACCCATCCATCCTCACACTGCCTCTAATAAGTCTTTGTTTTTACCTTATTACTTTCTTTGGTGCCTCATTGGTACATACATAGAATATAAAAATTTCAGTCGATTATTTGTTTTTACAGTTTAACTTAAACATATTTGGCTGATTAACAGCTGTTAAAACATCTTGTGTTACATTTCTCAATAGTTTCATTTCTTTTAGCGCCCATTGCATTAATTAATGACATTTTGTTTTGGCTTACTTTCTATATCTTTCTATTGCCTCGGTTTTAATGAAAAAGTTTAATTTTAAATAAATGCTCGACTGTAAACATAGACTTTTTGTAAAATACGTAT
The DNA here is from genome assembly GCA_030762175.1 of Metallyticus violacea. Lineage (NCBI taxonomy): Eukaryota > Metazoa > Arthropoda > Insecta > Mantodea > Metallyticidae > Metallyticus > Metallyticus violacea. Next base: position 54,550,206 of record CM060837.1, read on the forward strand.
GAATTATTTTGAAATATATAAGCGAATTTCATTAATTTAGATATTTGTTAATTTTAAGACCTTTAATATGTTATATTCATATTTTATTACACTATATTAAATATATTTTTAATTTAAAATATCGTGTAATGCTTAAAATTACCTAAAAATAAGTTTTTGGCGTAGACCGTGTTTATAATTGAAATCCTATATTTCTAAAATATCTTCATTCCTAAACTTGCGTTTTCTTTCCTCAAGTTCAGAGAATTAAACATACAACAGGTTAATATTTTATAAAAATTGAAATGAAGTTAGACTTAATTATATACGATTTTGATGTATTAAAATACTTTTCAAAGATAATTAGGACATGTTGAATATTGCTATGGAAGAAGCAACGTTTATTCGTTTTGATTGTTTACTTAATGCATTTTTAGTTTTGTATAATTTTCTGTAAAGGCATGTTCAAAACGAAATAAGTATATTTGTGCTTACAGCTCCATGGCTAATTTACTGAACTGGGCTGATCGGAGCAGAGGATATTTCGACTGCGCGAGAGTAGACCGGGTCCGTAACATGTTTCCAAACACCCTCCCCCTAGGAGTTAAAATCCCCTCAGAAGGATCACTTCCATACAAGACCCCTGGGCAGAAAACTTTACAAAGTGCAAGTCACCATCACGCCGCACAACCCACATCACCTACATCACATCACTTTCGATCGTGCAACGGAATCAATGGAATGAAATTTTATGAAAAGGGACAGCGGTAAATTCATGGGAAATAAATATCCAACCCAGCATTCGCCTAAGCAACCCAGGGTCAGGATGACTGGCCCCAAGGGGTTTAAACTCAGGATCTTCCGAACGAAAGTCACGAGTTCATTGCTCAAGTGGAGGTAATGGTGAAAGTTATGGTGTACCAGGGATTCATAAACCTATGGGTATTTAAATGTCGTTTGTAGGGATGAATGCAATTAATTAATGTTGAAGCAAATGCGCTCGTAGTCCTTGTAGTCTTAAATTTATCCAGCATTCATCTTCTCAGGGCAAGGAAAAAACTAAGGAAAAATCATTATACAGACCGCGTATCGAACCCAGAACCTCCCAAATAGTAATTTCATACGCCATCAACAGACCACGGAGCTGGTCAGTTCCTTATACAGAATGAACAATCCTTCACGCAACCGGTTTCGTGGCGTGCGGCTGGCCGGCGAGGCTGGCTGCTGTGTCGGCGATGCTGGTGACAAGAATTCCGCAGTAAATATAGTACGGTTTGTTGCCTGTTATTAGTAACATACATAACATTTTTGAGTGTGTACATTATCTGTAACATACCAAGGAAAAAAGGGAAATTTTAGGTGCCTTACAATTATCATTCATCATAAGAGATAAATTTTGATACAAACATTTAGATAATCTGGCTCAAAAAATTAATAGAATTGCTTGGGAAGAAAAGTTGAAACAGGAAGAGATTCCAACAGCTACGGTACAGCTGAAGGTGAAATTAGATCAGCCAGACTACAGATACAAAATGCTAAACTCAGCAAATAAAATAGCAAGGCAGAGAGTAAGGCGGAGAAGAAAAGAAGAACAAAAAGATGAAGAGGAGGAAGGAAGGGAACGAGGAGTAAAAGAAGAAGTTGGTGATTGGAAAACAATAACAGCATAACAGAGAGAGAGAGAGAGAGAGAGAGAGACAGAGAGAGAGAGAAAGTGAAGCAAGGAGAAGAAAGAAGACCGAGTGAAGAGTAAAGATAGAAGGCAGTGATCGATCACAAATATATCATTAACACATCAACAACTACTCAACAATTCAACTAATGAAGAAGAAAGAAGACCGAGAGTAAACAAGATTATTATTATTATTATTATTATTATTATTATTATTATTATTATTATTATTATAGTAAACAACATACTAGAAAACGAGGAGATGAATGAAGATGGAGGGTAAGGATCACGGGGAAGGAACCACGGGTAAGCGATACAAGAAGAAGGAAATGGTGCTAATAAAAAGGGGGTAATAAAAGTGTTTAAGTGTTTGATGATTGTGTAATTTAAGTGATAAATATTACATTGAAGAGCAGAGAGTAAGGATTATATGTACAAATAGTATTAATGGTGTAGCAGTGACAGAATAGCAGGAGTAAAAACACACTGAAAATGAATGCTCAATATGTTACGCGAGCTAAATTAGGACAATTCGAGTTCAAAGCATGTATTAATATTATAAGTTTATGAACACACAAACATTAAAACCTAAAGAGAAATAATGATTTAAATAAGAAGTGAATACAGAATGTGGAACTAAAAGTAAAACAGGAATTAAATTCTCTTTGATAGCTAAAGTAAGATACGTGCTGGTTATCAGCACCCTGACATTTCGGTTTCCGAAGGTGAATTTAGATCTTGTAGTTAGCTGGTTTACCAGCTAATGGTTAACTACTGGTTCCCAGTAACATGTAAATTACTAAATTACTTAAAGAATTGTTTGATTCTACGTCCTATTTACTTTATTATTTTATTATATTTTTATAGATTACAATCTGTAAAATGTATTATGTATAAAGAAATAATTTTTAATAAATAATAAATGACAACATTTGGAATATACGTCCCGGTATAGACTACAAGGTGCCAAGATGGAGCATTGCAGATTTTATTTTGTTTTGTTTTATTTTATTTATACATATTATAAACACTTTAAAAGAAAAGTAAATTACTCACGTATATTAAGCAAACAGATGCTGCAAATACCTCCCTTCGTTGTTCAAGCATTTCTGATACCTGCTTAGGAAATTGTTCATTACACTCTGGAGTTCCCTCTGAGAAATGGCAGCAATTTCTTGACGAGTGTTAATTTTAAGTTCATCTGAAGTGTGTGGATTTGTTTTGTACATTTTCTATTTTAATGTTCCCAGAAATAAGAACGAATACTCTTTGTGGAATAGAATACATGTATTGTCCCATTTCACTTGATACACTTTCACTCGATACACTGTATTGCATCACCTAACAAATACGCACCACTTGCGCAAGATTTCCACTCATACTGAAGTCCCGAGCAGCGGAGGGGAAATATACTCCCCTCTTCCGCCCGCCGGTCCCGCGGTTGCGTCAACCATTGCTCACCCAGTATGCATTTCGGTAAATGCGAAGCGTGGGGAAGATGGGAAGACACCAAGAGTTCCCACCAAGAAACCTTTACGTTATTACTTTGGTCGAGGCTTACAAAATCATTAGGTGGCCTTCAGAACCAACAAGAATTTCTTATAATTTTACGCCTTATGTAATTGTACATTAAAGTGCTTTTAATTTCAATAATTGTTGAAGAAATATTTATTTTCGCACCCGTAGCCTGCAACTCAGTTACCCATTCGCGTGCAAGTTGAAAATATGGGCAAGACTTACAACCCATTATATTAACACATTTTAAGAGGAAATTGGATATTTCACATTACACAGATTTGTCAAAGCAGTCAGCTGTTTGGTTTGTAATAGCTATGAACAGAAATTTTCAAATAGCAAAAATTGGGGTTTTTGATTTCTATATCTGATTTTTTCTTTTGAACTGTGTAAATAAATAAACAAAAAACAAAGGTTCAACAAAGGGTAAATTTGGCAAAGTTTATATAAAGTTACCAATAAATTAATTAAATGAACAAATGAACAAAAAGCATGTACCGGGTAGAAAATGTACAGATGTCGCCAGGTAAGCAGATTTTATATGTATATATTATTAATGAAAAATAAAAATAAACAAACACTATTAACAATGTAACAAATTAACACTAATAATAAAAGTAGATAAAGATAAAACACTGAGAAAGGGTCACTAGCTTCTTGCCATTGAAGAACTCGCAGTAGTTCGAAATATAGCAATTTCAAGTGTGACTCTTTCTCAGCGTTTTATCTTTATCTACTTTTATTATTAGTGTTAATTTATATATATATATATATATATATATATATTACAACTTTAAAACGTATTTAAAACTATTTTAGCACTTTTAATGCCCTTATAATTTAAATATGAAATGAGTACGATAAGGCAAGATGGAATACTGCTGGTCAGCATTTTTTTGTTTGTTTTTCCACTCTTCGCTTTCTTCCTTAAGTACTTTTTTTTCTCCGAAGTTATCGTTTTTATTTTGCATTAATATTAACCGAATGTTGCGATACTTCCTGACAGTGCAGGACTGGGGAAATTTGAAGACGCGTGACCTTATACACACTCTAAATGGTTTGGTACAAGGGGGTGGGTGCGCTGTGGAAATTGAGCACTTGCAAGTTTTAAATTGGAGTCCGGCACACAGAGTTGATTGTTCAGTTGCAACTTGTATCTTTGCTTATACGCATGCAATCACGGTAAAATTCTCTAAATGTTTAAATAAATAAAATTATTTTATTTTTATTGTATTCCACTAAATTGTTAAACGAAAATATTTCGCTTTTATTTTGTTTTATTGGCTGGTTACAAAAAACGTGATTTTTTGGTTTACTTTCAATGTAGTTCAACTAACTTTATGTATAAGTAAACGTTAAACGCAAAATATTTATTTTCTTTTATTCTTTCATTCAACGTTCAAAGAAATGTTTGTTCGTTTTTAGATACTTTCATTAAACATTGAAACTTTTGTTTCAAATACAAAGGAACTGCCTTAGGAAGTAAATACTAATATATAATATTAATGCCATTCCCAGAAGCAGTTGGTGCAACGTAAACAATACCGCTTTTAGTACTCAATAAAACAGTTTTGTTACATTTTCTCTCCTGCATGAACCCCCCATGCCTTAACACTGAGCTGCTACAAATCGAGGAAAATTGTTTGTTGTTGTTCTTATCGAGATCTCTTTCTCGTTTAAAGAATTATATTTATATCCCTCCCACTCGATGCAATGAAATGTTGATATATGAAGTAGAGAATATGAAATAGTTGACAATAGAAATAGAGCAAAATAGAATGAATTGAATACAAGGAAATCCTAAATATTATGCGAATACTTGAAAGATGGAAGCGAAAAATTGCATGACAGAAACGGTAAAAGACAAAGTAAATGACATTAAAGAAAGATAAAAGTGTGTTGAGACATTATTAAGTCGTTTAAAAGGAGAGAAAATAAAGAAACAAAGAAAGAAAAACGAACAAAGAAAGAAACCAGATTAAGTTATGCGATTCCAAGTACATCAAAAATGAAAACGTGAAGATAATGTTTAATAAGCTGCACTAAACACAGCAAAAACTTCTTCGTCACACTAAATATCCTTCCTCGTAGATCCTTCTTGAGTTTTGAGAAGAGGAAATAGTAACTGGGAGCTAGATCTGGGCTGTAGGGTGGATGGTCGATCTCTTTGAAGCCACATGCATTCACAGCTTCCTTTGCAACAAGAGCTGTGTGCACAGGCGCGTTGTCTTGAAGAAGGCGCACACCACCACACAGCTCTCCTCGCCTTTTCTCTTTGATGGAAGCACGTAGTCTGTTAGTCTGTGCAGTAGGCCAGCATAGTGCTCCCCATTTACTGTGACGTTCCTCTCCTTGAAGTCAATGAAGAATATTCCTTCACAGTCACATAAGATTGTGACCATGATTTTATTGGTTGACTGAGTGACCTTGGCCTTTAGAGGTAGTGCTTCGCCAGGTTTATGCTACTCCATTGATTCTCTTTTGGACAGGGGATCACATTAGAGGGCCACAGTTTCATCTCCTGCAACAATGGGCTGCAGAACGTCCCTCTCGTTGCCATAGCAGAGCCCAAAAATGCCCGACAACAGATGACTCGTTGCTGCTTTTGGACTGAGAAAAGAGGTCTAGGCACCCATCTTGCAATAATCTTATTCATGTTTAAATGTTCATGAATAATTCCAAGGACTGTTGTTTTAGAAAGCCCCAACCTTGCTGCTATTTCTGTAACTTTGACCCGCCGGTCCGGTCTTCCATAATTTCCCCTTCCACAAGAGCAATGTTTTCAGGAGTGAGCACCTCAAGGGCCGACCTGCACGCTCTTCGTCTTCATTGCTTTCTTGACCCATTCGACGACACGGGTGGCCGAGGTCGTTAATGCGAAGACTCGTGAACGGGAGGTCTGGGGTTCGAATCCCACCAGGACCGTCCTCCCTGACTGAGGTTTTTTCCAGGTTTTCCCCAGCCCTCATAAATGGCAAATGCCGGGGAGGTATCCAAAACTTAGGCCTTCCTTAAAAATAAATCCTTTTCCAACATAACATTTCATCTCGTGTATCATCAGTGTTCATCGTCTGTGGTACCTCTAGTAATAAAAATGGGCGTTAAACACGATTCGACCCACTCGAAAAACTTTGGTCCCATTCTTTTACGGTAGAATATGAGGGGAATGTTTCCCCATATACATCGTCCAATCGCTGATTAATTTCATTTGGAGTAAGTCCTTCCTGTGAAGAACTTAATAACAGCTCGTAACTCCATTTTGAACATGTCACAATCTTCTACACATAGCCTTCTTTATGCACTATATCTGAACAAGTGAACACAGCGGATCGGAAGTTAGAGCTGCAATTTATTTATTAACAGATAAGGTATGACACCAGATGAGTTTTTTTTTGAATAGTGTTTAACGCCCGTTTTTACTACTGAGGCACCCCAGGTGATGGGCGCTGATGACCATGAAATGAAATGCTATATTTAGAAAAGATTTTTATAAGGAAGTTTAGGGTACCTCCTCGGCATTGGCCATTTATGATGACTGAGGAAAACCTGGAAAAAACCTCAGTAAGGGAGGACAGTCCTGACGGGATTCGAGCCCCAGACCTCCCGCTAACAAATTCGCGCCTTAACGACCTCGGCCACCCGTGGCGGTGGGTAAGGGTTTTGTGATTTTTTTTATTATTATTTTATTTATGGACGATCTTTAACATTTCAGATCATCAGCGTCCCATTCAACTCAGGGCGTGAAATGGCCGACAAATTTTGCTCAGAGGCCTCTTCTTTCAGGCTTGAGGTTCTTTATCGTGCTGTAAATGTACGACACGGGACCCACGGCTTTACTTCCCTTGCGAAGGAAGCCATACTTAGGATTTTTACGCCCGAAAAAATCCATCGGTCCTGGCCGGATCGAACCCTCGTTCTTGGGTGTAGGAGGCAAGTATGGTAACCACTACACCACTAGGACCGACTTTTGTGAAGGTGATTAATCCTTATCGGCGAGGCCGGAAACTTATGGACCTACCCTCGTATCTGCAGCATTAAAGTCATCCTCATAGAAACCATTATTGATCATTGCAATTTACTGATAGAGACAACTATTTGTTTTGGAAATATTTCTATCTAGCCCAACAAGTTCGTGATATGAATTATTTTTAATTTCAAAATTATCCATATCTTTCTTAATATTGCACTCAGCTGACCTAGTGACAGTGCTATTTAGAGGTGCGATGTGTTTTTCTTGTTCTTGCCTTATTTTGTCTATTTAACTGGCGACGACCACAGGTAATGTTTCCAGCATTGCCACGAAGGTAGCCCCTGTGGGAGCGTAGCCAGCCAGCCGTTGAGCAAGGCTTGTACCGAAATACCCTCCTACATACCTAACAATTCAAACTAATACATCCAGGGTTTAATTAGACTGTGCATGACGTACTTTCTTTTTATTTTCATTAAGCCTTTTAGAATTTTAAATTATCAGTGCATTGAAGATGACTTGTAATAGAATTAAAGGACATCTTCACTCATTCATACCTTTGAATTTTATTATATCGTATTAAAATTGCAATATTTTAAAAATATAACCTTAAAAATTTGCAAACCAAGCATTAATGTTTAATTTAACTGTGTGCTTTTAAAACACGTATAATTTATTTTAACACATGCCTTTTATGTTTTATATGTTTGAATAATTACTTCTGATAGCGTTATTGCATATAAATAGTTGTTATAGGTAAAGTAAACATTATCAGAGTACTTTTACGAAATCTACAATACAACACATTCCAATATATTAAAGTGCTCGTTATTGACCGATAACTGTATACCAAGAAAATCTCTCATTACAGAATATGTTTGTCTTTAACTTTTGTTTGACACAGGAAGTACAGCTTTGCACAGTTATCATCTATGGCTATCGAAGCACTACAGAATTTGCTGAAATCTTCAGCACAAAAGTACGTGTATGCTTACTATAATTTGTGTAACGAAGCACCAAGTGTCATTCACCTTTAGAAACAGGCCATTTCTCAGCTACGACATCTAATGACTGGCGTGTAAAACTACATCGAGCAGTACTTCGATAAAACTAGAAAAGGGTCTAAGCAGTCACCTTGGAACTTTAATAATAAATTAGCTATAATTTTTATAAATCATTATAGCTTGTTGACAACAATGAACGCAATTTAAAGCTTGACTATTAGAATAACAAAGTGTTAATAACTTAAAAGGATATACAATGCTATTATTATACAATATTTAACCTTGTTAGATTGGGGGAATGGCTATGTTTATATAATTAGCTAATACTGCTCTTTTAAGTATGGTTTTCAGATTCCTAGTATATGAGAACTCTTTACCATTTGAATACTTTCTCAAGGTCGGCTGTGAGCATATTGTATTTAACTACTTACGGTTTGAAACCCGACCCACGCACTGCAATATCTGTCGAGGTTATCATGAGAACATAATTTCTATTATGTTCAGAGCAGAACCTTCAGCTCATTTGCTGAACCCATCTATTCTTTCCTTCCTTCCTTCCTCTCCTCTTTTCTTGTTGTCCTTGGTTTGTAAAGTAACGTTTCGGTAACGGGTGGTAAGAATTTGGACGCTAACGATTTTTTTTTCTTTCGAAAACTGCCGTCCTTCCATACCGGAAGACCTTGTTCCGATTCCGAGATGAACTGTGCAGGAACTTCCGGTACATATAAACAATTTGTTTTATGGATAAAGTAATTATGGTTTGTCAAGCAGGCTGTTCAACAATACCTGAAGCGACTTTCTTTATCTTATCACGAATTTCTTTTTAATAGCTTTTAACGTTCGCTGAAGTAACACATGCGATGAGTCCTAAATAAGATGAAATTATAAATTGATAAAGAAATTATCTTAAGGAAGGAAGCTTTCCAGACTTTAGTTTAGGGTATCTCTAGGCATTTATGAGGATGATGGAAATCTATAAACAAACAAACAAAATCGAACTGTTCTGTTTTAACTAGCTGATGAGAAGCAGTAATTTCAAATCTAGACAGAAGGCATTGAACTTAACCATAAATTATTTTAAAAAGCATTTACCGTTTTTTTACGGGTGATATAATTTTAAAGAGCACTTCCAAAATCTATTTTTTTTTTTTTTGGACTGCACCTTTGGCACGGTAGCTATGGTTCTTCTAAGTGAAGAGATTGGACACTTTTTATATCTTAAATTTGTCATAAGTGGATCTAATATATGAAGGGGGTGCCGAACCATAGAACAGGATTCCTGTAAACTCAGCATTTGCTTATATAGCACAGTGTTAACTGCATCACTATATTGCATTACCATACAAATAGAAATAGAAATGAAATTAGTGCATTTGAAGACAAAAGCATTTGCTTTAAAACCTCTGATGCGTTTGTTTCTGAAAATCCTTCATGATATTAAATCAACAGCTGATAAATGGAATAAAATAATGACAATGCTGAAAAGTGAACCTCTTATCTAGTTGGGCAAAATGGCCCTTTTAAACCACATCATAGCCTTATAACGGCCTTGATCCAATGTCTTTTAAGTCAATTCCTTAATACCAAATTTATAACTTTTAATAAAATTTGCACATTCAAACTAATACTCAAATATATGTTGATATCAACTTTTGCAAATATTGGGGACACCAAAAACTTTGGGGGGGGGGACCAGGCGCCTCCGGCCCCTTGAGTTTTATGCATTAAAGAAGAATTTTTTAGAAATTACAGAAATTTTCAGATTTTAGAATATTAGAAATTACAGACAATGCATATAGATACCTAAGAGCTTTTATGACATTGTAACAGAATGAATGTCAAACTTTAAAATTCATGGTAGTATTTAAAAGCTATATAAGAAACTATTACTGTGAAGCCAATTGTAAGATTAAAAACATTTGGGTTATGTCGACTTAAACATTCTAATTGCTCCATCTACTTCTTATAAAATGTGGCACCAGTTTCGAAGACCTTTGTCTTCATCCTCGGCCATAGAATGACTCTTTCCATGGATGAGACAAAGGTCTTTGAAACTGGTATGACATTTTATAACAAGTGGAGCAATAAGAGTGTTTAAGTCAACATAACCCAAATGTTTTTATTCATAGTAGTATTAATTAGAAAAGTTTTATTAAAATAAACACTAGTCAAAAATAATGTAGTTTATTTTTTTCACATATATTTACATATACTTTTTAACAAATTGTATTTTTCACAACAGAACAGTATAAATTACTCACATTCACTTCAAAAGTTTATAATCAGAAGCACATGATGGTGAACTAGAATTTTCTAGAATGAAATGAGGATGAAAGAAGATACTTTTGAGAAATATCTCTTATTTTATGACACAGTTCAAGTCATTCTAACATATAAAAGCTTCAAATGTTTATGCTTTGCAACTGGTGTAAACGGATACACATTAAGTCCTTGCTGACATAGGTAAGCCAAGGACATTACATTTTTGCCAGAAAAAGATGTCTTTTTTTTTTATAACAGTGCACATAATAAATAAAAAAAGTTTTTATGTATACATAAAATTATTTACATAGATGATATATTCCTGTATATACATAAAATAAAATAATCTTCTGCATTTAGCAACACATGAATTAATCCAGGATTCCAATGTTGCGTTTTGATGTAAATGAAATTTTCTAATTGATGAAATGCAGGTACTCACCTTTTTATTGCACTAAATGTGCCAATGTGCACTCAAATATGTTTGCTGCAATAGCATAACAAGCAGATAAGCTGCATATAATGGTGCACATGTCATTTGTTATGTATGACGATCATGTTTTTTTCACACACAATTTGTAGTTATGTCATTGCAAGAATCTCTTTTTTTATAATTGTAATAGAAACATGATAAAACACAAATAACAGAAATTAAATTATTAAGTTACAATTTTATTAATTGAACATTTTAATGGAAATTTTATAGCTGAATAGATGTTTTTCAGAAATCTCATTTAAATAGTTCGTATTTGTTTGTTAAATTTTCTCATACTGTTTTCAGTCAAACATATGTATTTTTTTATAAAAAAGCATTGAGCTGACTGAATAGAGTGCAGCTTCATAGACAATCTTGAATGTCTTTAATGTTAATTTACATCAATGGTAATGATAACCAATGATAGAAAAAAAAAATGAAAATCTACATTGAATGACAATTTACGAAGTGTATCTCACAATGTGCTAAGTTTTCTTTATCTTTCAGATTTTGTAGCTCATGAAGAAAGCAATTTCTTAGTTAGGAGTTATGGTTTAACCATTTTTTTCCCAAGTATTCATTCATGCAGCACATATATCAAGTTGTTAATGTTTTATACAGAATTATCTTAGTACCTAATTATAAACATGAGTACAATATTTATACCCTGTCAAAGGAACCAGAAATTTTTAAAAGTTGTATGCAGTAGAAAATTGCTAATTATAATGAACAGCGCTTGTTGTACTTCGGGAGAATTGGAAAATTTACATTTATAAAGAAAGCAACAGTGCCAGTGAAAGCTTGCTATTTCTGGCAAGGTTAATTTGAAGAAAAGGTTTAAATATATTTTGAATCTTGTATTTTACAGTTAGTTTCCATAAGAAACCCTAAAGTCATAAACAATTTATTTTGAAATAGATAATCCATTCACGCAAAATTGGGAGGGTAGAAAATGTGTTTTGCAGAAATGCTACTAAAAGACATATTGGCTGTGATTTATTGCAGTTATTATTTCCCATATGATTTAAAATGAAATTAAGCTATATTTAATGTCAATGAACCTTACAAAAATAATGCAACAGATGGCTGCTCTCAAAGTACTAAATATTTATGTATATATTCCTTTTTTCCAAAGTTTCATGCTCTCTAATAATGTTACTTCTGAAATGGTTAGCTGTGACAAACAAATCTCACTTTGCTTACTGCTGTGGCACAATTGCCAAAACTTCTGAAAGACAACACTGAAAGTCTAATATGTTGTTCACAATATTACAGATAAATAAATATGGTTACAGTGGGTTTCTCATGTCTCTGAGAACATGAATAAAGTATAATCAGGTGGATATGTACTTCAACTGCACCATATATATTATGTATTGTTGGACATGGCACACTGTTACTCAAAATATTAACAGAGCTCTGGCCCTGAGGTTAATTGACTTAGAATTAACCTTCACACTCATTAATGCCGATCCAGATTCTTTACAGTAATGTAAATGATATGAAACAGTTTGTAAAATCAGACTAAGTTGCAACTCCTTCTCCATCTTCTTCTTCATCGATGATGGAAATATCTCGCAAAGAAGGTCGAGCTGATCTCCGCCATCCCTCTACAATAGTGGGAACTGTGGTCTTTGTGAGCAGTCGAGGGCCAGATAGTGTGATTATCATTGCCCCAATTGGTGCTGTTAGAAGAATAGATAATATACAAATTGTCATCACAGTCTCGGCATACTCCTTCTCCATGTCAGTAGGGTTTTCACTATCTCGGACAGAATCCAGTGCTACAGGACCAAGTGCTGCCTGGGAATAAAAATTCAATGAAGATCAGAGACTAATGATTTTCAAGTGCGAGACAGATTATATTTTAAGCAAAAATGTAAAAATATATTAATTACTTCTTGTATGGAATATATCCTATTCTTTTTTTTCTTATATTAGTGTTGTTCAGCGGCAAATGTAACTAGTATTTAATATATGTGATGGTCAGTAGGTAAGTTCAAAACATGAGGACCTTGGTATCTTTGAAAAGAAATTGATGTGCTACTAAAAATATCCATCCTTGCATTTATTAACAAAACCCTTCCAGTTATTATATTTCATGTAATTCAGGTGAAAAGTTTATGAGGTGCTAATGTTCTGTTGATTGTTGATTTCGTTTATTTATGGATGCTCTTTAACATTTCAGATAATCAGCTACCCATTCTATTCAGGACATAAAACAGCCAACAAATTTTGCTCAGAGGCCTCTTTATTCAGGCTTGAGGTTCTTTATCATGCTGTAAATGTATGACATGGGACCCATGGCTTTACTTCCCTTCTGAAGGAAGCCATACTTAGGATTTTTATGCTGGAAAAAAATCCATTGATCCTCGCTATGTTTGACCCCATGATCTTGGGTTTAGAAGGCAAGTATGGTTTTCATTACATCACTTAGACTGACTGCTATGTCCTGAGTAAAACTACAAGATCAAAAGAAAACATTTTTGAGCTAGGATTTTGTATGATTGTAAAAGCAGTTTTAAATGAAATTAAATGAGACAATCATTTGAGCACCTAAGCCATGATTATGGTCACTTTCTCCTTCAAGTGCAGCAGTATTCCATTGGTTTGGCAAACTTAAGAGGATTCTTTGATTCGTTTCATTTAAGGACATTTTTTAACATCTCAGGTCCTCAGCGTCCCACTCTAATCAGGGCGTGAAAGGGCTGACAAATTTTGCTCATAGGCCTCTCTTTCAGGCTTGAGGTTCTTTTTTGTGCATAAATGTACAACACGGGACCCATGGCTTTACTCCCATTCCAAAGGAAGCCATACTTAGGATTTTTACACCTAGAAAAATCCATCGGTGCTGGCCGGGTTCAAACCACATTCTTGGGTGTAGGAGGCAAGTATGGTAACCACTACACCACCAGGACCGACAAACTTAAAAGGAGACTATAATTTCTTCAAGATGGAAACATGAGCAGCAAGACTAACAACAGTAGTGCAAAGAAAATATTTCATATATGGAACAATTGATCACAGAAGATCCAAGGTTTTGAAGATGGATTTAAGGATGAGTTTGTCAAATGTTTTTACCATTCATCATGAATAGCTACGAGTTAAAAAAATTGTTAAAATGGGTACCCTACAGTTTAACCAAAAGGCAGAAACTCTGCAAGGTGCAATGGTGTCAACAAAGTCTTCAAAGATTTAGCAATAAGGAGTCCAGGGAGTCTGAGCATGATCTGACTATAGGAGATAAATTAGATACATCAGTTTGAACCTGATATCATGTCATTATTCCATTTGGGTCTTCCTTGATTACCAGTCAACCGTGATAACCAGAAAGTCAAGGTGAGTTGGAAATAAAATTATTGCCACTTTCTTTTCAACGAATGATCATTTGCAACCACGGTTAAGGAAAATCAGAAAACAATTACTGCAAAGTGGTATGTTGAAGGTGTTTAACAAACCTGTCAACTATGATAACACTTTTGTTGCACATGGCTCTGCTGATACTGGCATCACAACACTGATATATTTAGAGAGTCAGAAGCAAAACTATTGGTGCATAAATATTTTGATTTTGTTCATATCTATTTTGGAAAAAAGAAAAAACAGGCAATTACTAAAGATGTCTTTTGAAGAGGCAGTTTAAAGACTCTAGGAAGAAAAGCCTCCCCCCTCCCAAAAGTATTTCTGAATGAAACACTGTTTACTCCTACCCATCAAATAGGAAAAACTCCATTAGAAACTAATTATTTCTTTTTCATTAAAATAGAGCAGTAGTAATAGTGATATTGCATTACTGTATTTACAGTAACAGTCCAGCATCCTGTAAGATCAAGAATCTTGCTTCTGCTCCCTTAATTGAAATAAGGCTCAAATATGTAGCACCTAACAACCACAACTACAAAAAAAAAGCTTATTCCTTGCCATAATAGTTGTTAAAACTTGAGATGCATTGTTTCAGTAACTGTAGTATAAAAATCTTTGTGTCAACTGTGTATGCGTTAAGTTTTGGATGGTTTTTTTTTTTTGAATAGTGTTTAATGCCTGTTTTTACTACTGAGGCACCACAGGCAGTGGACACTGATGATAAATGAGATGAAATGATATATGGGGAAAGAATTGATTTTAAAGAAGGAAACATTTCAGGCCTAAGTTTAAGGTACTTCCTCGGTTGGCATTTGCCATTTATGAGGACTGAGGAAAAGCAAGGAAAAACCTCAGTCAGGGAGGTCCTGGTAGGATTCAATCCCCAGATCTCCTGGTCATGAGTCCATGCCTTAATAACCTCAGCCACCCATGGCAGTTTTTGGATGTTGCTTCATTGATTAAAATGAAGAAAAATCTAAACAGAACAGTGATGCTATCCTTAGTTATTTTCATTACTTTATAGCAGATTCCATGTTGTTAAAATTATCTTTTTATCACACAGTTTAACTGTTTTTTCAGCATGTATTTAAAATATTCATGAAGAGATTTTTTTAAACTTTTTGGACAAGTGATTGCATATCTTCAAACTTCTTTCAATCTCTCTCATGCAGCTATTTGCATTTACCATAATTGTTAGAGCAGCAACTAATTTCATGATCATATTTTGCTCACTGTTAACTCTTATAAAATAATTTACCAGAGCATTTTATGATTATATAAACACACAGTCATTACATTTGAACATATTGTATTGCATTTTAGTTTGTTATATTCACCAATAGAACTGGCTACTCTAAATTTACCTGTGATTTTACAAAACCAACTAATAAAACAAAGTTCAGCATAACAGATATATCTAATACCACAGTGAGAGTTTATAGTAACAGACTAGGATAGGGTGTTGGATGAATTAAAAGATGTAAATGGTTATGCTGCCTAAATATCAGAATAAATGACAAAGGCAAGTACAGCATAGTGAGTGCAGTAGGTAGCAAATCATAAGGCAATGCTGCTTAGGCTATTTATTCATCAGTATTATATGAAAGTATTACTCTTTAGATAGGAAAAATTACAGACAAACTTAGTATAGGAAATAAAAAAAAAATACAATGAAGTAAGTAATAGTACCAATTTGGCCTGATAAAAACAGACCATTTTCACTACCGAGGCACTGATGATACATGAGATGAAATTATAAATTAGGAAAGATGTTCACAATAGCAATTAGTATACTGGGAAATGAGTGTGAATGATTAGCAAGACAAAACAATCCTGAAGAACATAACCCATGCCCAATTATTAAAACCAAAGCCATAAAGAACCTTAACTATTCAAAGTCATTACACTTCCCATAACTAATCCTATATGTGCAATAAAAGAATTAGCAACTAAAAACTTAATATCTAGTTTTTTGTATCGGGGATTTTCACAGTGAAATATATTATAATATGACATATTATTGTTACAAAATCACTCAAATTTCACTAATTTTGTTCCACTTACTTGGACATGTATCAAAGGTGATTGCCTCCATCTTCAGCTTGGTCCCACTGGCCGCTTCCCAGTGTGGTATTAAGATGTCACTCTGTGACTTTAACTTATTGATAAGGTAGCTGTTGTTTGGGAGATCAAAGTTAACCAAAAATTCATTGTTTATGTTTATAAATATATTTTCCCATACTGTTAATTCTATGAGTTTTTGAAGAACTTTTAATAGTTTTGGTTCCTTTTGGAATTTGTGTGTGTGTGTGTGTGTGTTTTTTTTTTTTGCCAAAAATGGTCTGCCACGGCTAAATTTTCTGTGTGTTTATATTTAACATTTCTCATGTGTTCCTTAAAACGTATGGTAATATTTCTTTTTGTTTTGCCTATGTATTTCATATCACAGTCTTTGCAACCGATTTCATAAATGCCTGATTGCTTTCCTGGTGGAATTGTGTATTTTGTGTTGGTGTTTAACTGTTTTTTTTAACTGAATTTATTTACTGGGGCCAAAATGATGTTTGCCTCTCTAAAAATCTTCTGGGATTTTTGGTGTGCCCATGGGTGGAATGTGAATTTTTTATATATATGATCTCCTTTGTAGCTATTTAGTGTGGTGATGTCCTTTATTTGTTTTTTTCTTTCTGAATTTCTCTGTTTTCTTGTTGACAAGACTATTGTGTAGCTATTTTTTTGCGCTACATCTATACTTTTTTGGTACTCCAATGTATTCTGTCTTGCTTATTGGCAAGTTTGTTAGTTCGAATGTGAGGTTGTTGATTATGGCTAGTTTATGTTGTTTTTGGATTATGGCTGTTATTTTTTATATAATTATCTGTGTGGGTATCTTTTCTGTATATGCCATATTCCAGTCTATTGTTATTTTTTATAATTTTCAAGAAAGGAAGAGCCTTGTTTTCTAATTGCATAGTGAATTTAACAATACTGTCCTGTAGATTGAGTAGTTTTATTGCATCCTCTTTCCATTTTTCATTTACTATTGCAAAGACATCATCCACATAACGGTACCAACATTTATATATATGTGGAAAAGCCTCAACTAATTTTATTTCCAAAAAACTCATGTACATATCCGCCAAGAATGGCGAAACTGGGTTACCCATTGCTAGACCCTTCTTTTCTGTATAACTATTGCCTCTGAAAGTGAAGTAGGTTTGATTCATGCAAATTCTGGTGAGGTTCAGATATTGATCTATGACTTTTCCAGGTAGATTTATTGAAGTTAGCCATTTCTTTACAATATTTATTAGATTTTCTTTGGGGATGCTAGGAAACAAAGAGACCACATCATAAGAAACTAGCTAATCCCTCTTTTCTAGTTTTACAAATCTGGTTTTATCTATTAATTCTGATGAGTTCTTTATACTTTGGCTTTTGTATTTTGGTAAGGTGTTAAATTTTCTTAACAGGCAATTGGCTAAATTATATGTAGGTGAATTTTTTGTGTCTACAATAGGTCTCATTTTTTTACCACGTTTATGTATTTTAGGTAAGCCATAAATTCTAGGTGTTGTCTGGTATAACATTCTTCTTTTCTTCCTCACTCACAATTGTTATATTTGTTAATAGTTTTCTTACTGCATGATATATTTTTGTGTGGGATCTGTTTTCATTTTTTCATAATCCTGGTTAGCTAGTAAACTGTATATATTGTTTTCATAATCTGTTTGATTCATTATTACAACTTTGTTCCCTTTGTCAGTTCTGCTATAGATAACACCTTTTTCTTTCAAAGATCTGAGTACCCGATGATATGGCCTTATTTGATTATTTTCTTTTTTTATTAGTTGCTGTAGGACTTTCCACATGGTGTTCTTATGCTATTTTTTTCTTCATCTGATTTGTTAATTATATAATTATACACAAATAATTATATAAAAAATAACAGCCATAATCCAAAAACAACATAAACTAGCCATAATCAACAGCCTCACATTCAGACTAACAAACTTGCCAATAAGCAAGACAGAATAAAATTGGAGTACCAAAAAATCATAGATATGGTGCAAAAAAATAGCTACAGAATAGATCTTGTCAACAAGAAAACAGAGAAATTCAGAAAGAAAAAAAGCAAATAAAGGACATCACCACACTAAAAAACTACAAAGGAAATCATATATATAAAAAATTCACATTCCACCCATGGGCACACCAAAAATTCCAGAAGATTTTTAGAGAGGCAAACATCATTTTGGCCCCAGTAAATAAATTCAGTTAAAAAAAACAGTTAAACACCAACACAAAAGACAAAATTCCACCAGGAAAGCAATCAGGCATTTATGAAATCGGTTGCAAAGACTGTGATATGAAATACATAGGCAAAACAAAAAGAAATATTACCATACGTTTTAAGGAACACATGAGAAATGTTAAATATGAACACACAGAAAATTTAGCCGTGGCAGACCATTTTTGGCAAAAAAAAAAACAAAACAAAAAAACAAAAAAAAAACACGAATTCCAAAAGGAACCAAAACTATTAAAAGCTCTTCAAAAACCCATAGAATTAACAGTGTGGGAAAATATACTTATAAACAAAAACAATGAATTTTTGGTTAACTTTGATCTCCGAAACAACAGCTACCTCATCAATAAGTTTGTTAAAGTCACAGAGCGACATCTTAATACCACACTGGGAAGCGACCAGTGGGACCAAGCTGAAGATGGAGGCAATCGCCTTTGAAACATGTCCAAGTAAGTGGAACAAAATTATTGAAATTTGAGTGATTTTATAACAATAATTTGTCATAAACTTAATATCTATTTAATGTAAACATATTAAACTAATAAAAAATTCCCCTATTACTCTAATTGTCTATCACAATACATTATAAACTACACCAATCTTTATTATAAAAAGAAACGCTTAAATTACACCATAACCCCCTAACTTTAACAATTTACCTGTTAAAATTATTGAGCCTGAAACAGGAGACTCAACATGAGCTTTTGGTAATTATAAATGAACAAAATATTTAGGCACCCTCACTAAAAAAAGTGATAATTATTCTTAAATAAATAATTACATTAACTCATGCTCCAAAACTAGTATATATTACAGGAAAAACTAAACATTTAAACCCATTATAAAATCATAAAATTCTTAATAATAAAGGTAATGAAGCTGTTAAAGTATATAAAAGCAAATAAATACCTATTTAATAAAAGCAATTTCTGCAATTGCTCTGATTGATATCCCCCCCAAAAAATTAAAAATAAAGTAGGAATTAAACTGCCTTAAAAAAATGAAATCATGTTTAATCTATAAAAAGTCGTAATTTACATCATTAATAATAAGCCTCTAAACAAAAACAAACTTTTATAAAACTCATAACGAAAAATAGAACCTGATTTAAAGTACACAAAGCAATAATCTTTTTAAATGAAACTCAAAATTATAACATTAAAAAGTAAAATTGATAAAATAACTTTATGCTTATTTTCAATAAGATTTTCTGATGTAAGTGTGTAAATTGACAATATATAATCTCTCTCCTCACCTGTACTGTTGCTTTCGCCATCCAAGATAAAGCAACAAATATCTTTTCCTTTAGATTGAGTTTTGAGCCAATGCCAACTACTACTGTGGATAGTATTCTAATCTGTAAAATGAAAATAAAGCATTGCATTACTGATGAATTGAAATAGCAAAAAGACTGGAGAAATACTTAGGAACAAGAGAAATAGGCAATCTAGTTTTAGGGTTTCAGGTTTCAACCATACAATCTGTTACTCATTAACAAAATTAGAAATAATAGTGAAGTATAATATAAACTATTAAAATTGTAACACTGTATTTCATCAGATAAAGTTTGCTGCAGGATATGTTTCAAGAATCCTTGTTCTCATTAGTTGGTCACTGAATATTCAGGTTACTGAAGTTGTCCAGTGGTAGAATTTCAAAATTCATAAAATAATTCTTGTTGTCCTAATAAACATCTTTTCCATTTTCTTACTCCAGAGGATTATTTCAGTAAGTTAGCTTTATTTATGAATTTCTGACCAAAAGTGAGCACAAAATCTACTTGTGTAATAGCCATTTGATATTATTGATATTTTCCTTTAGTCTAATTTTGTAATTACTTTTTGTTTTTCCTATGTAAATTGGTTCACTATTGATAACTGATCTAACCATTGGTGCCTGGTTTTATATTCTTAATGATATTTTTGATAGATTTTTATACTGTGGTTATTGTGATGGACCAACAGTATATTATTTTTTAAAATAAAAATTATTGATTTCTTTTATGCTTTTAATACATCTATTTGATACTTTTCTTATCCACTATTGCTTGGTTGAAACAGAATACAATGCAGAATGCAATGTTGATGGTATATTACTATTTTGGAGTACATATTTACTTGAAATGCTAATTGAAACTTGCACATTGAAGTTAATCATATAATTAATATCATTCTATGTTTGAGTCAAACTACACACTCTTATTGGCTGCATTTTTACTTTTTTAAATTTAGTACATGTTTCATGGGCCTTTGTCAGCATCCTCAGCTAACCATTGACTGTTAGCTGAGGATGTGGACAAAGGCCCATGAAACATGTACTAAATTTAAACACTGGAGCCAATAAGAGTATGTGGTTTGACTCAATCATACAGTGATATTAATTACATAATTACTTTCTTGTTAACTGTAAGTGAAACATTGCCCAAACTATAAGTAAAGCTATTATAATTGCATATTGGTATGATCTGAATTTATATATAGGATTATAATTTCCTAAAGTGGCTAAAATTATCATAGAATTGGTCAAGGTGGTAATGTTCAAGATTTTTCTATAGAGTGATAGGGCAATCTGTATGAAGCTAGTGAGAAAATAGTTTTAAAGTTATATGCAATAGTTGAGAGCTAACAATGACTAGAGAATAAGCTTAGAATTTAGAGTGAATGGTTAATCAATTGTGAAGTATATGAGGAGCATCATTTCAAAAAGCAGTTTGTCCGCAATTATAAATTTTTCAGGAAATCAGAAAAAATGCAAAAAAATGCACAGCAATCAAATTAAAAAGCATAAACAAAGATAAAAATGTAACTTTCAAAATCAAGACCTTATACGGCTACAAGGTTAAAAAAATATATGAATTGTTATAATGTTCATGTACTTGGACAAGTAGCCTTTTGCATTTAATGTATGACCTTATTAAATTTTAAAAAAAGACATATCAATTTTAAATGCAAATTTTATTGTTTAACCACTTTTAGTGGTATCTAGAAGGTACTTAATCTGCAAAATCCCCAATCCTTCTTTCTCTTCAAGGCAATCATAGGTAATATCCATGTCAACAACATGACCATTATCTTCATCAGTATCTTGTGCTGTCTGATCAATGACATCAAGATAAAAATTCAGTGAGCCTAGGCCTCTCCAATTGTCATAAATCTGCTTCAGTAATTTATCTACATCATTCCTTTTGGGAGGTTTCATTTTGCGTAGTCACAGTATTTGGATCACAAATATTTTGCACCGAGTGTCCCCTTTTCAAAATTGATTGGAATTTTTAGAAAGACTATCTATCTATAAGTAGGTTCCATTTTTACAATGACATCAGTCTTTCCTACCTTTTCTGATTTTTTTTAACATTATCCTCTTTATATCCCAAATGCCATCTAAGTTTTTAGTACTTTAGATAAATACTTAAAATCTCAACAGCCTTCAGCCATTAAATAGATAGTGCCTACTTTTCCATAAATTTCATGGTATTCTTTTGGTATTTTTATTTCAGATATCTTTTGAATCTATTTTGCTGTAACTCTGAACATCCTTAGGGACAGAAATAAATAACACCTTAATGGAAAAATCATTGAAATGCTCTGTTCTAGTGAGGAGCATGTTTCAAAAGCCATCATAAAAGCACATGAGTAATGTGACATTTAGTTTTGTCCACTGCACCCATCATGAAAAGTCCTACAACTGTAATAGAAGGATCAAATTGGAATTTACTGAGCAAATCAGCTGGAAAAGAAGACACTTTAACAGTCCAAAAACCACCCTGATTTTTTGTATAGCAATAGAGGTGTGAAAATTTATTTTATATATCAATTATGCAAAGAGCATAAATGAATTAGTTAAATATGGTGGACTTTTGTAACAGTGATGTTTATCACTAAGAATTTAAAATAATTTGTACAAATTTGACTCGATCATTTTAAATTCTTAGCATAAATGAAATCTGCCATGAATAATAAGCTTTCCCTATGGACAGTTAGGGAGAGGCTAAACATGCTGGAGAACAAGAAGTTGTTCATATGTTTCTCCTTCATAATTTTATGGAAGAAGGTTTTTGCCCTCAAATTGCTCTAAGGATGCTCTAAGTTTAATTTTTTTTTTTTTTTTGCTTTCATCACTAGTGGATTTCAGTAAATGGGACATTCATGCAACATAGCTACAAGCATTTGTTGTTGGAGAGCCAAATCCCAGATTGAAATTGTTGGAAAAAATATTCTGGAAAAATCACTTTTTTACTTTGAAGTGATCTGGAACTCTGGTATCTTGAATAACTTATTAATATTGAGTTTGAGTGTAACCTCTCACTTTTGTATTGTAATATTCTATAATTTTGTATACACTATATGAAAAGAGCTCAGAAAACAGCATTCCTTGGACAGAATGCATTTTGTTCCAACATACTGAATAGACTAAATGCATTCTGCACTGAATATGAAATTTCAGGTCTATATTTTATATAGAAAGAAATATATCTATGTCTATATTTTGAAAAGGAAAGACATTATAATACTATGCAAGGCATTACTGAGAGTAAGAAATCAAATCAAACAGAATTTTATCTGCAGATGAACAAACTGCTTTTTGAAATGATGCTCATATGATATGATATAGTTTTTTGAATGCAGAAGGCAATTTTTTTTCCGGGGGGGGGGGGGTTGGATTTTTAACTTTTGTAATTTTTCATGAAAAAATTTAAGGAGTTTATATTTCTTTTGTAAAAGTTCTGCAATGAATTTATTAAGACAACATATCAATTGCATTCCAAGAAGTAAGTAAATATTTATTTTTTCAGTTTTTAATGGTCAAAAAGTGAAAAAATGCAATAAAATATGTAGAAACTGATCTGTAATTTTATTTTACTGTGAATTTTATTTAGGTATGTATGTATGTATGTATGTATATATATATATAGTTCATGCTTTTTATATTCACCAGTGTGAGATTAAATGTTAACTTTACTTCTATTCCTCATCACGCTATATTTTTTTGTCTAAGAATGTTGAGTTGTGATTTAAACAAATGCACATGGTTGTAAACCATAGTACAAATGCATATTTTTTCTCCTTTGTAATAGTTCAAGAATCATTCACTCAGTTTACCTTGTTATTTACATTATTAACCAAAGAAATGATTAATGAATAGATTTAAAAAACTTCCCAAACAATAATAAGTTTAATTGTGTATGAAACAGTTATAATACACTTTGGCCATTTTGGGACTAATAAAGAGATTTTTTTCTTCAATGTGCAGGCCTTACTTCTTCCATCTCTATTCATGTCCAGTATTAGGACCTTTTCTCTCTTTCTCTTCCTTTCCACATAAGGATATGTTTGTTGACAGTGCATATAAGCTTTTGGTAGACAGGGTATAGATAACAACTGAAAACTGTTTGAGGAGAATTGTCATTTGAGTATACCTTTAGCCTCTCTAATCTTTGAATTTGTTTTTCTAAGGTCTTGCTTGTCTGCAAGTCCCTCACCTTCCTGCTTGTGTGTTTTGATTTGGTTTATTTATACATTCTTTAACATCTCAGGTCATCAGCACTCCATTCAATTCAGGGAGTGAAATGGCCAACAAATTTTGCTCATAGGCCTCCACTGTAAGACTTGAGGTTCTTTATCGTGCCATAAATGTATGACACGGGACCTATAACTTTATTTCCTTTCAAAGGAAGCCATACTTGTGATTTTTACGCGCAAAAAAATCCATTGATCCTGGCTGGGTTTGAGCCTGCAATTTTGGTTTTAGGAGGCAAGTATGGTTACCACTACACTACCAGGACTGACTCCTGCCAGGATAAGAAGGATTGGGAAACCAATGCATAGTCTCCGATCACTGTATTATTTAATGACTTTTCTTGGCATTTAATCGGTTTGGGATTGTAAATAAGTTAATATTTACTTTATCAGTTTTTGATGATACTCAGAAAAGGAAACTATAGGACTCTGAATTTTGTCAAATGTCAACTTAAAGCTTGCTTATATCTGTAGGATGTTTATTTTTAGTTTACAGCATTTTTAGTAAATGAGGAAGGGAACTGGTTTTAAAAGCATCAAGGTAGTGTAAGTGTCATGCCATTTTCCAAGGAAATTAACATATGGTGTGTTTAATGCAGTCATGTTGACTGGTATAATTACTTAATTAATTAATTGGTATAATTGGTATAAGGTGGATAATGGAGTTTTAATATTGTCCATATAATGTACATACTTTAGCGCTGGCAATGAATGACTTCAGCTGAAAGACTTGTATATTTGACAGAGCCTACATAAGCTTATGTTACATCCCCTCTCCAGTTAAACTATATTTTGCTTTTTAGAAATGTTAATATTATATATAATGTAATCATATAATATTATATATAAAATAATATTTACAGATAAAGGGAGGAAAAGCCGGAAGGTGCATAACTTTTCTTATAAACAAAATGTTGTTTTTTAAACTTTTTAAACTATAACTATGTACTATATCATTATACAGATAGTTTTATTCTTCTTATTACTGACAGCATAAGAAAAAATAAATTATGTCATAGGGCATTTAAAGCTTTAGGTGGTATGCAGAAACACTTAAAAATTCACAGTTTTTTTTAATAGGATGCAAAGTAGATGTTCTTTTAGCAATTAAAAGTAGGGGAAAAACAGAAAATCTATACTGGTATAATGGACATCACAACCAATAGGTCATACTGTCATTAAATAGTTGATTTGACCCTATTGTTTATCTTATTTATTTAATATTGAAATAACTGCTAAAGAAATATTTTATATCCAAAGATTAGGGGTTTTCCTTAATTTATACACTTAGCATACTTACTGCAATACCAGCAATAAGGCATCCAATGAAAATGGACACAGTGTTTGGATCTAGTTCATTTATTTTAATTTGTGTTCCAGTCAGTCCAAAGAGAATGGGCTCAAAGATCATCCAAAATATTTCAAATGCTGTTGCTACAGGGTTCTGTGGAAAAATACAAGAAAGTTTATGTTATTATTTTATTTTTTATTTATTTACGGATGCTCTTTAACATCTTAGGTCATCAGTGTCCCATTCAATTCAGGGCGTGAAATGGCCAACAAATTTTACTCAGAGGTCTCTTTTTTTCAAACTTGAGGTTCTTTATTATACCTTAAATGTGCGACAAGGGACCTATGGCTTTACTTCACTTCTGAAGGTAACCATACTTAGGACTTTTACGCCTGAAAAAATCCATTGGTCCTGACCGGGTTTGAACCTGCGGTCTTGGGTTTAGAAAATAAGTATGGTTACCACTACACCACCAGGATTGACCAAAAAATATATGAAAGTATTATATTGGTACAATGTGTTTGTTTATTAGGCCACGGATATAGTGAAAGAAACAGTTTGAAAGTATCTAAATAAAAAACTGTCAGTAAAAGAGTCTAGTGTTGCAATGATAAATATAAGAGAAAATGAGTATATTTAATTTCCCACTGCTTAAAGGGATGTCATTTAGTAATTTATGTATCTAAAATAATACACATAATTGAGTAGAAGTGCTACAAACACAATATGGTGATGCCCTTTGCTGTTTGCATCTAGAAGGAACAGTGACGGGTAGTCATCTGTTTTTCTGTATCTGAGAGTGTGTGAAACTTTGTGAAATTCTTAGAAGAATGCCACAATGATTTAGAGAGGCCTGGATTCATGAGAGAAGAGTGTATGAATGGAGAGATATGCTTAAAATGAGTGAACATATCAATTTGTAACAAGTAACAATGTGGTCATCAAGCACAACCATCAAAGATGATAAAGTAGGTCAGGATTATGTCATTATTTGTGGCTAGGTGCATTTCTTTAAAATTTCTGGCAGAGAATTGAATGCCAGCAATATATCTGCATATAATATTCTCATAGAGATTCTCAAGTATCACAAGTTGTGTGCATAATGGATGCCTAAAATGCTGACCAATGAGTAAAAATGTTTAGCACTCAGACTTACATCATCTTCTTGGCATGGTATAACGATGAAAGAGAAGACTTTCAGTCACATATTGTAACAAAGAATGAGAGTAGGAGCACATAACTATGAGTGCAAAAGTAAGAGAGATGGTATAATGAATGACATTACAAATCTTCTCCAGTCAAGAAGTTCAAGCCCATGCCAGTAATTTTCTCTTGGCTCTTTTCTAGGGTATGAAAGCACCAATTTTGAAGCACTATAGAACAGGATGAAACAGTAAGTAGTACTGATTAGGGCACAGTATTGGAAAAGTAGCAAAGGAGTGAAGCCAACAGTACAAGATCATTGCAAGAGGACTTTTGTTTAAAATGTTTTCCTTTGAGATAATGCACAGCCTCACATAGCTGTTGCAATGTTGACATCATTCAGGTATTGGTTTCAGATCTTAAATATTCCCTATAGAGTCTGATCTTCTCTCTCAGATTATCACATGATTAAGGAAAAAGATTTGGGAGTGATCATTAGGACATAGAAGTAGTAGATTCCTAGCTGCAGACACAATCAAAAACATTTTCTTCTGATGGAATGAAAAAGTTGATACAACACTGTGAGAAATACACTGAAAATGATGGTGCTATAGAAAAATGATACAGCATTTGTATCTTTAACCTGCAGGTAGTTGCTTTATGAGTATTTTACTTACAGATTATTTCAAAGTCTAAATATTTTTGATTTCTTATGTTATGACTTTGTATTTTTTGTAGTTGATATTTTATTCTCCTTGCATAATCTAGTAAGTTTTTTATTGAGTAGTGTTTAATGCCCGTTTTAAATACTGAGTCACCACAGGCGAATGGGCACTGGTGATACATAAAATGAAATGATAAATTGAGAAAGAAGTACTTTTTAAAGAAAGAAGTGTTCCAGGCCTAAGTTTAGGGTTCCTTCTCGGCATTTGTCATTTATGAGGATTGAGGTAAAGCTGCAAAAACCTCAGTCAGGGAGGATGGTTCTGGTGGGAATCAAATTCCAGACCTCCTGCTCAGTTAGTACAGTTTGAAGTTAATAACATAACAATATATGCTGAGAATTAAGTTGTCTTTAAGATCCCCTGTGTTATTGTGAATATTTCTTCATTGCTTTTTTCTGAAGATGGTGGAGAATTACTATTTCTGAAATGGGCATTCATACACCAAAAGTGGTTTTTATTTAAAAGTTTACTGTCCTCCAAAGCTCTCTTTTGTCCTTAAAATTCCATTTTATTATGAATAACCCATGTGTACCTTTATCTAAAATATTGTTACAATCACCCTATTAAAAATATTTTGGGTTTAGTGAGATGACTCAAGTTGATTTCATTGTGAGTTTTTTTTTTATGTATTAGGATTAAATATATGATTTTCTTTCATGAAAATGAGTACAGCAGATGTAGAAGAATAGTTAAATTAATACTACAACAAAATCAAGATAAACTCTACATTTTCTTAATTTTTCACATTCTTCTACTGTTGTAGAATACTCATAGAAAATTATATAACCCTTGTAGGCATGTCTAATATTAATTGATTCATTTTATTTTCTGAAAATTAAAAACATATCCAGAAAAATAAACAAACTGTACCATGACAAAAATGCTCATGTGTGATCATTTATGGAACATTTTGCCTTAGTGACCACTCAGTTAGCAGAATAATATATCTCAAAATATTCAATTTTATGTTACGTTTTAAATACTCTTGTATAAGTATCGTAAAGTCATTGTTGCTAATATCACTATTGCACACATACAAGTAGTATTTTGAGAAACAGAAGGAGACATTGAAAGAATGAAACTGCAATGTTTAACATTTTGAAAACTGTACCATCAATGAAATATTTTGATTCCCTAGGTGTATATGTTTTTGCATTTTTCTGTATTCATTAATATCTACCTCAATTTTTTTTGTTTCATAGTTCAAAAACAATATTTCCATTGGCTCATTTCCCTTCCTCAAAATTACTCACTATTTCCTCTGACTATTTTTATATCCATGATTAGTGGGAAATGACCATTACTTGAATTAAAATTATTAGGTGTATATATTCTAAAGTCGGTACCAAAGAGATTGTAGTAGAGTACAACTGAATAGAATATTTATTTCACTCAGTCATTACAAAAAAGTTTAACAAATGCTTTTACTTTTTCACCATTGTTCCTAGAGTACACTAACACTAGGATCCTAAACATTTTCAACACCCTGGTTATATATGTATTAGATCCCACCCTTCCTGATTCCTTCTCTATCTTCATATATACATTTTTCCTTAACGTAAATCACTTTTTTCCATCATTTCTCTCTTATTTTCCCTATATAATCACCAAATTTTCTGAAAAACTCCTTGTTACCATTCACAAAATTTTTAGTATCACAACTTCTACTTATAAATTGTCCCATTTTTTAATCCATATACTTTCTCTCCATTCCTTAGTTTGTGAACATTCAACTATACAA
This sequence comes from Metallyticus violacea, assembly GCA_030762175.1. Taxonomy (NCBI): domain Eukaryota; kingdom Metazoa; phylum Arthropoda; class Insecta; order Mantodea; family Metallyticidae; genus Metallyticus; species Metallyticus violacea. The sequence goes on from CM060837.1 coordinate 54,579,168, forward strand.
TGAAAATCCTTTTCTATTTCTCCGCATAGTGAACACTTTGCCTTTTTACTTTTAACCCACTTAACCTTACTATACCTGCTCTATCCCAAGCAAACCCCTCCCTTTCCCTTTTATTGCAAATAACTACATATTTTTCCCTCCCCCATTCTTTCTTAAATTTCCTATAATGTTTCAAGGTACTCTTATCTTGTAAACTACTCTATATTTCTTGATTTCCACTATCATCTATCCTTTGCTTCACTTTATTACATAGCCCTTGTTTATCCATTAACTGTTGTTCCTCACTTCACCTGGACTATTCTCTTTAGTTGAGCTAACCAACTTCTTTCCCCTTTAATTTTTTCTTATTTCTGTAAACAGTCTTTGACCACATCTCCTTCTTCTCTTGGTGCTATCTTACACTAATATTTCAAAACATGTTTAACTACCATGCCTTTCCTGCCAACTCTTCCTAATTCCACCAATGCCACCCCATTTGGAGTTGCTCTCAGTAATCCCAACACTATTTTATTATACAATTAAATCGGTATTATGTGACACTGCACTTCACTACCAATTTTTATTCTTCAGAACATGTTTCAAGAGTGTTCACTTTCATCCTGTCATCCTCTACCGTCTAACACTGGCAAGTGACGGTGTGGCCTCTGGTGGTTCCAATAAGTACTGGAACAGGAAGTCCATTGGAGGGATGTCAAAGTTCATAGCCCGGTGCTTATTTTTAAAATGTAAATCCTTTCCCATATTGCTAACTCCTTGGGATTATTCGTAGCTTTCAATAGTTTTGCTTCTTTTGCAATGTCATGATCGTAAGTTCAAAAATGGTCTGCAACTGCTGATTTATCCATCTGTTTGTATCTTATATTTCTTGCCTCCAAATTTCTAATTTTTTTCCCTATATAAATCTGATCACATTGTAAACATTCCATCTGATACATTCCTGCCTTTTAGTTGGGGAAACATCTTTTATGGTGCTGTTCAGAAGGTTTTCAATGCCAATTTTATTTTGTGTTGCCAACACAATATCACATTTTTTAAAAATCTTCATTAAAGTGTTATTTGCCCAAGGATGATATGTGAATTTTTTAAAAGTCCTTCTTTATCATGGAGAGTATGGTGATGTTTTTAATATCTTTCTGTCTTTTGAAATGTTTGATCTTCTTATGAACTAATGAACTGCTGAATCCATCTTGATGATGTAACGGTATTCCGCTGTATATTCTTCCTTATTGAATGGGATGTTTACCAATCTATGAGTAAGGCTGTTTATAATGGCTTGTTGGTTTAGGGTTGAAATTGTCAGTATGCGTAGTTTTCCTATAAATGCCAAACAAAATTATGTTGTTTCTCCTGTATATTTTTAGGTCAATAAAGGGCAAACAAGTGTGCCAGTGTTAATTGGTCCTCAGCTGAGGATGAGGATGAGGATGCTCTTGAAACATGTTCTGAAGAATACAAATTTTTAGTGAAGTGCAGTGTCACTGATTTAATTATATAATTTAACAAACTTCCCTGCTCCTAATTTCTTTTAAGTTTACACTACACATTTTATAAAATGTTCTGAAAATATGATTAATATAATCCAACTGTTTCTCTGTACCCCATATTTCAAACCCATACATCTTTTTTGATTCAACCATTACTGGATAAATTCTCTAGAACTATGTTACTCACATACTTGGAATTTTCTTTAAAGTAAGAACTATAGTTAAACTTACATCTTCAACCTCCCATCCTTGTTGAGACCAAAAGTAGCATGAAACAAATGCTGCTACAATTACTCCCAAAGGACCTGCACCTCCATATCCAATACTCTCACTCCCCAGAACAGCAATAAGGCCTCCTCCAAACAGCATCAGAATCCTTAGAGGTACCACAAAAGGCTAAGGAACAAGTTAAATATATTTACATTTTGTAATTGCTTTACGATTATATTAAAATGAGAAAAACTAAAGAGTTAATTTTTATATTTTTAGACAGTTTAATCAATAAAGATGGAGCATGTGCTACTGTGGAAGCAATTTAGTACCAAAAGATAATGCATGAAATGAAATTACATGTTAAAAAGTGACATTACATGTCTGAAAATAAGTTTATCTAACAAGCACTCTTAAGTGGATGTGGATGGTTACAAATGGGTGTCTTGTGGTTTGTTAAATTAATTTTGAAAACGTTGGTACTCATATGTTTATGTTTAAATAAATAATTAATCAGCAAATGCTGTTTTGAATTCAAGCAGAGTGAAATATGTAAAGTTTGTTTATTAATTAATGATCAATGAACTCAAAAAGAATTAGAGGAGAGTAGGAGCTTAAAAAAGAGCAATGAGGGTAAAAAAAAAAAAAAGTAAAATAATGGAAAGAGAACCCCTTGAAGTGGTGGATGAATCTCTGTCTTTTATAATTCCAGTAGGAGGACACTGATGAACCAAAGACAGAGATTAGCAAGGATAATAGATGTTACAAGGGATACTCTAATTATATTGCTATTATTTTATTTTGTATTGTTTAGGGAATTGGAATAAGAATAGGAATTACTGCTTGATAATTCGGAGTAAATCTACTAATTTTATGTAGAGGAAATTTTAAATAACTTTCGAAATCTAATTTACTAGAATGTGCACAGTGTCTCTATTACATTAGTGGAACAAGCTGAATATTTGCAAGATAAGAAGCTACCATTTAACCAAACTGACATGAGAATTTATAATAAAAAAATGCTCAGAAAATTAAAAGAAGAAATAAATACAAAAACACAAAATCAAATTAAACAATGTTTAAATGGAATCCATATGAAAATATATAGAGATTTCTATAAAGCTATACAATTTGAAGGCAGGAAAAAATTACAATACTTTTCAGACCTTACTATCACTATTAGAATGATCACTTGTAAAGAGTTGGCATTTTTACCACAAAATGTTGTATTATTTGCAACAAAAATCAATTGAATAAAACTATCTATTCCTATGTAAAATACTGAATAAGAAGAAGTAGGAAGTGAAGAACTTACCAACACTATTTTGGGAAGAAAGAGAAAAAATTCCTAGCAAAGTTTCTGCCATTTGATAACAACAACAACAAAAACATATATCTTATAGAGTATAATATTTCTACTTCATTTCATACTATTGTTAATAATAACTATCAAAACACTGACATATCATAGAAATAATTCCTTTATTCTAAACCAAAGTCAAATGACAGCTTCATGTCAATTTCTCTATCTACTTCACAGAGGTAGAAATGTAAGTTTGTCCCTGTAACTTCAAAAAATGAGGGAAAAGACCCCATTGCTCCCATGATGTTACCACTTACAATGGTGCAATGGTTTTGATATGGATGCTGAAACATTGGTAACTAAAGAGGAGCTGACTTGGTAAAAGAAGAATCCATCAATCTATTTATAAGTCCAAAACCTGGGTTTTGGTAGCATGTGGTGACAGAAATAAGAACACAAGCCAAATAAGGCACTCTATGTCCATAATTAAGGAGGTAAAAGGGCAAGGTGAATTACAAACTGCCTGCCATGGGCAAAGCTAAAATCAGGTGAATACTAGAATTTATTTTTTCTGTGAGCTGAAAGAACATGTCTACAAGATGGACAAGATATCTGATTTAACTTGAAAATAAAACAGTACATCACTTAATTGAAATCATAGTATGATTGAGTCGAACTAAACACTCTTATTGCTCCATTTAATTGTTTCTAAATGTAGAACTGGTTTCACGAACCTTCGTTCACATCAGTTAAAAATTTACTGTCGAATACTTCGTTACTCTATGGGACTGTGTATTCCACTCTGTATTCCCACAGTCCAGCGAAGTATCCAACAGCCAATTTTTAGCTGATGAATGAAGGTTCCTAAAACCAATTCTACATTTATAGACAAGTAAGTAGAGCAATAAGGGTGTTTAGTTTGACTCAATCATGCTATGACTTCAATTATATGATTGGCTTCACTGTAAAAGTTCCAATTAGCATCTCTAGTATATCACTGGCTTGGAAAAATAAATTTATTTGGTATAAAAGGTTAAATATTTTAACCAATCATTCTTCTTGCAAGAACTCCATGTAATCTCCTCTAAGAATGTTGAAAACTCTGATATTCTATGAAACTTAAGGGCAGAAAGGATGTTCAGCAATAGGTTGTGATGCATCAGCTAGCCTTTATTATGCACTACCCTGTTAAACCTTAAACCTTCACCATAGCTAGCAAATAGATTCAAGACAAAATGGAGAGAAGTTATTGCTCAAGTGATAAAAAGATAATATACAAAAAACACTACTTAAAAGCTCAATCAATAGAGTCAACAATAATAATCTGAAATTTATATATAAACCATCAAAATTAAAGACAAATCACAAGCACAATTTTTCTATAAGGCTAAAAACAAGTTAGAAGAAAAGACAATATGAACAGAAATAAAATTCTTTTTCTCTGTATCTGTACATACATTAGCAGATCATGATAAAGGAATTGAAATACATTTATTACACACTTTCGTAACAATATATCCCAATTCAGTATTATCAAACAAATTTCACAACTGAAATGGAAATAATTTATCTCTATGAATAAGGGGTCTTCTTGGTTGGTTATGAGACAGCAATAAAGAAGATTACAAAAAAAGGCTGAATGGCAGGCAGCAGGTAGCCAAGCAGAATCAAATTTACAGAAAAACATTGACAAATTATAGGGGGATGATGCTAGTATGCATTATAAAGTATCGTAACTGCAACATTCAATTTAGCTGCTGTACAACTATTCAGCCACCATCTCCATAGAATTTGCATGTAAAGAATGCACTCTGTACAGTGTACTTAGCAGCAAAAAGAGAGAAATAATCTACTAGAATGTTTTGACCTTGATAAAAATCTACAAGCAGCAGCAACTTCAGTGCACTTTATTTGATTGCTATATACTACTGTAATCATTCTTCATTTTGACATTTAGATGAAAAATAAACAGAATTTTAAAAGCAAACACTAAAAAATCTTAGAAGGGAAGCGATAGTTCCTTTTTATTCTAATAAAAAAAAAGTCCTAATACCATGAGCAGAGGAGATAAGAGTGCCTTACATTTGAAAGAGAAGAAAACAGTATTATGTTTGAAATTAAAAAGAAAAATCATCATTAGGTGTTAAAATATTTGGAAGTAGTTGAAGTGTTAAAAGAAGAAAATGCATTCTTTCCTATAACAAAAATGCACTGACAATCTCTCTATGCAGACATGCTCCATATTTACCATTTTAAAATAACATTTAGCATCTTAAGAATTAATCTAAAACATGGCTGAAATTGATGATGCCAGAAAATACTTAATCAGACTATGCTTAATGCTTTGAAAAGGAAGAAAAAATTGGAAATGTCAAGTTAGAGAAGGTAAAGCAGAATAGCCAAGAGGGCTAGTATTGTTTTAAGCCTAAAATGTATTTGTTTGAAAAAATCAGTTGACAAAATTTTAATAATAAAATTTAACAAAATGATTGAATGGATAATTTTTATTTTCACTGAGTTCTGAATCTATATTTCAAGGAGAAATGATGCTTGGGTCGAATTTATTTGATATAATTAGTTTAATACTTAATAATAGTCATTGGAAAACTTGATCGGGTTGTTAAATGCTGAACCATTCTAACACTTGAATTAACAATAGCCTACCTCCCTTATATTGGGTGTTTTGGTATGGCCTGAAAAGTTCCTACCTATGCGTATGTACACGACACATACTTGGATTTGGTTTTTTTACGGACACTCTTTAATATCTCAGGTCATCAGCATCCCATTCAATTCAGGGAGTGAAATGGCCTGTAAATTTTGCTCATTTCTTTCAGGCTTCAGTTTTTTTTCATGGCTTAAATGTATGCCACTGAACTCACAGCTTTACTTCCCTTCTGAAGGAAGCATTACTTAGGATTTTTAAGTCTTAAAAAAACCCATGGACACTGGGTGGAATTTAACTCGTAATCTTGGGTTTATGAGGTAAGTATGATTACCACTAGACCACCAGGACCAACTTGTGTGCACATATACACCATATTAACAAAAGTATTCATATATTGATGGTTAATAGATATCAGAATTGTATAATTAATTAAGGCAGAGACTTAAAAATGTGTGCAAAAACCATAAATTTGGGATATTTAATAACATGATTTTGTAGTTTTTGATCCTACTGCCAGCAGATATATATTAAGCAGATAAAAGTAATTCCTAAATTAAAATTAGTTGACTTTGAGAGCTTTGCAAAATAAATAACATAGAAATAAAAGATATCTATTTTTGATAATTTTCAAAAAGTAATTTACTATATTGTACAGTGTGTCTATAATGCTAGAGACAACTTCCCTGGAAATTGTTCTATTTTTCTGCTGCAGTTTACTTAAATTGAGATATTTAGGCAGAAACTAGTCAGAAGGTAATGTAGGGCTAAACTTACTGGTTTTCATTCTGAAGTTTCTTGATTTAAGTCTTTCTTTTGCATTTCATTTTAACTTGTATTAGGATAAATCTTTTGGATTTAATCATAAGATAACATTTGGGCTCACATAATGTAAATTCTGTTATAGCACCATCTTTATTCCCGTTATTCATTCTTCTGATTTTTTGTTGATTTGTTTTATTTACGGATGCTCTTTAACATTTCAGGTCATCAGAGTCCCATTCAATTCAGGGCATGAAATGGCTGACAAGAGGCCTCAGAGGCCTCTTCTTTCAGGCTTGAGGTTCTTTTTCGCGCTGTAAATGTACGACACTGGACCCATGGCTTTACTACCCTTCTGAAGGAAGCCACACTTTGGATTCATTCTTCTGAGGGAGCCCTATGCCCACATCAGTGAAATATCTATTCCTTATTCCTAATGCTTTAATTATATCAATTGCAATCCAATTCTTAAATCATTTAACAACTTTAAGATTTATAGATTATGTTTCCTCCCTCTTAATCACATATTTTTTTATTGTTAGCCCCTATATGTGTTTTTTCAAGGTAGAGTGTAGTTCTGGATATCAAAATGGTCATGGGTTGGCACTAGAAATTATTTTAATTTTACTGCAATTAATCATTAAAATGTTCACTTATTTTTAAATTATGGAAATTTTCAATAGGTGAAAGGTAATCACATACTAGTAATATGAATAAATTATGGATATCAAATGCCTCCCAACCTTAGGTTTATGGTTTATGTAATAGTAAGCATGTATTATTCCACATGAAAATGATAGTCAATTATCAAATCTTATGAATACCAATTATATATACATTTTTTTAAATACTAAATAATCATTCATAAAAAGTCTGCTTTTATTAAATAAAGCATTTCTCCAATGAGATATAAAGCAATACACTTACATCTTGTTTTTCAGGAACATATTTTGAAAGTACACCCCAGAAAACTCCAAATGCTATGCCACCAATGATTGAAAGTGGCCCTTGAATAATCTGGAAAACCAGTGACTCTGAAAAAGAAATGTTTGTTGTATTACTGAATTTTTTTCAATACTTTAATGTAAATTATGCAGCAATTAGAATGAAAGTGACACTAACACATGAAAATTTTGCATGGCATTTCAAGAAAGATTTATACAACAGTTCATATAGGAAGAATCAAACCAGACTCCTCAAAAATGTATTAGAGGGAGTAACAAAAGGAAGAAATAAAATAGAAAAAATAATATTCATATGGCAGCATAGAAATGAAAATGAAATTTGGCATCATCAGCTGTATTGACTCTGGATTTGTTATTGGTTTAATGAAATTGGTCATTTTATGAACTTTTGGATTAATTTGTCTTCTGTTGGGATCTAGAAGTTCATAATATTATCTTCATATTTTTTCATACATTTTTTTCCCCATATTCCCAGCTCCAAGGATCTATCTATAAATTGGAATAATATGACTTCCATTTCTAATTTTCATCAGGTATGCTTGTACTCACGCTTGCACGCACACACTTGATGAGAAGAAGCCAGGAATATATAAAATCAACTGTTCAGAATACAACAAAGTATATATAGGCAAAACAACAAGAAGAATTGGAGAAGGAGCACTGGAGAAACATCAGATAGGTAAATCCGCAGTTGCACACCACTTTTGGAGAGATGAACATGATATAAAAATGGAAGTCAAATTATTGAAATTCGTAGATAGACCCTTGTAGCTGGGGACATGGGAAAAACATATTTTCCAGCAGTTGACTCACAGCTGAGGATGTGAGCAAAAGCCTGTGAAACATGTTCGGTTTAATTCAATCGTAAGTGGAGCATAAGAGTATTAAATTAACTACAGTCTAATTAAGAATAAATTAATTGCTTTAGTATTAGTTCTGATATGAAATTAATTTTACACTGAAATTTGGTTGCTGATTTATAGGGTAAGGCTGAGGAATGCAGAAGGACTTTCAAAGGATATCAAAGATATTAAATGTCTGAAAACATTAATTTATACAGTGCAAATTGCTAACTTAACAAATAAGATAAAATTTGTGCTAAGTACACTTAAAAACATACATACACACTTTAATTCTATTCAATATAGCAATACATATGAGGGCCACCAGATAAGTTTTAAGATATGCAATTACTAATACCTTATAAACAATGCATTCTTTAGAACCATTTCTGGAAACGTTCATGGGCACTACTCCTCTTTGTAGTCTGTGGCTGCTTCTTCCTGATTGGGAAATCGCTGACCTCAAAGTGGTACATTATACAGGGAAGGCAAATTCATTATACGTTTGAAGTACAATTTTCTGATTTTTTTTTTTTTTAATAACAGAGCTTCCAGATAATCTTGTTGAAAAGAAAGTGGCGATTATTTTCTTACCACTACCTTACCCTTTTGATCTGGTTTTTCATTTCAGAATCAAGCAGATACAGGGTAGGTCCATATGTTTACGGCCTGGTCGATAAGGATTATCACCTTCACAAAATCCTTATCTGGTGTCATACCTTATATGTTAAGTAAATAATTGCAGCTATAGCTTCCGCTTTGCTGTGTTCAGTTGTTCAGATATAGTTGCATAAAAAAGGCTATGTGTAGAAGATTGTGACATGTTCAAAATGGAGTATCGAGCTGATATTAAGTTCTTCACAAAAGAAGGACTTATTCCAAATGAAATTAAACAGCGATTGGACAGTGTATATGGGGAAGCACCTCATATTCTACCATAAAAAGATGGGCAAATTTTTTTAGAATGGGTCAAGAAAGCATTGAAGATGAAGAGCGTGCAGGTCGGCCCTTGGAGATGTTCACTCCTGAAAACATTGCTCTTGTGGAAGGAGAAATTATGGAAGACCAGCTGCTCAAAGTTACAGAAATATCAGCAAGGTTGTGCCTTTCAAAAACAACAGTCCTTCGAATTATTCATGAATATTGAAACTGAATAAGGCTAGTGCAAGATGGGTGCCTAGACTTTTTCCTCAGTCCAAAAGCAGCAACAAGTCATCTGTTGTCGGGCATTTTTGGAGCTCTGTTGTACCAACGAGAGTTCTGCAAATCTTTGTTACAGGAGATTTTTATTTATGGATGCTCTTTAACATCTCAGGTCATCAGCGTGTTACACGAGATGGTCCTCTACTATGATCCCTTGTCCAAAAGAGAATCAATAGAGTAGTGTAAAACCTGGCGAAGTACCACCTCTAAAGGCCAAGGTCACTCAGTCAACCAAGAAGATCATGGCCACAATCCTTTGGGACTCTTCATTTACTTCTACTTACAGCCCAGTGACTATTTCCTCTTCTCTAAATTCTGAAGGACCTTCAAGGAAAGAAATTTAACTATGATGAAGAAATGTTGGATGCTGTTTATGCCCATTTTGCAGACAAGACTTCTATTTTGGGGGAGGGGATTGAAATGTTAATTCAAAGATGTGAGAAGTGTGTTGCAATAAAGGGTAACTATATTGAAAAGTGAAACAGTTTTTGTCTTTATTATATCTAGAAAATGGTTAGGCCAGAAACTTATGGACCTACCCTGGTACATGTGAACTACATGCTATTAATAAAGCATTGCAATATGTTCAACAACAGATAAAAACAAATCTTATCTAATTCGCTCTGACTCTAAATTCAGTATACAAGCTACTCAAGACATCTCCTCTACACACAAATTCATAAACATTCTATTATTCTGAGGAAATAAGGGAGGAAAATAACTAAAATGTGAATATCCTCACATCAGTGCATTTCAGGAAACGAACATAGAGCTTCAGCAGCAAAGGAAGCTACATAATTACACTACACAAATATCAATCCCACACCAAGATGCCACAAAATACGTAAGAAGCATCTATAATTGTTGGATACAACAATCACAGCTATACGAAATAAAACAGTATTCAAGAATATGATACCCACTGCTGAAATTGAATTTGAAGGGATCTCTGATTGGACACACTAAACAAACACACTTGCATCTAATGAATAAAATTCTTCTACTGAATGCAACATCTGTTACACTGCCATCACTTTCTGAATGTTCACAATATCAACGTCAGAGAGCACAATATAATCTACTAGACCTTCAAGAATTGCTCAACAATCCATCTCACACTAAAACTCTGCTTAAATTTTTAAAATCAATAAATTTGTATAATAAAAAGTAATATAACAGATGAAATTCGTGTAAATATATATAATGATGCTATCTACCATACACAATTTCAACTTCTGTAATTAACATATTGTCACGATTTGACTACCAATTTTAGTTAAGGCGATATAAAATAAATAAAAAGAAAAACAATTCTTGCTCAGAGTGCCATTGTTCTCCAGTCTAATTGTTTACTTGCCTAGTGACCTTTATGCAGCTATCTTTTTTTACAATTTGACTGTTATAGGGACTTTTTAGTCTATTTCAGCAACATATATTAAGCACATATATGAATACTGATAGGTACTTTAGAGTTTAAAGGTGCAATATACAAGATTATTTATGAAAGTCGTGGGATAATACATGACTACAGATGTTATCATTATTATGTTATTGAGTTTATACTCAAGTGTGCAATGCCTTACAGTATATCTTATCCAAAGAATGCACCTAATGCACCTTTTTAAAATATCTTCCATCATGAGTAGCTTCTCATGTAGTATTTCTTAAGGTGGGAACATTTTTACTAATGTCTTGATTAAAAAAAATTATATATAAAATAATGGCTGAGTATGGAACTAAAAGCTATGTTGATTTTGTAAACTATTTCACTCATGTGACGTCATCTTAAAGTCGACCAATGAAACGAAACAAAATTTTCAGTTTTGACTACTCACAGCCGGATCACGGAGTGACATTAATGAAAAGAATTTATCAAATTCGTTTTTTCGCGCGACGTGCATTTGTCTTGTGATCAGCCAACTCTATACCTCCACTATATAAATCCTGAACACGTATCATTGACCACTTTTGCTAGAAGCGGTGGGGATTGATAGCAACAAAAGCATGGACAATCGACAATCAAAAGCAAAATTAGGGTTCTTCAAAGCGTTTACGTGATGCAAAGTGAACTTTTTGCAAATTACAGAATACAAAGAAAAATAGCGACTCTGTATGTTATTTTTTTACAGTTGGAATTAGAAAATCGAACGGTAGCGATTATGATGGTCGATTTTTGTCCATTTCGTTCTCACTGTTTCTGAATAGAATATATTCATAAGTATAACATTTTATACGAGTGTTAATATTCTGTGCGCGAGTTTAAAACATGTATACATTTTATTCTTATTCTATTCATAAAATTGTCCTAAACCTGTATTTTGCTCTTCTCTATTGGCATTACTGGCAATGGGTAATCTTCGTCTCAATTTTTTTTTTTGAGTAGTGTTTAATGCTCGTTTTTACTAATGAGGCACCACGGGCGGTGGACACTGATTTGTGATGAAATGATATATTGTGAAAGGATTTTTTTTTAAGGAAGGAAGCGTTCCAGGCCTAAGTTTAGGGTACTTCCCCGTCATTTGCCATTTATAAGGACTAAGGAGAACTTGGAAAAATCCCCAGTCTTGGAGGATGGTTCTGGTGGAATTCGAACCCCAGACCTTTCGCTCACGAGTCCGCGTCTTAACGACTTTGGCCACCTGTGGCGGTCAAAATTGCTTGAAAAGGTTAAGTACAAATATATATCATTACACTTTTGTAAGTCAAGTTTGCAGGAATTATATTTAAATTCTTATTTCATTCGTGAATTTATCGGTAATATCAGATGCTATTCTCGTGATATTACTGGTTATAATATTAAGATGATGAAGTAAAAGAATGAATGAAAGATAGTTATATTGTTGTTATTAATAAAACCTTGTTTATGAATTGCTATCATACCATGATTTAAACTACAGTCTAGGGCATTATACTTATCAAGGAAAATATAAAGTAATCCTCCAATTCATTTATATGCATATAATGTGTAAATTGTGCATTATCAGTAATATTTTTATTTACAAGTAGTGCTACAAAATACTAAGTAGTCATTTAAAATAACTGAATAATATAAAAACTATAAAAAATGAAAATATTTCAAGCATTGACCTTTCATAAGGATATAAATGTGGCTAAAGTCTGATAATTAATAATAACTACGCACCACTAACATAGATTTTTTCCCATGTGTTCTTTCGAAGATAAATTATCTCTTTTTTCCCTTCCCCTGTTAACAATGAAGTAAAACATGTAGTTTCAGTGAACATTCAATTGTTGCTTTACCTGATGTAAACATGATGCTATGTATGATGCCGAAGATAGCAACAGAAGTGGCATCATCGATTCCAGAGACAGCAATTATTAATGTGGGTATTCCTTTGGCAACACCATATCCTTTTTCACGTAATCGAAACAGACATGGTACCACTACAGCTGGTGACACTGCTGCTATGATAGATCTGCAGATAAACAAGAATATGGTCAAAGTTCATCTAAGGTGAAGTGTTGGTTGGGAACTCTTTGGCCAAAATTCCGGGTGGAGGGACCTCCTGCTGTAACAGAGTGCCAAAAAGTGTATACGCACTTCAAGCATAGAAAAAGCTGTGTTAACATAACCAAACAGAATTCACACACACAGAAAATGATGAGCACTAATCATCTTACACTTTTACAGTTAAAACAGTTGCTCATCGGCGTCGATACACTTCTGAGTACGTTGAACTATTGATTGAGTAACGTTTGCTAGAGATCCTCAGCGATTGCAGCACATGCCGTTTCAATTTCTTCCCGAAGTGCTGCCAGTGTAGCTGGTTTTCTACGGTATTCAACATTCTTAACTTTCAACTTTGCTGTTTTAACAATACGACATATGTTGGTTCTGCTAATCCCAGTCTCACGTGCACATTACTTTGTAGATTTCTGCGGCGAGTGCTCAAAACATTCCAAAACCATAGCCGAGGACGCGGGGGCTCGTTACTGTGCGAGGTCTCCCAGATCTGTCCTTTTATGGTACCGTGAATATCGTTTACGTTACCACGAATCTCAAATTTGTCTCGAATGCGTGCATTCGTTACTCGCGTTGGCGGTTCTGTTCTGTACACACGTCTCCATTGCCTTCGAACTTCAACGTTGAACATTTTCGGTTTTTCAATACCACTTCAACGATAATCTTTTTGTCGTAGCAACTCTAGCATAACGTAATATATGAGTCGCATCTGTTTACAGAACATCATACGGTAATCTTGGTTTCATTGTTGATTTACTTATCACATAGCAACGCTATCATATGTATATGAGTCACAGCTGTTTACAGAACATCATATGGTAATCTTGGTTTCATTGTTGATTTACTTATCACGTAGGAACGCTCTCATATGTATGTGAGTCACATCTGTTTTAAGAACATCATAGTACACGTTACTGTTGTTTTTCGGTTCAACTTTGAAATATATTAAATGGATATCTATTGTGAAAGTGTGTATACATTTTTTGGCACCCTCCGTATTTTGGATACAAAGCAAACTGTTGTTTCATGAAACAAACTATCGATATCTCGCAATATTAGAATAACAGTAGCATCGCGACTTTGTTTCTAACAACTTAATTCCTATTACCAATACAATAGTGGCGTGCAGTTACGTCTTTAGTCTGAAATGTTGATTATTTTAAAGCTAAGTTGAGAAAACACTGTTTATTGGTTGTTAACAATCGGGTTTATTTATATTATTAAGGGAAGATGAAGCCATTCTAGTACAACTTTATTTAGCTTTAATAAGAATTTTAGATCAACAAATTCCAACTATTTCAATAGCCCATTACTTGGACATTTTACTTCTGTGATCCTAAATTCCCTATCTAAAATTGCTTGTCTGTTCCCTCTATATACAGTGAAAATATTTTAGTGTTGTTCATTAACATTCTATATATATTTTTTTGGTGAAAGAAAAATAAATTTGTGTGTTGTTTTAAGTAACTATACAATGATCACTTTTAGAGTTAGCAATAGTCTAGCATACAAAAATAACTCATTCTAGTACAACCTAATGCATAAGGCAAGATGAAGCTGTTTTTCTATTGGCAACAAAAAAAAAAAAAATGCTGTGCATTAGTCATCTTGTAAGCTTTGAGTTTATACACCAATATAATAAACACACAAGAAAACTACGAGACCCATCCAGAAAGTAAATTTTGATTGCCTTTAAAAATATTAATCGAATTTTACACAATTTTCATTTAATTCTATGTACATAATGTGCTTTCTCTTAATATATTACGGCGCAGGTTGTTATAGACTATGAAATCTCCTATGCATCGCTCATTCCCGGTTTGTTTGACAAGGCCAGCTACCATAGAACACTTTCAAATATAAGAACAGAAAATAACACTTGCGCTAAGGTGAAATGCGTAAATTACTCAAAGTCTTAATGAGGTCTTGAGTTTTGGTGGCATTGTGCGGTGGGTCATTCTCGTAAATAAGTATAGGATTGGCTATTTTCATGTTTAGTAAGACAACTTGAGATTTTAGGTTAATTATCGTTTTTATAATATTTGAAAAAACAAGCCTACAAAGCCTACTATAGGGTATTTTACTTTAAATGACTAATTCATTTAGAAATGCTAAAAATTATCATCATCATCTCTTTTTCTCCTTCATTCCTACTTAGGTTTAGTTTAGTTGTTTTTGAATTATAACGTTTCTGATATAAAATAATTAGTTAAGGATCTCGCAAGTGTAGCGTAGTTTTATAATTACCGTAAAAGACAAGCTGAAAAGCGTTGGTATATTGTATTTTAGTGCTTTACAGCAACTATATCATTATTCAATAATCAAGTAGGGGAAGTAGTTAAGAATATCGTAGGGAAATTTTTTGCTTTTCTCCATTTATTTTCTTGGCTGCATTTTACTATATATGAACAGCCTAACATAACCTGAAATAATAATAATAATAATAATAATAATAATAATAATAAACTAAGAAAAGATAGCGAAATTTGTTTTAGTACTATATTAATTATTATTCGGTGGAGCATTTTTGAGTTCTTTCAATATTTTACAGTAGTGAAAAAGTATGAACTTAGAACTTTTAGGGTCATTTCTTCTTCTTTCTCTTCTTCTATAGCGCTATAGCCCGAGATCAGGCCTTGGTCTGCTCTACCTTGCAAGTTTTAGTTCATAGGAGCGGGTAGTTTTTTTTAATAATGTTTTACGCCCGTTTTTACTACTGAGGCACCACAGGCGGTGAACACTGATGATACATGAGATGAAATAATATATTGTGAAAGGAATAACCTCGGAAAAACCTCAGTCAGGGAGAACGGTCCTGGTGGGAATCGAACATCAGACCTCCCGCTCACAAGTCCGCGCCTTAACGACCTTGGCCACCGGTGGCGGTGGAATAGGCAGTGCCAACGTAATAGCTAATAGTCATCAACCCAGTGGCTTAAACTTTAGCATCAATAGAAACTATTTTGGAATACTAACGTTTTGCAATAATTATTATTAGCATTTCGGGAGTTATCACGTCCTGATAGCGTTTAATTAATTAAAAATGTAGTAGTAAATGTTCTCGGTTTGTACTTATGACCAGTATTGTCATTCTTTATTTATGCACTCATATGTAGGAGAATACAGGAGGTATAGTCAATTTCGTGTCTTGTGCACTCGGAATTCGATCTCCGCAAAATATCTAAGCCGCCCCTACTGTGACCCTCCGCTCGCCTTGCTTCCTGCAACCACCAATGTTTTTTTGCCAACAACTACACCAGCAAACCGAGGCTCAGTGATAAAATTAGCTGGAGAGCTTAGAAGAGTCCCGTGTACCAATACTATTGCAGTGTGACAATATTGCTGCAACACTTTGCGCCACGAACTTGTGAAAATATTGTGAAGCATATTTAGTTTTGTCGTATTGTACTGTTTTGTCATTTTGTCATGAGCGAAAATGCTGTACTAAATCTTATTTTTATATAAAATGTGACAAGAAATATATTTATTATTAAAGCCAAAACGATCCACTGTTTGTTGCACTCTTGTTTCAAGTACGCATTTACAACGAATTCGCTCTAAAGGGGAATTACCTGAGCGTAAATTAACGAAAATTATTTTTTATTTAATATTAATGATTTTAGTGTTGATTAGTTTATGTAAAAATTGTTCTGCGAACAACCGTTGAAATAACCAAATAATATATACAATTTTCTCTATTCATACAAAAGCTAATCTTTTTGTCTATTTTTTAAAATTTATTTTAAATGCAGCATAAACGAAAAGCAACACAACACAGCTAGTTTTATGCTGAGTTATACGACGTTGTTAATTTAATATTTCAGATTATTAAGCCTATAGGAAAGAATTATACAAGCCAAACTCCGTTGGGCTGAAGAAACCGACACGATATTCCAAAATGCTCTGCTTGTGCGTGCATGCACTCCTGAATGTGTGCTAAATATGCACACTTCTCCACATCTATAACCATATGGCTCATGGACTCATAATTTTTCTCAATGTATCGAGTCAAAAAGTTCAAGTATAGGGTGCGGCAGAAACAGTGATCCATTTTAAATCGTGCGCTATTGTTGGTCACGGCTGCCTAGAAAGCTGATGTTTGTACCATTGAGTAGTGCAGTTCAAAGCATTTTCCGTACGCCATATTACATGACCTTGACCGCACGCTCCGCTCCACAATGCTACTGGATAGTCAGTACGATGCTCTAATCGAATGAGCATTGTGCGTTTGCAATTGAAACGCTTTTAAAATACGGTAATTGTGTTGTAAGAACGCAACATTTGTTTCAGCAAATTTCCGACATTGGTCGGAATGAACAAATTCCATGACGCACTTGTTTGAAGCCCATACTGTTGTCCTAAACTGCCGAATCCATCTCTTAACCGCCTTCCATGACGAAACATGTCCATTCCGGCTCATGTCTAAATGTTGCTGAAACTAACGTTGCGTTCTTACAACACAATTACCATACCACATTTCTATACTATGGAGTACAGAAAATGAGTTGAACTGTACTATGCAATGATACGAGTGTAAACTAGAGAACAAAACCAGGAGGGATCATGACGAGGGTTAAAATTTAATACTTATAAAAACATAAAGATATTCACTTTTTAATCACTGGCTATAGGAGAAGGAAGTTCTTCATTACTTAGATAAATGATGGCCAGAAACAGGAAAACTTGAACTTCATCGTTGATTATTTAAAGGTTCCTAACCCCTCTCTATTTACTGAATCATTGATGACATTTTTTCATGCATTTTAAACAGTTGTCAACGAATGTCTGGTGATTTCATACGCCTTGTATTCAAGAAACAGATAACAGATCAAAAGTTACATGTTAAGCACGCATGGCGATACGTCAACACAAGTGGTTGTTTCAGAATGATATCCGAGTTTTGCCAATAGACAAAAGAACTCAAAACGCTTGGAGAACTTACTCTCTGGATCAGTGCTCATAATTTTTTATTTACACCAGTTTGGGCCTATACTGTAACTAACAATAACATCTTTTGGAAAAAAAGCAGCATTACCATTTGCGTTAATGAATAGTTAGTATACCTTACCCAAGTAGGAAACCCCAGATCCAGGGAAGATTTATTAAAAAATGTGTCATCACAGCGATGACAACACATTCAACAACCCAAGGGATGAGTCCTAATTTAGGCACAGTGACTCGAAGGCGTTTCAATGCTGCAGGATCCAGGTCCAGCCCGGCCCTTGTCAGAATAATAACCAGAGCTACTTTCCTGCAAAAAAATTGTTTTATTGTAAACTAGAGAACAAAACCAGGAAGGATCATGACGAGGGTTAAAATTTAATACTTATAATAAACAAAGATAATCAAATTTTAATCACTGGCTATAGGAGAAGAAAGGTCTTCATTACTTAGATAAATGATGGCCAGAAATAGGAAAGATTGCGGTATATTATAGTACTTTTATGTTGTTTTAAGCTAGAGGGCAACCAAATAGTTTCTCGAATACATGTAGGGCATTAGTTGTAAATCATGCTCACACGCGGTGTTTTACGTCTCGAGTACTACGAATACCATAGACAGCGACGCCCGTACTTCAACTTCACTTCCTCCTTTTCGATATATCTTTTTTGAGTTTTTTCATGCCAGTATCACGTCAGTATAGAATCATTCGCGATTTTGGATAAAAATTGATTCTATAGCAACGTATTTTTGTGCGCAAACATTATTTTAATACGAATTGGTTTATTCTGTGCGTCATAAAATAATTCAGTGCTTTTCTGATCAAATGCAAACTTAGTTTTAACAGATGAAAAACTAAACGAAATCTTGAATGCTTGCTAAATAAGCCACTCCCGAAATGAGCAAAGTAAGGGTTACGGAATGTAAAGGAAAGCAAAAACAATTAGACCAGAAATATTAAGGTGGCCGAACTTAGGTGCTTTCTAATAATACCTGCTTACCACAAGAAGAACAGTCTATTCCAGCATCTTATATAAGGTAAGATTGCAGAAAGCGAAGTTGAAGTAGTGCAATAGTGAAGGGGTGCTGCCGGCAGTGGCGTGCCCAGTAACCGAGAGAGAAAACCTTGCTTGAGCGGTTAAGGTTTATAGCTAAAGCTCGGTGCTACTAAGTCATTGAAGCATTAGCATATCATTTACACTGCTTACAGACAAAGACAGTGTCATGAAAATATTGCTAAACATTAAATCCTCACTTTTCATTTTCATAATGTAATCAGTAATGAAAGTACTGCTATATTGTTTTAATACTATAGTTAAGCAATGCACTTACTTAAATGTATAAATATTAACTCATGATCTGCTATATTGTTTTAATACTAAAGTTAAGCAACGCACTTAAATGTATAAATATTAATTCATGATGCTGCTGCTACTGATGATGATGATGATGATGATGGTATAGAAGTTTTGGGTATATGAACACACTTAAGTATTGAGTAATAGTATTAACAAAAAAAGTTCTTTATAAACTGCTATTTAAAAAATATTAAATTGCATATTGAATACATTTGCTGTCTTTTCTGCAAGTTATAATTTGCTCTTATTGTTGCTTCTATACATATGAGGGTAGGTCCATAAGCTTCCGGCCTCATCTGGTGTCATACCTTATATGCTAAGTAAATAATTGCAGCTGAGGCTTCCTCTCTGTTGTGTTCAGTTGTTCAGATATAGTTGCTTAAAGAAGGCTATGTGTAGATGATTGAGACATGTTCAAAATGGTGTATCGAGCTGTTATTAACTTCTTCACAAATGAAGGACTTACTCCAAATGAAATTACACAGCGATTGAATGGTGTATAATGGGGAAAATTCCCGCCATATTCTACCGCAAAATAATGGGCCAAACTTTTTCTAATGCGTCGAGAAAGCATTGAAGAAGATGAGCGTGCAGCTCGGCCCTTGAAGGTGCCCACTCCTGAAAACATCGCTCTTGTGGAAGAAGAAATTATGGAAGACTGTCGGCTCAAAGTTACTGAAATAGCAGCAAGGTTGGGCCTTTCTAAAACAACAGTCCTTCGAATTATTCATGAACATTTTAACATGAATAAGGTTAGTGCAAGATGGGTGTCTGGACTTCTTTCCTCGATTCAAAAGCAGCAACGGCTCATTTGTTGTCAGGCATTTTTGGAGCTCTGCCGTGGCAACGAGAGAGAAGTTCTGCAAACCATTGTTACAATAGATGAAACTATGGTTCTCTACTATGATTCCTTGTCCAAAAGGAATCAATCAATGTAGTGGCGTGAACCTGGCGAAGCACCGCCTCTAAAGGCCAAGGTCACTCAGTCAACCAAGAAGATCATGGCCACACTCTTTTGGGACTGTGAAGGAATACTCTTCATTGACTTCAAAGAGAGGAACACCACAGTAAATGGGCAGTACTATGCTGGCCCACTGCACAGACTACAAGCTTCCATCAAAGAGAAAAGGCGAGGAAAGCTGAGTGGTAGTGTGCGCGTTCTTCATGACAACGCGCCTGTGCATACAGCTCTTGTTGCAAAGGAAGCTGTGAAGAAATGTGGCTTGAAGGAGATCGATCATCCACCCTACACCCGAGATCTAGCTCCCAGCGACTATTTCCTCTTCTCAAAACTCAAGAAGGACCTTCGAGAAAGGAAATTTAAGTGCGACGAAGAAGTGATGGATGCTGTTTATGCCCATTTTGCAGACAAGACTTCTAACTATTTTTTGGGGGGGTGAAAGGAATTGAAATATTAATTAAAAGATGTGAGAAGTGTATTGCAAAAATGAAATATAGTTTTTGTCTTTCTCATACCTAGAAAAAGGTTAGGCCGGAAACTTATGGACCTACCCTCGTAATGCATTTCTAAGCAAAAATACAGGACTATTAAAATGATTGTCAGAGTTTCATATTCTTCTAATTAAACAATGAATTAAACATATGATCATTATAGCTTATTTGTCCAACAAATGACATCTTTTGCAATATTTCTGTTTTTTTAGGCATACTTACTGACCTAGAAGTTGTTCCATGGACATGGCTCAATTGCGTTTTTGCACCATATACAGGAAAGTGTTTCCCTTGACAATTCTATTCTCAGGTGGCATGCACAATTTCTGAAGTTGTAAGGGAAAAGGAACTTAGCTATTCTGCCAGAAGTGACATTTACAGTACGAAAAGAGAAAAATAGAAATAGATCGTTAAATAAACTCGCAGAAATAAATTAACCAACTTTGTATCAAACGAGTCTTATTTTAATAGGAAAAGACGTAGCAGAAGAAAGGTGAAGTGAAAGCATAGAAAAAAGACACGACTAGAAGAAGGAAATCACTTGCAAGACGCAATAAGCTCCACGAGTCTACGACCGGAAGAAAATAAGCGGTAGTCAACTTACCTGAGTACCGTGACGATCTCGACGTACTCTCCCTCAATATGCACCAATCCCACGTTCTGGAAGAGGATGCCGACCATCAGCATACCAATGAGGGCTGGCATGTTGGCAAGCGTGATTAACCAGCCGCCGAAATGTGCCGCGATACAGAGAATCGCTAGTCCGAATAGCTGCCCGCCAGGTCCTGCCGTGTCCCCAAGCACGCAGTATACTATACCCCAGAGAAGGACGCCAATGAGCAAGAGAGCCAGGAGGCGGGCGAATTGTCGATACGATGGACAGAACGGATACGGGCACAGTCGTTGCCAAGCCGGGGGTTCCCAAGACGTTCCACCTTCTTCTTGTCGACATTTTTTGCAGAAGATGAACCACCATGATCTGAAATTTTTATGTTTAAATGTAAAGCGTAATGAAACAATTATTAATAATACAGAGGGTTCCAAAAGTGCATAAACACTTCAAGCATACAAAAAAACTGTGTTAACAAAACTGAATTCACACAAACAGAAAATGATGATCACTAATCATCTTAGACTTTTACAGTTAAAACATTTGCTCAAAATGCCCCAACATCGGCGTCGATACACTTCTGTGTACGTTGAACTACTGATTGAGCAACGCTTGCGAAAGTGACTGCAGCACATGCCGTTTCATTTCTTCCCGAAATGCTGACAGTGTTGCTGGTTTTCTACGGTATCCGTAGAAAATATCCATATATCAAGATTTACTATTCAATTTACTTTTATTAAAGTAAAAGTAAAGTACGAGGGTAGGTTCGTAAGTTTCCGGCCTAACCATTTCCTAGGTAAGATAAAGATAAAAACTATATTTCATTTTTCAATATACTTATCCTTTATTGCAATGCACTCCTCACATCTTTGAATTAACATTTCAACCCCCCCCCCAAAAAAAAAAACGGTCAGACGTTTTGTCTGCAAAATGGGCATACAAAGCATCCATCATTTCTTCGTCACACTTACATTTCCTTCCTCGAAGGTCCTCCTTGAATTTTGAGAAGAGGAAATAGTCATTGGGAGCTAGATCTGGGCTGTAGGGTGGAATGGTCGATCTCCTTGAAGCCACATTTCTTTACAGCTTCCTTTGCAACAAGAGCTGTGTGCACAGACGTGTTGTCGTGAAGAAAGCGCACACCATCACTCAGCTTTCCTCGCCTTTTCTCTTTGATGGAAGCACGTAATCTGTGCAGTAGGTCAGCATAGTACTCCCCATTTACTGCGGTGTTCCTCTCCTTTAAGTCAATGAGGAGTATTCCTTTACAAGCCCAAAAGATTCTTGGTTGACTGAGTGACCTTGGCCTTTAGAGGCGGTGTTTCGCCAGGTATACGCTACTCCATTGATTCTCTTTTGGACAAGGGATCATAGTAGAGAACCATAGTTTCATCTCCTGTAGCAATGGTTTGCTGAACTTCTCTCTCGTTGCCACGGCAGAGCTCCAAAAATGCCTGACAGATGACTCGTTGCTGCTTTTGGACTGAGGAAAGAAGTCTAGGCACCCATCTTGCTCCAACCTTATTTATGTTTAAATGTTGATGAATAATTTAAAGGACTGTTGTTTTAGAACGGCCCAACCTTGCTGCTATTTCTGTACCTTTAAGCCGCCGGTCTTCCATAATTTCTCCTTCCACAAGAGCGATGTTTTCAGGGGTGAGCACCTTCAAGGGCCGACCTGCACGCTCTTCGTATTCAATGCTTTTTTGATCCATTCGAAAAAGTTTGGCCCATTCTTTTATGGTAGAACATGAGGGGATGCTTCCCCATATACACCATCCAATCGCGTTTAATTTTGTGTGGAATATTTTGTTAAGAACTTAATAATAGCTTGATACTCCATTTTGAACATGTCACCGTCTTCTACACAAGGTATGACACCAGATAAGGCTTTTGTGAAGGCGATAATCCTTAACGGAGAAGCCGGAAACTTATGGACCTACTTTCGTAGATAGAAAGTTAAACAATATGTAAAAAAAAATAATAATAATCTGCATTACTACCGAATGCTAGATAAATACTATAGGAGGGCTCTTATAAGTGTTTACTTAGTAAGCTATTTACAGTTGGCAAGTGTACATTATAGCTATGCTCTAGATTTGTTTATTTATCCAATATTGATTTATAAACAGATAAATATGTACAGATGTTAGAAGGATACAAGCGAATATTAGCTGTTTAGTAGAAGCAAGCTTTTAATACAGACGACTAGATATACTTACTTTTCTATTTCCGATTCTGGGTATTTATGTTTCTCCGAAATGGATTCTGTCATTGAATATTTCTTGAGATTACTCAGGTCACCATTTGCGGGTTTCCCAAGCTCTGTAATGAAAATGCAGAACATAAACTTCTTTTCTCTGTTGGCATGTACTGTGCTTATAGTATAGCAGATGAATAAGCGCAAAAGATTTAATATAATTCCTTAGTCCTACTTTAATTTCTTACTTGTTTAATTGCCTTCACAATCATTTTTATTTTACACTAAACTACAAAATATCTGAGAATGCATTAGGAATTCAAAAAAAAAAAAAAAAAAAAAAATGAATAATGGTGGGAATGAAACACTTAACCAAACACTAACATTAATTTTAAAAACTGTAGATTGTAACACAATGGTGAATCACCTGCCCCTATTTTTTTCGAAGTTATGCAACGTTAAATGACAGATGCGCCTTACGTCCATTTTCACCGTTCGCTCTACACCTCACACATATACGAAGACAGAAGACCGTTTGAAAACTCAGTGAATAAGTGGCCTAAGGGACAGAAGGTACTAATGATATAAATCCACCCAAAAACATTATATTCTCACGTTGAGAACTGCACTGGTTTCTATACATTTTATAAACTTTTATTGTGCAGTATATATTCTTACTTTCTTCATGAAAACTTCCATTCAACAAGTCGCCTACCATGTGCATCAAATATCAAAATTATTCAAAAAAAAAAAAAAAAAAAAAAAAAGCCACCACGGGTGGCCGAGGTCGTTAAGGCGCGGACTCGTGAGCGGGAGTTCTGGGGTTCGAATCCCGCCAGGACTATCCTCCCTGACTGAGGTTTTTTCCAGGTTTTTCTCAGTCCTCATAAATGTCAAATGCCGGGGAGGTACCCTAAACCTAAGCCTGGAACGATTCCTTCCTTAAAAAAATATCCTTTCCCAATATATAATTTCATCTCATTTATCATCAGTGTCCACCGCCTGTGGTGCTTCTGCAGCAAAAAACGGAAGTTAAGCACCATTCATTCATGTTTAAAACAAAATGGCGAATCTATGCAAGTGTAAAGAGATAGGCTACAACCAATTTAAGACACCTCTTACATAATGTATATTGTACAGTCACATAAATGTTTTAATAAGTTAATAATTCAACTATGACATAATCTAGGTATATAACGTTTCGTATGTCAGAGGTAACAGCGTCACCAAGTTAATATTTATGTTAAATTTCCAAAACCAGCTTAAAACTACATTAAAGGGTTATAATATCCAAGTAAAGCTTCGAGGCGAGAGCACTACTCAACTAGTATTGCTGTTTGATAGGCACAGGTTTCCAAGTTTTGAGTGGTCGAGAGCAATTCTGAGAATTCGGGTTAAAATCTCTATTTTTTAAACCGGTTATTTTACTTTTTTCGACCAATTATGAAGTATTTCAAAACAAAAATGATTTATGTAACCATTATTAATAAATCACGCGAAATGGACGAAAATGCTTCAAGCCTTTTGCTGGCACTTTCGTAATGAACAGGCTAACAAATTATATTTCGCAGGTACGTTTTTAATATCGGTATTAAACTTTACTCATTGAGTGAAAAAGCCGATGAGCATCACAACAGCCTTCAATACCAACCACACTCAGAACGCCCACTATCAACAACTCTACTAAGAACACTCTAAGGAACCAAAGCAGCGGAAAACTGTGGGAACGTCTCGCTACCGAGGTACCAACCCAAGAACATTAGAAAGATTCATAGCCTTTGCTCGTTTCCCCATCATGACAGGTCATGACTATCTACAAGCCCGCCTACATCGATAGGTTTGGCTGATGACGATCTTTCCCCTCTTTGTCGAGCGTCAAGGATGAAGAGCGATCATCTATCCACATGTCCAAGGCTGAAACATTGCTCTACTGGGAGACTCGACGTCAAATGGCCTAACAGCCATGGACAGGCGTTGGCTAAATAAATAAATAAATAATGTTCCATTTTTATGATTGTGGCTACAGCCACAGGAAATAATCCATAGATATGTAAATACCGAACCTCCAGGATATGTCCTCACCGCTCGCATGGGGGTTTTGCGTCTCGGTCAAGGCCGCCTGTCTTTGAACTTCCAAGCAGTGATCAGTCTACATTCGCTCACTAAAATATAAATACTATAACGTACATTTTTGCATTCAAATGCTACAATAAATACGAGTCAACTAGTCGCGTTCGTGAAGAACTTATTCAAACGTCTATTAATTTTGGTGAGTGGTTGGTTAAAAGTCATTGGTTGAGAGAGTTTCAGAAGTTTTGAACAAACATCTTGATAATGTTGTTCATGATATAAGTATTTTCTCTGACTTTTGTTATGATATCTGCAAGAAGAGTTAGGGAATCTATGGTCTGCATGCTCAAATTTTAAATTTACAGATTTAAATTTCTAAATGACCAGTATACCATTGACTATCAAGTTGATATTTGAAATGATACCTCACAAAGTTACGGATCATGTCTGTGGCACAGTCGATATGTCAATTAAAAAGGGAAGTCATTGTTTTCGAGCTCGACTCTGGCTTCTTCTTCTTCTTCTTCTTCTTCTTCTTCTTCTTCTTCTTCTTCTTCTTCTTGTTCTTCTTGCTCTTGTTCTTCTACTCCTCCTCCTCCTTCTTCTATTTTATATGTGCATACTTTATCACTAAATTAAAAAAAAATAATATGAATCTTCCATTATCGAAACTACTACCTGCCCTATTGGGAAGCTCGATGTCAAATGGCCAAACAGCCACGGACAAGCGTTGGCTAAATAAATAATAAATAAATCTGTGTGTGTTCGTGCAAACTTTGTTTTGGTTAACTCTTCTGAAATCCGAATCTGTGCATGTTTCTTTCGACGCATTTACACTGTTACAAATAATAAAATAATGATTAACAATGTTTCACTTGACCGTTCTCTGGGCAGGTAGGCCAGTGATTCATCTGTTTATGTCTTGGCTATATACTTTCAACATGATAAAACAAAGTCACAACAGTAAAAACTATTATTTTCTGATATAAAACTGAAAGGTAATTTTTTTAAAGAAATGCAGGTTGATTTGGATCGGAAGTTTAAAAAAAATGCTTCTATTCTAAACTTTAATTTTTAGGTGGGAAACAAAACACTTCAGATGTTAATGGTTTGGATGATGTATTTAATATCTAGTCTTCACCTTGAAATTAAAACACAACGAATAAGGGTGGCCTTAGTTAAGAGGTTTTTGCGATCACTCCTGTAAAGGATACTTATCAACGATTTGCAAGCGTACCATCGTGTTGGAAGGCATGGTTGATATGATGCGGCGCTGAGTGGTGGCTATGGACGCTCATGTTGTCGTGCTGTACAAGAATGGATTTGCGACGCTCTGGAACGTGCTCCGAGGACACTACGCTGATGCGTCTTCGCGTTTCGCCCTCTGCGTGAAAAGGCGAGCGCCCTCCGGTGGTCTCCACAGGTTCCGAAACGATGCTTACCTTTCTCTGGCGCGCCTCGGTTCCCACCGAGTCGACCTGCGTGACGCCTCCAGATGTTTCTCCTTGATGATTACTCGTCATTCCTGCAATCATGGGAGCCACATTACTATAAGTAGCTGTCTTTGAAGCAAAATGCTTAGAATTTATTAACAGCGATCGTGGTTAGCACAACAAATGGTGGCGTGATCGTTGTTGAGTTGTTAATATTTTGAGATTCTAACAAATATTCTCACAGGTAAATAATTACACATTTGGGGTCTTATAGAATTAATGCTATTCACAGACAATAAAAACGTCAAAATCTATTAGTATAAAAATTGCGATAAGAAAACAGATGTGGCACATTTTACATAAAGTTAATATTCTCTGCGCGAATTTCAAATATATATCGCCTTTATTATTATTATTATTATTATTATTATTATTATTATTATTATTATTATTATTATTATTATATTCATGAAATAGCCCTAAACCCTCAATTTGCTCTTCTCTAATTGGCATTACTGACAATCGACATTCTTCTGTCGCAAGATTGCTTGAAACGTTTTAAGTACAAACAATTTTGTAAGCTAAGTTTAGGGAATTATGTTTAAATTCTTATTTTATTCGTAAAATTGTCCTAATAAACATCACTCGAGGGTCTCAGCTTGTGATAAAACCGAGATTTGTTATAAAAAATATATGAATCTCCCCTGTGTTACTAGTTTAGTAACTTTTTGACTTAACTGGAATTGACGTGACGTGACCTATTATGACAACTAATTTTTTTTTTTAAGTGTCTAACTTTCGTTTTTATTACTGTGGCATCATAGGCTATTGATACTAATGATGCATGGGATGAACTGCTAAATTTGGAAAGGAAATATGGGAAGAAAGTGTTTCAGGTAAGTTTAGTGTATCTGCCTGGTATTTGCCATTGATGAATGCTGAAGAAAAATGAGTAAAAAGCAGAGATTCGAATCGCAGACCTTCAATATACGAGACATGCTTTGACGACCTCGGCAATCCATGTCAATATCACAGATGAACTAAGTGTAGCTTAAATCCTTAGGTTGAAAATACTGACCAATGCTCTCTCCATTGTCGCCATCACTAGCACTTTGTAGTTCGCTTGCCATTCCGAGCCTTGCTACAGCATCTGACTGAATAGCTTTGCATAATGCCTTGCTTTTCATGGTCAGCACTCAATTCTCGCATGAAAACAATACGACACGGCAGGACGGTTCGCTCAACAGCACGACATATGTTACGTGCTGTGTACTTCGTGTTGCCATTATCAACACCTTGCTAGCCTACTTTAACTAAAATAGCAACCTCTTTTATGCGTAATTATAGAAAATGTTTATGTTTTCCTTGAGGATGGATTGAAGCATTCTCGGCCTTGACCATAGGTGACCACGCAAATGGCAAGATAATTGTTTGTTACTTACCTTAATAGTTTATTTAATGCAGCTTTCTAAAGCAGAAATACCGAGGGTGCCAAAAATATATATACACACTTTCAAAGTAGATATCTATTTAGTAGATATCAAAGTTGGACCGAAAAACAACAGTAATGTGTAGTATGATGTTCTGTAAACAGATGTGACCCACATTACCTTATGCTAGCGTTGCTACAACAAAATGGACCCAAGATTATCGTTTGAACAGTGGAAAGCAATTTTGAAGGGGTATTGGAAAACCGAGAATGTTGTTGAAGTTCAAAGGCAATGGAGACGTGTGTACAGAACAGAACCGCCAACGCGAGTAACAATTGCACGCATTCGAGACAAATTTGAAACACTATTACCATATGCGATGTTCACAAGGGCAGATCTGGGAGATCTCGCACAGCAACGAACCCCAGATAGGACGAAGAGGTCCGATTGAGTTTTCAACCCGTTCTCCGGATCTAACTCCGTTGAACTTCTACCTATGGGGAACTCTTAAGGATGATGTATACCGTAGAAAACCGGCTACACTGACAGCACTTCGGGAAGAAATTGAAACGGCAGTGCTGCATTTGCTGAGGACACTTTCGTAAACGTTGCTCAATCAGTAGTTCAACGTACTCAGAAGTGTATCGACGCCGATTGAGCAACTGTTGTAACTGTAAAAGTCTAAGATGATTAGTGCTCATCGTTTTCTGTTTGTGTGAGTTCAGTTTTGTTATGTTAACACAAATTTTTTCTTCACTTGAAGTGTGTATACATTTTTGGCACCCTTTTTATGTGAGTATTCCAAAAACGCATAAAAATGGGCATCATGTAGTGATGAAAGTTTTGGTAATATGATTTAACGACAAAGGATATTTTACCAAATTTA
The DNA here is from genome assembly GCA_030762175.1 of Metallyticus violacea. Taxonomy (NCBI): domain Eukaryota; kingdom Metazoa; phylum Arthropoda; class Insecta; order Mantodea; family Metallyticidae; genus Metallyticus; species Metallyticus violacea. The sequence goes on from CM060837.1 coordinate 54,608,466, forward strand.
TAAAAAATATTTAATTTTCAATAATTAAAAAATTAAAGATTGCCGACAACTGACAAAACAAATCGCTGTTTATATACATCTGCAACAATGTGGGGCTTCGCTTGGGGATGTACAATAAACGATTGATGTAGCCGACAATTAAATTGAGTCGATCTTTGCTCTATAAGAACATGTCAACTAACTAATAGTAATCTCCTGTTTTATATGAATACCGCCAACAATATTGAAAACTGCAAACGCACATGCTTCAGTCTAAAGAAATGTGTTACTCTGGTAGGAGACAGCATTGTTTTCTGAATTTATAAAATGCTAATACAGTGTACTGTAAACTGAGAGTGCTAAAACGCTTGAAAATGATGTAACTGTGTATTTTTAATAGTGACCTACAGAAGGAATATCCACAAATTAAAAAAAAGAAGCAAAATTTGAATCAGATTTTCCATGCAATAAGTGAACATCTACATGGTGAACAATCCCTCACGCAACCGGTTTCGCAGCGTGAGGCCGGCCGGCGAGGCTGGCTGTTGTATCGGGGGTGCGGGTGACAGGAAGCCCGCAGTAAATATAGAACGGTTTGTCGTGTAAGTAATTTCTAACATACATAACATCATTTACAAAGAAAAGTATATTACTCACGTATATTAAGCAAGGAGATGCTGGACTGTCTCCCTTCGTTGTTCAAGGTATGCCTGGATTGTGGTAGGGAATTTGAGGACAATAAACATCTAGGAAAGGAATGTCTCTATAGTACACCGCGAAAGGGGAGGGGGACAGCTACCGTACGCATATCACTGCAAAATGAAAACAATTACATGCAAATTATACAGGGGAGATTTTCCTTTCTGCCGTTCGGGACTGAGGAGTTCGGCTCCTTCCGCTGTCGCTCGGGACTGCAACTCACGCTACAGTCTCTCGCTGTCTGAGAATTTGTACAAGCGCTAACGTCAAGTAATTTGTCTTCCTGAACAAACAGATCCCAACATGCTAATCTATCCCTATTCGACTTAGCAAACTTAGCTCCAACCAGACAACCTTCGGTTCCTGGGCAGTTCATTAGAATGTGCTGCCACTTTTCTCTGTCTCCACAAAAAGGGCATATTCTCTGCCAACATCCTATGCACCCAATGTAAACCATTCTATAGATCTATTATATAGAACATAAGGTATATATTCTGTCCCATTCGATAACATAAGACTAGAGCTGTGTTATGCCAGTGTCGCTAATTGCCCAATTTTAGGATATTTTGTGGGTGTGTGAGTCTTTTTTCGGATATTTGGAAATTTAGAGTATTTTCGAGTATTTTATAATTTAATATATTATTTAAGTTATTGGTGCTCCTATTTAGGACAAAGATAAAGATGAACCTAATTGACATTTATGTAATTATATTGGTATTTATCCGAGATACCAAATGTGTTTTTTTATAAGTAATACATGTACTTTTCAAGTACACTATTTACACACTAATACACAATTAAGGGGAGATGCGAGTTTAACGCCTTAAAAGGCGCGAATCATGTGTTCTGTAGTTTTGTTGCACTGCAGTTCAAATTCATTGATATGAAATTTTATTGAAAACACCACTAAATTTTCTTTTTCTTTTTGTCCAAAAATTCACAAAGGACCGCCTTCGTGATCTGGTATTGTTTGCCACTAGCAGTCCGGAGGTTGTGGGTTCGATTACCGTAATCACTGGGTTCATCTTGTATCCAACCAGCTTACTTTAAGTAAGTAACAATGGTGTGTAATCGTGACTTTCTCAGTCAGTCAGTCAGTCAGTAGTAATGGCAGGCTGGGTTGATGGCCAGCCTGTGTGGTCTGCTCTTATCCACACGCACTTTACTTTGTAAATATAAGTGGATAGGGGTGGGTAAATCACTGTAATAAGGGAATTATTCGGCGGGTAAAACATTGTAACTTTGGGAAATGTGCCCTTATTCCTTTTTTTTTTTTTTTTTTTTTTGAGTAGTGTTTAACGCCCGTTTTTACTACTGAGGCACCACAGGCGGTGACACTGATGATACATGAAATGGAATGGTATATTGGGAAAGGATTTTTTTAAGGAAGGAAACGTTCCAGACCTAAGTTCAGGGTACCTTCCCGGCATTTGCCATTTATGGGAGCTGAGGAAAACCTGGAAAAAACCTCAGTAGGGGAGGAAGGTCCTGGCGGGATTCGAACCACAGATCTCCCGCTTACGAGTCTAAACCTTAACGACCTTGGCCACCCGTGGCTGTCTCTCTCTCTCTTATTCCAATGTGCTACTAATTTTCTCTCTCTCTCTCTCACACACACACACCCACCCACCCACTCACCCATACACACACACACCTAATCTGTCGGCTAACCTCGGGCAAACCCTAGAAACCGGTGGAGCCAGGTTTAGCGAGTAAAACATTGTAATCGTGGCAAACCATTATTAGTCGGTATTTTATTTGTTTATTTACGGACGCTCTTTAACATCTCAGGTCATCAGCGTCTCATTCAATTCAGGGCGTGAAACGGCCGGTAAATTTTGCTCAGAGGCCTCTTCTTTCAGGCTTGAGGTTCTTTTTCGTGCCGTGAATGTTCGACACGGGACCCACGGCTTTACTTCCCTTCCAAAGGAAACCATACTTAGGATTTTTACGCTCGAAAAAATCCATCGATCCTGGCCGGCTTTGAACCCACGATGTTGGGTTTAGAACGCAAGTATGGTTACCACTAGACCACCAGGACCTATTCGTCAGGTGAAATATTGTAACGGTGGGAAATATGTTCTTATTCCAATTCGCAATAATTCATATATACACACACACTGACCTAATCTGTCGGCTAACCACGGGCATATCTTAGAAACCCTGTGGTTTAGCGAGTAAATCATTGTAATTTTGGCAAACTGCTCTTATTCAAATTCGCAACTAATTCAGGGAGTAAATCGTTGTAGGCAAACCTACTTTAACTTAGGCAGAAAAAAAAAAAAAAGCATGGGATGGTACTATTCGAATGCACTATCCTATTTTCACAATTAAAGCATGACGCTATTACCGTCTGAGCCATTGGACCCATTATTGTAAAGCGTTATTATCTCGTTAATAGCTGTGCCGGTCACTACCTTCGGCTCTCTCGGCTGTCGTTCACTTCTGGTTAGCCGCTCGGGCGTTAGCAGCACTTTTCAGCCCTGCCTGTAACGTCAAGTGACTAAATGGTTGCAGTAAAATGCTGAGAGGCGGTATGCGATGCTGTAATATATACAACTCAAAGAACGCATCTTTACGTTACCAAACCCGGTATCTTAATATCATGTTAATACATATGCATAAGTAGGGGCCGATATTTATGAGCTAATATGTTCTAAATTTTCAAGCATGTATGACCTGATTAATTTGCATAAAATATTAGTTGTAGTTGCAATAAAATCATTGTGATAGGTATCTGTGATTGTTCACTGATTCACGAGCTAAATAATCATTGTAAATGTTCATACTGATATTAAGAAAGAATCAACTACTTCGAGTTAGTCAGTCACTCAGTTAATTCAGTACAGAGTTTAAGTCTAATTCAAGATTGTTTAAGTGAATAGTAAAGTGTTTGTAGAAATATGATGTATAGTCGGTTAGTTAAAGTTAATCAGCTTTTGTAGCCGAAACATTTTCAAGATTCTTGCGTGGCCTTAATGAAACCACATTTATATGCAAATATGTGTAAATAAACGATGAAAACTAGAACTTCAAGTGCTACTTTGTTTATTATCTTCTTTCCCTGGGTTAGTGTATTATAAATACGTTTATAGCCGAGGACAAAACATTACAAGACTACGGTACTGAATGGAGGTTTAACCAATCACCCCTAAGACACCAATTGATTTCTGAACTTCGATCACTTACTTATAAACACCTAATCTAAATTACTTTAACCAAGTTAATTAATCCTCAACAAATCCAAACTCAATCACACAACAAAGCTTTCCACAAATACCGCCGCACTTTATATTGTAGTTTTTTTTTTCTAAAGTAGGCTTTTAACATTTTCTCCCATATACTCGTGACTTGTGGCGATGACATTCCAACCTTAACAGATATACAATAAGAAAACGTTACTAAGGATGTGCTAATAGAAAATAAAGCTACAACGCTTTAGCGTTTAACGATGCCAAGTCACAAGATAAATAGCAGCAAGACCAAAGATGATGATGCTTAACTGGTGTACTTAAGAAAAGTAAGTCACGCATTACATGTTCTTCAAAACACTATCTCCTTAACAATGTGCTAACAGAAATTACGAGGGGAAATGCGCGTTCAGACGTTTATGTGCATGTTTTATGAGCAGAATTTTCGACATGAGTATCTTTGCGTTAATTAAGAATGAAATATACCTTCACTGAAACGAGAGGTTAACAATGTTCGACTTGTATTCGGCACTTCCAGCACTGAAGCTACGAGGTCTGTTCAAAAATTTCCGTACCTTTGTCCACAAAATTTTTCTCCGCTTACCTTTTACTTATTGTGCATAGTCTCCTTCGAGATACTCTCCTCCACAATTGATACACCGTTCCCAACGCCGTGTCCACTTCGGAGGCAGCCTTGATACACCTCTTTCTGGATCGCGGGAAGTGCCGTCTGCGAATTTTCTTTTACCTCGTCTATCGTTGCAAATCTTCCGTCCTTTCAACGGGATTTTCAACTTTGGAAAAAAAAAAAAAAAAAAAAAAAAAAAATCCGCATGGGGCTAGGTCTGGAGAGTACGGAGGATGAGGCAGCACAGTGATTTCGTTTTTTGTGCAATAGCCCGCACCAACAGGGATGAATGTGCGGGTGCGTTATCGCGATGCAAGAGCCACGAATTGTCTCGCCACATTTCGGCCGTTTCTTTCTCGCAGGCGTCGCAACACGTCCCGATAGTACCATCGGTTAAGTTTGTCCCTGTGGCACGAACTTATGATGAACTAACCCTTCAAACGCAAAGAAAACTATCAGCATGGCTTTCACATTTTACCTGACCTGACGGGCTTATTTGGTCCCAACCCGTGTGAAGATTGACCTTGGTCTCATCACCCGTTATGATTCTCTTAAGGAACATCTCATTCTCATTTGCACGATCCAAAAGCACATCACAGATTGCGAGGCGATGGTCTTTCTGGTGTTGACTCATGAGGTGGGACGAACTTGGTGGCAACACGATGCATTCCAAGATGCTGTGTCAGGATTTCATGACATAATCCAACTGAAATGTTACATTTTTCTGCAATCTCTCGGGCAGTTAGTCTTCGACTAGCACGCACAATTTCGTTCACTTTCCCACATGGGCGTAGTCGGTAGACGTCGTTGGGCGTCCTGAACGAGGGTCATATTTAACGTCTAACTCTGCCATCTCGAAATTCGCAAACTGCGACACAACGTTCTACTCAATACCGCACTGAACAATAACTAACAGACATACAATAATGAAACTTCCGGCAGATACACATTAAACATAGGCGTATTCAGGGATACCAACCGCATTTCGCTCCAACACTCCATTGGGCAAAATTACGAATGTTCCGGAATATTTTGAACAGACCACGTATTGCGAACAGGAGCAAATTGTAGTCAGTCCTGGTGGTGTAGCGGTAACCATACTTTCCTTCTAAACGCAAGATCGCGGGTTCAAACCCGACCAGGATCAATGGATTTTTTCGGGCGTAAAAATCCTAAATATGGCTTCCTTCGGGAGGGAAGTAAAGCCGTGGGTCCCGTGTCGTACATTTACGGCGCGAAAAAGAACCTCAAGCCTGAAAGAAGAGGCCTCTGAGCAAAATTTGTTGGCCGTTTCACGCCCTGAATTGAATGGGACGCTGATGACCTGAGATGTTAAAGAGCGTCCATAAATAAACCAACACAACAACAACAGCAGCAAATTGCGTGTTTGTTCATTATCACTGCTAACCTCTACAACGTAACTTCTGAGAGAATACGGTCTGAAATATTTTACTTGTATAATATATATGATAAAGTGTTAACTGTAGGTGTTATGTATAGTTAAAATAAGACGCTTATAAAATCTCTAAAAATTTTCCTCTTCTGTTGCAAGGAATATAATCATAGAAATTGAGTTTTTCTGTATAGTTCTTGCTGTAAATTTTTTCTGAATGCCAAACAAAAGGTAGAGCTATTATTATAACTTTCTGAAATGTTTGGGTGTAAAATACAGTGAAAGCAGTTTAGATGTCCCGCGGATCTACCTCACCAATCGCTGAGATTCCCCAAGCAACACGCGCGGCACCATTCTGTTTTCCAGTCAGAGCGGGATAACGACAGTCGCGTAGTTATGTTTTGAATTCGACATAGAAATTTCATTAACTAGTGCAGTAGTGATAGGCAAGGGTGATATATTCACTGTGTCAGCATATATTCATCTTCAAGGCATAGAAAGTCGTGTGCCAGAATGACAGATGCATTTAGGTATAAATTTCCTGGCCGCCCTATTCTAACACGAAAGCAATATTAAAGCTAGTGCAGAAGTTGAAGGACATAAGTACTGTGGCTGGCTGGAAAAATAATCGAAGATTGCTAATCAATTAATGACGGAACGACGCCGTAGATTTGGTTGTAGGTCTTAAGGTTTGTTGTTATATCTTTGGGGAAACCTACCAGAAGATCGATACACTATTTGACTGGACATGGCCCGTACAAAACACATTGGCACAAAATTAAAAGAATTCAAACGCCCGGATTTTCTAAATTACATATTTACAACTTTCAAAGGTAAAGTTTTATGATAAAGTGATACTGGAAGCACAGGGGATTTACTTTATATTTTAAAAGTAATACTCGAGTTCATTTTTTTATTGTTTGCTGCACGCTGTTTGTAACAACATTTTTACTATAAAATTGACCAAGTTAATATTTCTTTACTACAGAGAAATACGTCTATAGGGCAACGTTATTATGTTATTTCCCTAAACTAATTTTCAGCAACGTCAGAAATATTCTGTAGTCTTAATTTTTCATGTTAGAAACTGCAAAAAGTGGACTATATAAGATATTGTTATTAAAATAGTTTTGAATATATAAAAAATAAGAAATGTGAAAAAGAAGGGGGGGAAAGGAAATATGCATTTAACTTTAGCAAAAATATGTCAAAAATCAAATGACAATAAACACAAGTAACACAATTATATTTCGTGCTACATTGGCAAAGCAGTTAAATAAGTATTACATGAAACTGAAGGACGTACCCATGTTCATTATGCCCCTTATAGATAGCTGCACCGCCGAAGTCGTTAGGCGCGAACTCGCGAGCGGGAGGTCTAGGGCTCGATTCCCACCAGGACCGTCCTTCCTGAGTGGGTTTTATCCAGGTTTTCCTCAGTCCTCATAACTGGCAAATGCCGGAGAGGTACCCTAAGCTCAGGCCTGGAACGTTTCCTTCCTTAAAAAAATCCTTTCCCAATATATAATTTCATCTCATGTATCATCAGTGTTCACCGCCTGTGGTACCTCAGTAGTAAAAACGGGCATTAAACGCTATTAAAAAAGTAGATAGCTGCAAATTTTCTTAAGCTTGGCAGGTTAATTCCTGATGTCTTAGCTTAACCGCAATTTACTGCACCGTCAGTAAATATGTCAGTAGATTGAGCGGCTGTTTCCTTATTATGCCGCATCAACCGCGGGTCTGTGCGGGAACGCAGCCTGCAAGGTAATTTGCACTTCAACTCTGTAATGCAATTTCCACAGTTCAGCGGCTGAAACTGCGATTAACGTAGCAGATCTATTATCATCCTTGAACGGCACGTCACTCACAAAGGACAATCCCCAGGGAGGAGCAGAATGAAAGGCACTACCGCAAAGGGCCTCGTTTGTATGCAGTTAACCTATTGACCTACCTACATCCCGATGCTGCTAGGGTGCCTGGTTTCAAATTTCAACGCTGACGCAATTTACTACAGAATGCAGAAAATGGCCAGTGCCCAGAAATTGATCCCATTTTAACCAATGACATGCCAATGTATCCTAGAATTATATAACGAAACTGATCTTATTAATGAATATGTGAAAGCAATCGGTATTAGGGAAAGTAACATAGAGAAGTTAAAAGCTGTAACCACCGACTCAATATGTTTACATCAGACTTTTTAAGTGCTTTTTATAGCTAATTATCACAATAAAACACTTTAATCGTTAAATACTCCTTTCTAAAATGATACCTTTTTCAGGCTTGAGAAATTCTTACATGCCGTAAATCTATAACTAGAGTTCCCTTCCTAAGGAAGCCATACTTTGGATTTTTACGCCCTAAAGAATCCACCGACCTGGCCGGATTTGAACCCGCGACCTAAGGACTTTGAGGCAAGTACCAGGACCACATTTGTTGAAGAGAAAGTACTGGATCATATAAAAATGCAGCCATCTATTTGCATTTTGTTTTATTTATTTATGGACGTTCTTTAACATCTCTGGTCATCAGCGTCCCATTCAATTCAGGGCGTGAAACGGCCGACAAACTTTGCTCAGAGGTCTCTTTTTTCAGGCTTGTGGTACTTATTTGTGCCGTAAATGTACGACACTGGACCCACGGCTTTATTTTCCGAAGGAAGCCACACTAGGATTTTTTTGCCCGAAAAAATCCATCGATCTATCGAACTGGCAATCTTGGGTTTAGAAGGCAAGTATGTTTACCACTACACCATCAGGACCGACGTTCGCTTGTTTTTCCATATATCCACAAGGGATGCAAAATAGGCCAAACTGAATGCGCAAAGGATCATGAACTTGCATTTATCCCAATCTCAATTCTTGATTTTTTTTCAAAGTAGCCCAATCAAGCTACTGTGGATTCTCATCTTGAGCGCAATTTTACGCCGTATATGGTCGGATACTATTCGCAATCACTTGTGCGGACCTTTCCTTCCATTACGGTAGTTGAGTGAATACAAATACAGTTTGTTTCTGGAAACAGTTTTGCCAACTCTCCTAGACTATGTGCCACCAATTATGCAGGCAAACATTGAGTGTAAAATGATGGGAGACCTGACATTTTAATTTGAGTACTGCGGAAGAAAAAATATTCTTTCCCTGACTTGTATATAGGTTTGATGTTTCCATACTTTTTATTTGTGGCCATGTATAATTGCTTATATTTGAAACGCATTTAGTTGACGCAGAAGAGCTATGGGGCAGACATCGCCGATGCAATGAAGATGTTATTTCGAATGCCTTTACTATGTTTGTATGGCAAACGCTCTTTCTTTATAGATGTACTATGTTGCAAATTAAGTCTATTAAACAATAATTACTAATCAATATTATCAAACATTTTGAAAGAAATATTTGGATATTTACAGCGATTGGACGGTGTATGTAAGGAAGCATCCCCTTATATTCTACTGTAAAAGAATGGGCCAAACTTTTTCGAAAATGGGTCGAGAAAGCATTGAAGACGAAGAACTTGCTGGTCTGCACTTGAAGGTGCTCACTCTTGAAAACATCGCTCTTGTGGAAGGAGAAATTATGAAAGACCGGCGACTTAAAGCTACAGAAATAGCAGCAAGGTTGGGCCTTTCTAAAACACAGTCCTTCGAATTATCCATGAACATTTAAACATGAATAAGGTTAGTGCAAGATGGGTGCCTAGACTTATTTCCTCAATTCAAAAGCAGCAGCAGGTCATCTGTTGTCAGGCATTTTTGGAGCTCTGCCGTGGTAACGAGAGAGAAGTTCTGCAAATCATTGTGACAGAAGATGAAACTGTGGTCCTCTACTATGATCCCACGTCCAAAAGAAAATCAATGGAGCACCGTCTCTAAAGGCCAAAGTCAATCAGTCAACCAACATGATAAACTCCACACTCTTTTGAGACTGTGAAGGAATACTCTTTATTGACTTCATGGAGAGGAACACCACAGTAAATGGGGAGTACTATGCTGGCCTACTGCACAGACTACGTGCTTCCATCAAACAGAAAAGGCGAGGAAAGCTGAGTGGTGTTGTGCACCATCTTCACGACAATGCGCCTGTGCATACAGCTCTTGTTGCAAAGGAAGCTGTAAAGAAATGTGGCTTCAACCATCCACCCTACAGTTCAGATGTAGCTCCCAGTGACTATTTCCTCTTCTCAAAACTCAAGAAGGGCCTTTGAGGAAGGAAATTTAAGTGTGACGAAGAAGTGATGGATGTTGTTTATGCCCATTTTGCAGACAAGACTTCTGACTATTTGGGGGGGGGGGGATTGAAATGTTAATTCAAAGATGTGAGAAATGTAATGCAAAAAAGGGTAACTATTTTGAAAAGTGAAATAAAGTTTTTGTCTTTATCAGAACTAGAAAATGGTTAAGCCAGAAACTTATGAACTTACCCTGGTATATCGTGGATCTACGTGTTCTGAATTCTTCCTTAAGTATGGAAAAAATCTTTTGAGACATTCTGTAGTTTCCAAAGCAGCTGTTCTGAAGTTTTTCATGCAGCTCTAAGTTAAACAATTACTATGCACAGGGTAAATACAACTTCTGTGTTATTTAACTCATACTACTGTGTGGAATGATGCGAGGGTCAACATGTAAACATTTGTGATAACCGTCTGTATTTTATGCCTTATCATCAACAAACTGTCACTTGTTTATTCGTTAACCTATAATACCGTACTTCCTTATCTTATTTACATATTACCAAATTGTAACAGAAATCAGAGATCAAGTCTCTGTTCATCTAGTATTATCCAGCTCCATCCATTATCTTTCTACTATATTCTTATTACTCATAGCTTCTTCTGTTTATCATTTGGTTGTTATACCTTTTCTTAGTATAAGTTTGTCCTGTTGTCCCGTCTTTCTATTGACATAACTATTTGTAAACACGAATGCTGCGTAATGTCTGCATTATAATATTTAATAATAAGGCGTTCTGATTAAGCAATGATTACTTCTACATTTTTAACGTTGAAGTTTACGCTAAAATAACTAATACAATGCATATATTGTAGTTTAAAATGTTCTAATGTCTATTTCTATACACTAGGTGTCAGGCCAAGCATATATGATTGATGGGTTGTATAGTCATCAGGCACTACTAATGTATCCGGATTTCTTAGAAAATGAGAGCAAATAGTGTATTGGTCTAAAGGAAATAGAAGAAATTAGGCACGTAAAGCAGGCAGGGCATCATGCCGTTCAGTGCGCCCCATATAAGTGATAAACACAAAAGTTAAAACAAACATACGGTAAGTTTTATTGATGTGCATTTACATAAACATCACTATCTTAGAAAAAAAAATATTATCGTCAGGCGTGCGTGTATGGAGAATATGAAAATGAAATAAGTCGAATTCACAGTAATCGCTTTGAAAGTTGTCCAGTCATTATTTAGTTACTTTTGTCATAATATATCTTAAATACCATGAAACTAAACGTAGCTGAATTAATGACAGCATATCTGTATTGAATATCAAATGAAACAGGAAAAACTTTACGCACTTCTAGTTCTCCCACAGTTAACGATTATACAAACATGTTACAACAGAGTCTGATGACCAAGCAGACAAATGCAGTGGAAAAAGATTTTAATTTTTTTGAAATTAGGGTTGCCGTCCTCCACGGTTTTGTGTTTAATATTTTAGTACTTTCTTATAAATGAATGATCAACATTTGCAGGCTGTCTCTCATAACCTTCTTTTCAGGAGTTCATCACATGTAGGCATCATGCTTATTGTTAGTTCCTGTGGATTTGTATGCTTCTATTTCATGTTGTGTTAATGATAAGACCAATTTGCACATTTCACGTATCACCAAAACGCTATCAAGAAACCTCCATTTTGCGTAATGATTGTTTATTGTCCATGCTTTTGTTGTTATCAATAGCTCCTCACCGCTTCTAGCAAAATTTGTCAGTGATGCGTGTTCAGGAATTATATAGTGGAGGTATAGAGTTGGCTACACTGGCCACAAGACAAATACACGTCGCGTGATAAAACGAATTTGATAATTTTTTCCTCGATAATTTCACTATGTAATCCGGCTGTGAATACTCAAAATTCTAAATTTTGTTTCGTTTCATTGGTCGATTTCAAGATGACGTTATATGAGTGAAATAATCAACGTAATCCAAATCGCTATTATGGGCTTGTTGCTAATATGCAGCTGGAGATGAATACGCAAATTTTTAAAAACAAGTTTTTCTTTTCTCATTCTACGTAACAGAGTTTCGAATTTATACCTTTAACTCTTTTCTATAGAAAATATATTCATTTTTCGTTTTTTTTAGAAATATATTCTATTTATTAATCTGCTATTGTAGATCAAGTCATAACCAAGTAGTTTTTGTTCGTCTTTTAAAGCGACATTAGCTATTGAATTCTTTTTATTACAAATGGCAGAAGAGATTTTATTTTATACCTTATACCTATTGGCATTTTGCTACGGAATATTCTAACGAGTGAAATATTGACTTTCAGTTTCTTTTTGATGAAGGAAATTCATATGTTCCTTTATTATTTCACTGGTTGGCGTTTGGAGCTCCTACATAATCATTACAAACATATTTTGATATTTATTTTAAACGGAATTTGGCTATTCACCTACAAAACAGAAATAATTGAAGTAATTTAATGATTCAACACGTAATATATTATACATCAGTAAAGTTTTTATTTGGCATTAACAAAAGAAGAATTAACAATTGCTTTATGGGGCGCAAACTATAACCTTCTACATCTGATTGCTCCTTAGACCTCTAGCTGTCTGAAAGAATGCTTTGCTAGTATTATTTCAGTAATTCGATCACGAAAGTCGCATGATAGGCGACCTGCGGGGTGCTGGCATGCTATCACATGCCCTCTTGCAATACTGCCCTCCATCAATGAAGTCGCAAGACGGAGAGAGAGAAAGCAGAGGTTGTCACGGCAGTCAAGGCTTACCTAGTGCTGTAGTGCCAAATGAGAAGAAACAAAAGATGTAATCTGTAATGGCCATTTTCACTTTCGCGTAATAACACCTGTTTTATGGTTGTTTCACTAGTTTTATGGCATTTAGCATATATTTTGGTAAAGAAACTTAATATGTGCTTGAAAATATTCTAGCACGACTACAATCGATTCTGTGAGATCGATCGATTTAATTTTCGTACGCTCCACACATGCGCGCCTGAATGATATTTAACACCCGTTTTTACTACTGAGGCATCATAGGCCTAGGGCAGTGATGATACATGAGATAAATTTTTAAACTGGGAAATGATTCCTTTAATGTAGGAAGCATTCCAGGCCGATACCTCCTGTACATTTGCCATTTATAAGGACTGAGGAAAACCTGGAATAAAACCCAGGGAGGACGGTTCTCGAATCCAACCCCAGACCTCTCGCTCAAGAGTCCGCGCCTTAACGATCTCGGCCACCCGTGACTGTTAGAACGATACTGTCCCACAAAAGGCGTTCATATACTTTCTTGAAAGTTAGTACCTTTGCGAATCATTTCCCTCTCCCCACTTCTATCAGCAATTATTTTGTTTTCACTCTTTGTAGATTAAAGGAACTAAAAATTTGAACTTAAAACTCAAAAACGATTTAAGTACAAACAAAACATTTTTACTAATTTTATATTCCTTGAAGTTTTCGGCCCTGGTTTTTTATTTTCGGGCTTAAAAATCCTCAGTATGACTTCTTTCGAAAGGGAAGTAAAACCGTGGGTTCAGTGTCGTACATTTACAGTACATAAAGAACCTCAAGCCTGAAAGAAGAGACCTCTGAGCAAAATTTGTCGGCCGTTTCACGCCTTGAATTGAATGGGACGCTGATGACCTGAGATGTGAAAGAGCGTCCATAGACAAATCAATTCAAAAGACAGGAAAGTCAGCATTTTTACAGCCTATATTGTGTCTATAAAGCACACGACTCTATAGCTGCATAATTATTTTAATTCAGTAATTATGCCGAGATACAATCAAGTGGTTTCGTAAATTCGCTATAAATTGTTTTAAATTCCAGAATGTTTTAAAATAACCAGAGTATAAGATTTAAAGTGTTTTAGTGCTATTTTTATAGGTTATCTGTACTGTAAATAAGTAATAGTTCGATGGAAAACGCATTGCCAGTCATTACAAAATTCTTTGTTTAATTCACGAAAAAATGCACAAACTAAACTCTGTAGTAACGTAAACACGAAAGATATTCCTCCCTGAAACAATATGACAGTTGGCAGTTCTTTTAAGTAGTGTTTAACGCGTTTTCATCACAGGAGGTGGAACTGGTGATACTTTAAGTGAAACATTACATTTGGAAAGGGTTTATTATAATATTTTTTATAGGAAGCGTTAGTATATTCTTGGAATTTGTCATTGACGAGGGCTGAAAGAAAATCTGGAAAAAATCCTGTCAAGGAGGACGGGTTTCGCAAGAATAGAACCGCAGACCTTCCGCTCACGAGTTCGTATCTTCGGTTTAATGTGTATTGAAGAGAGACACAGAATTGTTTTGTTCATAGTCTGTAATACTCAGCTGTTTCTGGCTTGAAGTGAGCAATTAAAACATGCTCAACGAGTTCTGTTTCGTCAATATATTCAGTAAACCATGAGCACATATAATACGTTATTAATATCATAATCAGAGGATAAATTGACTCTTCAATTCAGGATGTGAACAGCCGACACATTTTTCTCAAAGGTCTCTTCTTTCAGGCTTGAGGTTCTTTTACGTGCCATAAATCTACGAGACGGGACCCACGGTTTTACTTCCCTTCTGAAGAAAGTCATACGGTTTTTACGCCCGAAAAAATCCATCGATCCTGGCAGGGACAGAGGGATTTAAACTGTGTTGCATTTAATTTGCAGACCTGGAAATTGAGTCTATAGTAGAAAAAGAGACAACAAATCCATTTAAATTATTTTCATGTTCTTTATCAGCTGGATTGAAAATAATTCTAATAGGCAACATTTAAGGATAGTTCTCCAGAGTTTTTCATAAGAAATGTTTATGCGCATATCCAATTTTATAATTTTCAATGGTTATATAAGCATTGAATGCTACATTATTTTCCAAAAACGATAGCCGCATTGATAATGGAAAAGATTAAAACTCATAAATATTAAGTTATGTTTTGCATAGATAAACGTGTAATAATGGAAGCGGAATAATTGGGAGTGTCAGAAGGTATTTAACTTTTTTGGAGTATTTTTATTTGGTTTTATGACAGCTGCGGCATTTTAACAGACCATAGATTTATGTTGCGATATAAAAGAATGTAAATGAGGTATTTGGCTTTAAGCTCTACTTTTACTACAACGCTTTATGGCAGCCATAACCGTAGATGAACACAGGACATTTTATTGCATCTGTTGGTCAAGAAAAAAACATCTTAAGTGTGTCAGGTGTTTGAGATATTAACTGTTGCGTGACATTTAAAAATGCCTGTGGACACCTTTTTAATATATGTATCTCTTTGCTGTCAAGAGTTTTGTAGCCTTGAGGATTAATGCATTTTTGAAGAGTGAATTTCGAAAGTATCGTAAATTTTAACCCCATGTCCCTTCTTATTTAAAATTATTATCCTAGTGCTAAATGTTAGGCATTTGCAATATCAATGCCTAGGTACTAGTATCCAGTATTTTGAATTATACCTAACTTAAAATACCTGCACAGTAGTGTAATGCACGCCAGTTTTTGTCATTTTACAGAGAGTAAATATAAAGAATGGATAATTAAACTTCGATTGATGTATTTAAATTTGAAAACTGAATGTAAGTGATTTACATCATCTATTATTATCACCACTTTCATAGCAACAAAAAAAAAATAAATAAACTCTCTACTCATCTTATTGTTTACTTTAGACAACTTAATGCAACATCCAGTGATACAACAGTAAGATCCGTTTAAAATATCGGTTAGTTCCTGAGCCATAGATTCGCGACGCTTAAGAACTTCACTATTTGAAAACTTAGGTACAAGATATTAAATAACATATTTGGCTCCCACTCTCCATACAGCAGGTTCTGTAAACATTGGCAATTTTTGCTGACATCATCTTAGAAAGTTATCGCTGACACATCAGTTCCCTATAATTAATGAACCTATTTCCGATTTGAATGTCTAAATTTCTTTAGTGTGTGAGGTTTAGTTAACATACTCTATTTTTCAATGTTCTCCAAATCCCTTAAGGTCTGGGGAACGAGGAAACTATCAACCAGGGCCAATACTTCTTGGACCAAATACACGGCGCAATTCCGCCAAAGAATGATCGGCAATCTCATATTTTTTCCCCTGGTCAGTAATAGAACCCACTTCAATCAAATTCTGTGCTAACTTTTTGTGTTGGGACCAGGCTGCTAGGAAATCTACGCCTAAGTGCAAGAGAACTTGTATTCAAAATACCAATTTAACTATCATACTGATAACGAAAACTTTTTGTTCGTGAAAAAAAACAACGTATTTTACATTTAAAAGAACACGTCACCATGTTACAAGACTTTGCAAATGTGATAATGTATCTGCTATCAACTGAACTAGCGTTAATTTATGCATATTTATTTAAACTTTATCTTACGTCACACACATGGTTTATTTATATATGGTTAGTATTATTGCCAATTTATCATTGAATTAATGTATATTCGACTTTAGACCTAAATTAACATATGTCAGTTGCATACACTTTTATACAGAGGGGTCCAAAATAATATATATGAAAAATAAAAATAAAGAAACACTATTAACAATGTAACAAATTAACACTAATAATAAAAGTACATAAAGATGAAACACTGAGAAAGAGTCATACTTGAAATTGCAAAATTTATATATATACACACATTTTATTAGGGGTTATCTATTATTTAAACTTTTAATTCGAATATGATTATGATACTAACTTTTAATATTATTTGTCCCTAAAAGATATCTAAAGGTTTCTATAGCAACCATGCAGTCATGATAAGAATCAATAAACCAAACGAAATTAACACGAGAGACACACATTTGATTTTCAAGCAATGCCAAAATCATTCTGAAAGACAATGTAAATGTACCTCTACGGAACCCTATAAGATGTGGTATACAGAAGCAGAATATGTATACAATTTTGGGCCCCTCTATGTTAGACTACATAAACGTTGAAAAATTTTTACAGGCATTTCGACATATCGGCTACAAAATTGGGCTGAGGAATATGACATTATTTCGGAATATCAAATAGGATTTCGTAGAGGGAGAAGCACCATGGATAATACATTTATTACAAAAACTTGAGTGGATAATGTAAGAGAGGAAAACTGTACATGACATTTGTTGACTTGGAGAAAGCGTACGATTGCATAGCGTTACAATTGTTATGGGATAAATTACTCAGTAAAGGTGTGAGTTTTAATAACGTGAATATTCTTGAAGCATTATACAAAAGAAATATTTTCTGTGTGAAAGCAGGGGGAGGGTTAATAACAAGAGAAATCAGTCAAAAGAAAGGGTTAAGGCAAGGGGTAAGTTAAGCCCAGAGCTATTCAATTTTTTTATTGATGAGATATTAACAGAGACCGCCACGGGTGACCGAGGTCGTTTAGGCGCGACTCGTGAACAGGACACCTGGGGTTCGAATCCCAGTATAGCATTTCAATAAATTAAAATTCATATTAGACTGTATTTATACATCATAAATTAAAGTGTTATACATTTTCCATTCAGGCTCATTTAATTTAGTTATTTCAGGGGTATTACGAAAGCTAAATAAACAAACAGTTCACCTATTCCATAATAATTTTGGCTTAAATGATAGTTTTAGATCCTTAGGCTTTAGTTTCAATTAATATAGACATTTTGACCCTGTTAATGAAGATTTTTCCAAGATAATTTAGCCAATGATCAGAGGTTTACTAGTTCCAACTTTTGTCATAATATTACCTTAGGTTTCTGATATTCCTTAGTATTTCGTAAATAAATAGCTAAACAGTACAGAACAAAACAGGTCTTTTTATAAAAGTAGAGCTTTGAATATGTTTGTGTTATGCGCATTGTTGTTTTGTTTATGTGGATGTTTCAATGGGATAGAAGAAAATTTTGGGTTTAATTATTATCGTCGAATGTCGCACTGTGTCAATAACCTTAATCATTGAAAGGGCAAAACTTATTTAGAACAGGAAGAATATGTACAAGCAATATAGACACGCTTAGATAGTTAACTGAAATTTAAAGGTCCAGATTTAAATACCATGAAAAATGCAAGGAACATACAGCATTTGGTAATTTACAGTTACGTTCTGGAGTTTATCCAAATGAATGAACATAATAAATACACATTCTTTCTATGTTTACCCGCTATCCTTATTTAAATTATGTAACACTAACGTCGTCATCAAATATTTATTCTGAACGTGCTATTAAACCAAAATAATAATACAAACATCTTTCATCTTTCACTTGAAAGCGCAGTTTTAGTGGAACTCAAAATCTGGAAGTCTCAAGAGATTTCGCCGAAGAAATTGAGCCAATAGAAAGGCCCTAAGGTTAAGTCATTTATGTGTCACACGGCAGAGCTGGATAATACCAGTTTATTTCAACAGTATCATCTTTTATGACTAATCAGTTCAATTGATTAAACGTCATCATTGTTAGCAGCAGATAATATGCGTTTTACGTCACTAATGAAACACAAAAAGGAGGTTGTTAGGTAACATCCATGTGCCTAGTTTTCCTGCAGGTACACTTCACAGGCTGTACAGAGTAATTTTAATACACAGCTACAAAATATCTTACAATAACGTTAATGTATAATGTCGCTAAAGAACAGTATAAAAATATTAATAAAATGATCACAATTTTTTCCCAAAAGTTTTAAGGAAATATTAACAACACTGCTCTAAAACATTCAGTACATTAGTTTATGTTTATAAAATGTATAAATGTTATAAAATATTAACCATGAGATTTGAGCACCTATGCTCTCATTCTCTTATTTTTGCCTCACTTTTCGACATGATCTTCTCCCTGGTGCTTTCAGGGCTTGCCACTCTCTGCAGACCACTGCTTTACAGCCTCCATGACTTTATAACCTGATTCATTTTTCTCTAGTTTTAGGAAGAATCTAAAGTGTTGGGGGCTACAGCATTTAAACCAATGGGAGTCATTGCAACACAAAACTTAAGGCTTGAAGCGTAGTTCTGAAGAAAGAATACTCTTTGCCTCAGCTTTAAGAGAGCCTCAGCTTTAAGAGACAGGCTTCTTTTGTATGAGGTGCATTCAAGTTCAAAGGTCTCCGATTTTTTTTCTCAGGATTTGAAGCAGGTAGAAACTTGTGGTTTAGCTTAAAATATGCTGGCACTCTTTGTAAATACCTGACAGAAGTGACAGCGCTGTAGGACGCAGAGAACCCCAGTGGCTTCAGCTAAAGCGAGAAGTTTTTTTGATACTCAAAAGAATTACAAGAACAGCGAGTAATCATTTTGCCCACTTGCATGGTGCGACATCCACTGAACTTCATCGCCAGTTGAGTGAAATATGTGGTGATGATATTCTGAATGTAACAATTGTGCGAACGACCGCGCACCAGCTGGTCAGGCATCATAGTTGCGCGAGTGAGAAATTTGTTTTGAAGGATCGCCAGTTAAGTGTGAAAGATATCACCCTCAAAGCTGGCATTTCCGTGGGATCTGTGCAAACAGTCCTGCATGAAAGCCTGGAAAGTGTCCTCCAGGCGGATGGGAATATGACGTAGCAGTTTCTTCGTGAAAACAACTACGACGTGGTTTTTCATGCTCCCTACTCACCTGATCTAGCTCCTAGCGATTTTTGGCTAACAACGAATCATGACATCGACGTTATGAAATATGCGTGCGTCTTGAAGGAGAGCACGTTGAGAAGTGACAGAAATTTTAAATCTTTGGTGCAAATAGTTTGTGATAAAAAAAATCGGAGACCTTAGAAATTGAACGCTCCTCGTATTTGTAGTTTAAGTGCAACAACAATGACCTGTTACAATGAATTTTTTTCTGCAAATAAAATCAACAAGAACAATACACTGCGTATTAAAAAAAAAAAGGATGTTATCTACTGGTGATTGCACCCTGCATTTCATAGGAGAGGGGACTCTTTATATTTCCATTCTTTATATTGTATTTTGGTTTCTATTTCACGACGATGGATTCGTGACTAATTCATAGTCGCCATCTGAAATGTTTGTTTGTGCTTTCGAAATGTGAAATTTTGCTTAAAATGTTATTACTAATAATAAATTTTGGTCAATGTTTTCTCGCTGAACATTTGCACTTTTAAACTTTACAAAACCTTGATATTACGATTATATCGGACTATTCTTTCGCTAGAAATATTTTATTTTTACATGTAATTGTGTGCAGTTAGCAAATTGAAGCTTGAGATATAAATTTAACTAACTTATTCCCAATATTTCTTATGATTCGCAAATGCACGGTACAGGCAGGAAGATCGCGTTAAGTTATAATAACTTCTTCAGAAAATATTTTCACTGCTAAAACTACAATGGGACATCAACTATTATTGCTACTTTTAGTGTTATAAAAACTCATATTATTATATGCTACAAATTTAATGCTAAACATAAAGATGCTTTTTATTATTAAAATTGTATTAATTATCTTATATTTAATAAATAGTGCTTCTCTCGCTATAAGTTTCGGGGCCCCTAGCGAAAGAATCATCCAACATAATCGTAATATCAAGGTTTTGTAAAGAAATGGTACATTCGATGACATGGTTTCGTCTCAGGAGTACGACGCAAGTAGGCCATGGCACTTTTTTTTAGCAGGTGCAAAAAGCCGATTCCGTTTGCTGGCCGCTAATGGACCCTGTGTATTTTAAGAGGCCTATAATAACCCTCAAGCGCAATGTATAGAGCGACCAGACAGCTGCAAATAATGATACCAGCAATAACTGGAAGGACTTAGAAGCCGTAATCCTTTCTTTAGTTAACTTCGATCGCGAAAACTCATTTTATATTTTAATTTCTACTAATTATTGACTAAAATAGTTCCTTACTATTTCGATCTATTGAATAATTCCGTAAAATACGTGAATGTTCTATTTTACTTCACAGATAGTTTAACTAAAAACCATTGTATCTATTGAATATTTACTTTAACTTCGTATAAGTAAATGTTTAAACGTATAACATTTATTTTCCTTCATTCTTTCATTCAGAACTAATTTAATGTAATTCGGTTTTAGATACTTTTCATTAAACGTTATAATTTTGGTGCAAATATGCGAAAGAGAACTGTCTTAGGAAGTAAATGCTGATATCAAACATTAATACCATTAGTGCAATGTGATAGCGCCTGCTTTTCGACGTTCAGTTCGAAACAAGGGATCTGTGGGCAACAGTCTCATTTCTCTTCCAACCCTAAACACTCACGCACACAGTAGTGCATTCTAATAGCTGCAAGAGAAAGGCGCGATTACTAAAGTCTCTCTCTCTCTTATCAAAAAACGTGAAATAAATGGGAGGTTCTAATTCATTCGATGACGTCTTAGGTCCTGCAACAATGACTGGATACTTTTCGCATTTACAAAATAAATCTTTTTAAAAAATACGATTTGACATGTCATTGTATTTTTTTGAAAAATCTTTCATCTACCTGTAAAACAAACTATTATTTACTTTTATAAAAGCCATATATTTTATATATAACCTATATGCTTATATATTCTATATATTTTATATATAGAATATATTGGTTTTATAAAAGTAACGCCTAATTTATTTTACCGGTAGATGGAAGATTTTTAAAAAAATGCAAGCACATGTCAAATGTCATTTCTTAAAAGAATTTATTTTATGAATGCGAAAAGTTTTGCATAGTCATTGTTGCATGAACTAAGACGTGATCGAATACTTTTTAAACCAGTATTCATAATTTATTTCACGTTCTTAGATACGAGCGCCTTCGATTTTTTTAAAACTTTTATTTGTTTTATACAGTACCTTCATTTATTTTTATACAAAAGTTTAGTTTAGTAACCTTTAGGACAAACAAATTTAAACAAATGTATGTTAATGTGATATGAAACAAATGTAGGTTATCTATAAAACAAATGAAAGTGCAGAGTGATAAAAATGAAGATGATGTGATTTGAGGATGCTTCGTGTATACTGAATTGGGCCTTCTTGTCGTAGTATTTTTTTCCCTTGAACTAACACAGCAACATTTCACTTCTTGATAAACAAGTGTTACTTTTTGTTCCATATTTGTTGATTATCTAGCTTCGAGTCCAATTGATGACAGAGCGACTTCAAATCGGTGGGAACGTCATCTACAGACTTGCCGAGTTCCTGCTAGCGCATTGGGTTGGCTCAAGCTATCGTTCACTAAAGAGGTCTATTTTTTTGTCCCGTGTGCTTAATAGAAAATGAACCTGCTTAATAGTTGGACAAATGAATGCCTTCTCTTGCACAATAAGTAGACTAAGATTTTTTTCTAGTTTTTACTCAAGAATATTTGGCCTAAAAGTGCGATATTTAAGAAAAAATAGTACTGTAATATATATATATATATATATAGACAATAATACTTAATTGCGGTTTTATAACTTGATATCAGTGCCTGCTATATGCAAGTGAAATCTGGACATTAAAAAGCAACAATTATCAAAAGATAGACCGCTGAGATGAAATTATTGAGATCTGTGGAGAATATACTTTTAGCTAAACGAAAGCATAAAAGAATACAACAAACAAAATAGTAAATAAGACCTATTATATAAAGATAAATCTAGATGGAATGCGGAACTACCAATAAAAGAATATCAGCAATTCTAGAACCTAATTGCCTAATACCTGAAAAAGAAGACGAAGATTGTGTTCAATGTTTTATTTTACTTTGATATAATGTGAAAACTTTGTGACTTTAACTAAGATGGTTGAGATTTCCTGATAAAAGTCCGTTAGAATTAAACATTGCAGCTTAGTGCAAACTTCTGTCCTACTAACCCAATTAAAATGCTTACGTAAGGAAGACGCTGATTAGTGAACCATCGCTGTTTATCTTGCAAGTGGAATGACCTTCGCGAATCTGAATCATATCTGTCATTGGGAGATAATGCACTTATCGACACTTACTTAACACAAAATTTCAAGGTATTTGGCACTGGTTTTGTTTTCCTTTGCAAGAATAATTAAGAACTTCTCTCACCACTATGCAATTTGTTTCTTTTCTTTTTTGTTGCACTTAAGAAGCCATTCGCTAACCAAATCAAACACTGGCCTTGAAAGATGAAAATTTTGCATGTGAAGCACATGATCGCAATTCAATATTTTTATTTTCTACTTCCAAATGCGAAAAATATGGTCTTCTGTGGTGATTTAATTAATTAGTAAATGAAAAGCCGGGGATTTCAGGCATGAGAGAGTTTTGGGCTCATCCAGTCGACCGAAGACAACGTTACTTGTTTCATTAAATATTTAAAATTGATATAGATGTTTTACAAATTTGTAGCTTAAGCATAACTGACCATTGATCATCTATAGAAGATGATATAGAAAAGAAAATAGAAAAGAAATAAATAACGGAAAGTACATAAAAATAACCTTGATTAAAACATTTAAACTTAAAGCATTTTAAACAAAATTATTTTTATTAAACATAGTCAAATTAACTTGAAAGTTACATTACACACGCCGTGTTCAATTTTAAATGCGTTCTTTTACTTCCATGAATTAGATTCCAACCTCAGCCCACCTCCTTCTTGGTCATATTGATTAATGCTAAAGGATTTGCCTTGGAAATCTTCAGAATTTATTTTAACGAGTGAGGAAAAAAAATTACGTGTAGAAATAGGGTAAAAAAAAGACACCTCAAGAATAGGAACAAATGATCTTGGACGTTTCATTGTGGTGCTGCAGGCGTTTACTCCAACCTACAAATGTGTTTGTGAATGAACTAGAGGACTAAAAACATATGCAGACAAGTAGTTCTGTAAAATGTGTTCCTAACTAATCAAATGAAGTTCAAGTACAATAATCAACAAAACTTGAATTTAGTTCTCAACACGTGTTTTGACTGGTTATGTCACACGTCACATCGCAACTTAGCTATTACGTTGATCCGTATGATGCTTGTAGCTCCGCTTTCAAACGGCGTCTAAGGCAATTCCTTCTCAAAATACTTAGTACCAAGCCCTCATAACTCTTTGTACATGTTTTTTCTGCACCTTTAATTTAAATATTCTGAATATTTTCGAACAGGCAATACCAAATTTGTCAAGTTCTTGTCTGATTTGTGTATACTGTTATCTTGTTCATCTCATATTTTGAAAGTATCTAGGCCTTGAACCGCATAATAGACATAAAACAGTCAACATTTAATAATATTTTATTCGACTTTGTGTAGTATTTTTTATTCAGTGTATTTTTATTGATTTATTGAAGCTTTTAAGTTTTATTTGTTGTATTTTAATCGTAATCAAACGAGAAATACAACGGAGATAATTAAGTATTTGTAATGGTCGTAAAATATAATTTACCGTGATGTCATCATGAAATCGACCATTGAAATTGAACAAACATTTTAATTTTAACCAATCATAGCCCGATATCGCAGTGAAATTATGGAAAGTTTTACCGACTCCCTTTACCGCGTGAAGTGCATTTGTCTTCTGATCAGTATAGCCAACTCTATACACCCATTTTAATTCCTGAGCATGCATCATTGACAGCTTTTGCTAGCAGGCGGTGGGATACTAACAAAACTATGACTATCGACAATCAAAATAAAAATGGAGGATTCTTCAGAGCTTTTTGGTGTTAGGACAAACGATTAGGAATTCCAAAACACAGAACACAGAACACAAAGAAAAATAGACACTGTGTGTAATCAGTTTTAAGTTATTTTGTAATGAAAGGAGAAACGAATTCCTACCAGACACCCCAATTGAACATTGTACATTTAACTAACTTAATGTGCATTCACTCAAACGATTGCTTTGTGTATTGAGCCAGTTTGGAATAATTTTGCAAATTATGTAACAATACCTACCTAAGTAATCATAAATAAACACGTTGTTCAGAAGGTAAAAGTTGCCTCTCTTTTGTTGTTCTCAGTTGGTATTAGTAAATCTAGATAGCGAATGTAAAAGTAGATTTTTTCGTCTATTTCTGTCTCACGGTTTCGGAATAGGCAGGTATTAATAAATAAGTAAAGCATTTTACATATGTGTTAATATTCTGTGCGCGAATTTCAAATATATATTACTTTCATTCTTATTCTATTCAAGAAATAGTCCTAAACCCGTGTTTGGCTTTTATGTATTACCATTGCCGACAATCGGCAATAGTCTATTGCAAGATAGCTTGAAAAAGTTTAAGTACACATATACAATTATTCCAAATTTTTAAGCCAAGTTTAGAGGAATTATATTTAAATCCTTATTTTATTCGTGAAATATTCCTAATAAATATCGCTGGAGGATCTGAGCTTTCGAGATAAATTCCTCGGTTCTGGTGGTGTGGTGGTTACCATACTTGCCTCCTATACCCAAGATCGCGGGTTCGAACCAGGCCAGGAATCGATGGATTTTTTCAGGCGTAAAAATCCTAAGTATGGCTTCCTTCGGAAGGGAAGTAAAGCCGTGGGTCCCGTGTCGTACATTTGCGGCACGAAAAAGAACCTCAAGCCTGAAAGAGAGGCCTCTGAGTAAAATTTGTCGGCCGTTTCACGCCCTGAGTTGAATGGGACGCTGATGACCTGAGATGTTAAAGAGCGTCCATAAATAAATCAATCCAAAAAAAAAAAAAAAAAAAAAAAAAAAGATAAATTCACTCACTACCTTCGTGAATTTATCGGCAATCTTAGACCCTCTAGTGTTATTATTTGTGATAATATTTTAATATAGCGTTTGTTTCCCTTAGAAAAAATTATAACTCTTTTTCTTTATTGTAGATATTAAAATATTGCATTCTTTACACAAATGTATGTGTTCAACATTTTTTGTACTTATTTTTGGTTATAGCTTTCTATACAATTGTTGCTTTATTTATTTTCTATTTTTAAAAAATTGTGTTTTTGTGACTTCTGTAATTTCATTATATCTTTTGCTTCTACATTAGTGTTGCACCCCCCTGGAGTTTCTTTTCTTAAAAACAAAAAAAAAAAAGAGTAAACCATAGTCGATTTCGAAATTTCACAGTGTATTTTGTACTGAGATAGAGGGTAGCATAGAGTCGCCCTTTGTTCTATTTAGCTATGCAGAACTTTAATTGATGTTTTTAGCAATCAAGTCATGCTGCAACAAAGTGCTTTGTCGCGAGATTAAAGAGTTTGCTATACAGTCGCCTTATGAATGTTCGATTTACACAAAAAGATGATAATGTCTTAAACTTGATATATATACTTTTTTCGTATTTTATTGATACAACTATTTTTGGCCTATGTTCAAACCGTGCGTGGAAAGGTTGCGCGAGTCACCGGCTCTTGTGTACACCCTCCTCACAGAATTACACAATACAGAGTATTAATTTTATTTAATAATAGATATTAATCGATGATATCTGTTAGAAGGTGCCCGTCTGCAGTCACACCTTTTTGACATCTTTTCATGAACTTTTCATTCACTTGCCACAACTCTGTTCACGTAATTTTTCCAATTTCTTCCTAATATTTTTCTTAAGTTAAACTAAAGTATGCGAATTATTTCTACAGGCGTTTTTTTTCCCCTGTTCCAGTGATATACAGTAAAATTGCTCCGTTAAGACTCTGCAATTAATAACAAATGTGAATCAATAGCCTGTATGACACAAAGACTTGATCTCTTAACTGAAGACCGAGCTATAATAATACAAAGAGAAAAATAATACTCGCCCCGTAACAGCAAACTGCGACTGACTTCCACGTGTTATGTTATTATGACACGCTATTGCTTAGGTTTTGGGCTCGCAATGTATTTAGCTGTAAACGCAGGATAAAATATGCTGTGTCATAACCATCATATATAAATTAACTAGTATCGTACCAAACACCTTTTTCTTTTAATTGTATATCAAATTTAGAAATGGAAATGTTATATTTTGTTGTCTTTCACTTTAAGTTACGTACAGTTTTATGCGTTCAAAACACAGTCTCTTTGAGCCATATTTTGATTATGAATTTCCCATTTCACATAGGTATGCTCTTTTAAAATGTGAATTTACGAAACGGCTTGTATTTTACATTTTGTCAGTTCTATTCCCAACAAAATTTACTTTGAGCGTATGTGGTACCTTCATGTAAGCTCAGTATAAAATGGAGGGATATTAAAAGTAGGCTTTCTAACCAGAGAAATGTACAAGTGCTTAGCTATTGTAGTTGTAATACTAAACCGTTTTCGGTGAAGGGCCTGACAGGGTTTTAAAGATAATTGAAGAAACAGCTTTGAAAGAGCAACGTGCTGAAGGAAAACCACACTTTTCAACAAAATATCGGAAAGACTGAATCGAATTAACGGGGTAGTGTCCAGGTGCATTTAAGTTATAAATCCTCCATTTTTTTTCTCACTAACTAATGACACGAAAACTATGAAACTTATGCCATTTAACGACGTAATCTCCCTGCAGCCGTACACATTTTTCATAACGTCGACGACATGATTTCATGGTCGCTGCGAACGCTTCTGTAGGAGTCTGTTTTGACCCCTGGAAAATCGCTGCGGCACGGCTAGTGAATGTGTTACCACAGAGAGTGTCTTGCATCGTTGGAAACAGTCAAAAGTCAGGAGCCAGGTCAGGTGAGTAGGGAGCATGAGGAATCACTTCAAAGATGTTTTCATGAAGAAACTGCTGTGTCACGTTCGTCCGATGCGCTTGGGGAGTTGTCTTGGTGAAAGAGCACACGTGCAGTCTTTTCCGGCCGTTTTTCACGAAGTAATGGAAGGAGCTTCTTAAAATATCTTCGTATGATGCATCTGTTACTGTAGTGCCCTTTGGAACGCAATGGGTAAGGATAACTCCATCGCTGTTCCAGAACATGACCACCAAAGTTTATCTGCAATGGCGCTTACCCGATTTTTTTTTTTTTATGAGGTGGATTTGATGCTTACATGGAACAGACTGGCGCTTCGTTTCAGGACTAAAAAACGGCATCCATGTCTTATCCATTGTCACAATCGATGAAAAGAACGTCCCATACGCGTCTACATTGCCTGGCAACATGCGACGCGCGCAGCCTTGTGGTCGTCCGGCAGCATTCGTGGCATCCACCTGGAGAACACTTTTCGCATTTTCAGGTCTTCACGCAGGATTGTGTGTACAGATCCCACGGAAATGCCAACTTTGGAGGCGATGTGTTCCACACTCATGCAGCGATCCTCCAAAACAACTTTCTCCACTCGCTCGATCATGTCGTCAGACCGGCTTGTGCGAGACCGAGATTGCCTTGGTTTGTTGTCACACGACGATCTGCCTTCCTTGAACTGTCACACTCATGAACGCACATTAGACACATACATGACACCATCACCACATGTCTCACTCAACTGGCGATGAATTTCAATTGGTTTCAAACCACCGAATGGAGAAAGCGAATGATTACACGCTGTTCATGTAATGAAAACGTCGCCATTTTGAAGTATCAAAACAGTCCTCACTCTCGCCGCTGCCGCTAGAGTTCTGTGTGCTATACAGTTCTGTTACCTCTGTCACGCATTTACACGAGTGCTCGCGTATTTTAAAATAACTTGCATGTTTCTGTTTCCATCCCTGAGAAAAAAACCGGAGGTGTTATAACTTGAATGCACCTCGTATATGAACCATGTATACAGAAGAAAAGATAGGACTAAATGTGCTACAAAAGTAACTAAGGGAAGAAAGTGCTTCGTATGCCTTAAATATCATCTCTCAGAATAAAATTTAATTTAAAGCTGATGTTTTTAATGATTAAACATTCAGTAAGATGGTGCACTGATTCCAAACATACATGTTTCCTTCATAAAAAACTGAAAGAGACATGAACTGAATATGAATAAACAAGTAATATGGTATCATTAGAAGAGCAGTGGGCTCTTAAGATTCCAGGCACATTTTCTTATGGTGATGCGACCGCTACGTGAAGCTCGCTTTCTCTTATACTGCTGACATTGTGTCAGCAAGTTCATTGCTCTAATTCCTCTGGTCAACATCGTGAAAATGGGTGTTAAGGCTTAGTGCAAACACTTCATCAACCTTTAAAACTTGAGCGAAGATGTCTTGGCTGATGTGTAAACTTCTGCTAAACGCGTTAAAATGTTCTGCAACCGACTGTTAAAAGAGTTTGGAGATGTCTCTGCGCTTCGTGCTAGTTCTTATTTGCAGTCTTT
Source organism: Metallyticus violacea (assembly GCA_030762175.1). Taxonomy (NCBI): domain Eukaryota; kingdom Metazoa; phylum Arthropoda; class Insecta; order Mantodea; family Metallyticidae; genus Metallyticus; species Metallyticus violacea. The sequence goes on from CM060837.1 coordinate 54,637,687, forward strand.
GCATCTTTGTACCCCGTCTCCGTAGAGAAGATATCACGGGAGACTAATCACAGTAATATAACACAGATACAAAGATTTTAATACTCTTGTTTTTCGGTTCTCGGTAATTTATTATTTTCTGAAAAAATAAATTGCGCGGTAAATAGCAAAATAACATTTTTTTTTTAATTTTAAAAACTACAGTCTGAAATACTCGCTAATAATTTGTCTGAAATTTCTGTATGGTATCATTTTGTACACCAAATGGTGTTTATTTTCATCGATTAGTATCGAAGTACGATTCGGTATCGATTATATAGGGAATAATGCAGATAAATGCACTAGCCTTTTTAAATGTGTTTAATATTCAGTAACTATTGCGCATCATAGACTTACCATATTCGCAGTTGTTTTTTAGAATACTCAAAGCTTAGGGGAAAAAAATAGAAATAATATATCTGAAACTATTTATCTTAAAACTTAAATAGCATCAAGTATTTAATAACAAAATATATATAAAAAATAAAACATCGAGAAGAAAATGAAGGTGCTAAATGTTATAAATAATGTAAAACAATATTATATTATCATTCATACAAACTTTTATCCCTAAGGTATAACCATATTATTATTATTAACATAATTTGCACAGAAATATCCTAACTGAAAATAGTTTTTATTCCTTTTGTATTATTCATGATGTTACGTTGTAAGAACGTGATAAAACATAATTTTAAGAAACCTTCAAGTAAACTTAGTTACAAATATCAGTAATTTTAAGAGTCTATCAAACGCTTAAATGTTATATTGTAATTTAAATGTTGAAATGCACGTATTGCACATCCGAATGTAATTCACACGATTATCGTAATGAGTCTTTAAACAAGTGTGTTACATACTATTTTTATACCATCAAATCGTAATGTAATTTATTTTCAATTTATTATAAATTATGAAAGTTAAAAATAACGAGAACTACAAATATATAATAGATTAGTATTTCTTCATACTTTTGTATAGTAACGCGTTAGTGTATTTTTAGTTATTGTGGATTATATTGAAACATTTAGTAGCTCGATGATATGAAACCGCCACGGATGGCCGAGGTCGTTAAGGCGCGGACTCGTGAGCGGGAGGTCTGGGGTTCGAATCCCGCCAGAACCGTACTCCCTGACTGAGGTTTCTTCCAGGTTTTCCTCGGTCTTCAAAATGGCAAACGTGGGGCTTAGGTCTGGAACATTTCCTTCCTTAAAAATAAAAATCCTTTCCCAATATATCATTTCGTCTCATGTATCACCTCATGGGGTGCCTCAGTAGTAAACGAACGTTAAACACCATTCATTAATTCGATGATATGAAGGTTAATTGAAAATTATAATGGGATTTGATGAAAGTGAAAAAGGTTTTGAAGGAACTCCACCCGAGGTGGTTGAAGCGGCTATTAGAGTAATTAAAAAAAACGGAATGAAGAAGAACGTGATTTATTCACAGCCTAGTGCAAACATAAATAATTTAATTCAAATACTAAGAAGGAACAAGTATCTATTGACCAGAAAACAGTTATGATTTTTCCGAAAATGGATTTTGGAGTCCAATGAAAAGAATAAAAGTCACACAAAATATGAAAATACTGGCAGAAAACGCATAATCTTAATTTTAGATCACTTATTTTAAAACACTAAGGAATAAGATACTTTTTCACCACCCTGTATATGTTCCCAATACTGTAAAATTGGTATATTTTTTCCGTTACTTCTAGAAATAAAATTCATTTAAAGTTTCTATTGTCATGCAGCACTTAAAAGTTTCACTGGCTTGTAGTACATCCTGTCACGTGCTCTTTGAGATAGAAAAAGCGATAGCCAAATACAGACGTATCGTTGTCCAAGTTGGATGGCATGATGCAAACGGAAGCAATCAAAATGTAAATCAATGGGAAGGGTCTCGAGTTTGTCGGCAACGTACTCATCGATTTCTATTTAACAGCGTGTTGTTATTATTATCTTCAAAAATTTTCGTATTCTTTAGGGGCAAAACTTCCGTGTCCCCCGCTTACCACAGACATAACACACAACATTACCAAATATTACTTCAAAACTAAATAATTATTTATTTGGAACTCTTTTGTATCAAGTACCTTAACAACATTAAATATGGTTTATCTCTGTTCACAATGGTTAGTATAAGAAATGTTTTGAATATTGAATTGTATTTTAAGCATTTTCAAACAGTAGGCAGCAGTAAGGTTCGTAATTAGTATATCTAAAAGTGGTCAATAGGGGTAGTAAATAACACAGGACGTCATTTTTAATTAATTTTGTTGCTATTGCGTTTCCAAGTATTAATATGTGACCTGGAAAATTCCACTGTCTATTACATTCGTTTAAGGCCTTGCTATTCGTGTGTAGGGTCTCACTTCATGCAGCATAATGCGCACCGCATGGGCCAGATCTAGATGGGTAAATCAAGATATAATTGACGATCTGTAAAATAGAGTAAACACTAGCACGTTCTTATAAATCAAGAATATAAATAAATAAACTAAACAAGTAAACCGATAAAATAATTTTGCAATATAAAAAATACAAATGTGCCTAAAATGCCCAACTTTTTAGGGAAAAAGTTTAAAATGTGCACGGTTGGCTGCGATACAGGCGTTGTAGCGATTAAACCCATTTTATTCATTCTCGGAAATTCTGCTTCTGAAATTTTGGCTTCTCGTACGTTGTTTTGCAATTTGTTTAATCTTTGTAAATTTAATTTTAAACTGCTCTATAATTGAAGTGTTAGGTCTGGAGGTCGAGCAGCCATGGTCCTTTTCTTATACTCTAAGTAAATGTTTTTGAACGATATAACGCCTGAGCAAGAGAAAATGGTGAAACAATTCAACATTATTTTAAGAAAAAATATATTTTTAAAATGCTCAAATTTTAAATTGCAAAACTGTTGTACTAAGTTTACTATTTCTGTTTATTCCTTAATGCTAAGATTTAGTTCGTGTATTTTTGCTTTTTAAGAATGTAATCGAAACAATAGGTGTAGCGTGGTTCGACTGCCAACAGCCGGAAACACTGTGCTATACAAAGTGAGGTCCAAACAAACAAATATAGACAAACACCTTTTATGAATTTTTTGTTTTTAATATATTTAAAATAAATTGGGAAACTTTTTGCATATTATATGGTTACTGAGGTAGTATCTAATTTATTCGTGGGCTGTCAGCTATGCTTTACAAAAAGTTCAAGGCATTTAAAAAAAATGTGGAACATGTTTAGAAATTAAATTTACCGAATAATATATTTACTTCATGATTTGTAGACAATACTGTGATAGTCATTTCTCGGGGATGTAGTATGGTTTCTATATTCACAGATAAACTCTTCTTTCTGTATTTACACCTCCCTTAACACTGCTAAGAAATAACGTCAAAACATCAGGAACCATTCACCTTTTGTACTAATTACATTCTACTTCCGGTGACTGGGTTTATTTATTAGTTACATAACCGCAAGCAGGAAAAGCGCTTCTAAATCACACCAGATAAAAAGAGGGATAAGATGTACTTTCTCGGTTCATGTCCTTGACCTATGATCTTGGGGCGCCTACATATTATAATGCGCGAAGAGGTCAAAGTATTTTTTTTAGATAACAGCGGTCAACACGATGATTCAAATAATTTAAGCTCTCAAACAGAGATAGGAAACTACCTTTATTATTTGTCAACAGCGGAAAGAGTCGCCCTACATAGAACACAGGGTGTTCTTTAAAAATATATTTGTTGAAAGGTTGACGTAATCATGCTGGAACACATAGTCCATATACTTCTGGTTTCTTTTTGTTATTTTTGTAAACATTTTAATAAAATATGTTTGCGACGTATTTTCCATTTCATATGAGTTTATTTAGTGCGATTGCCACTGTACTGCTCGTATTCTTCCTGAAATTTACTGCGTGACATTTGAAATAGACAAATTATTTTCTTAGTGTGTTTAATACTGTAGGTTTAAGTTGTACATTACTGAAGTACATAACTAAAGAACCGAGGTAGCGGAAAACTAAACAGTTAACAGGCTTTGCAAAATGAATTGCAGTTTTAATATCTTTCAATGCCTAATCCGTCAAAAGTAAGTGTTTCAGAAAAGCCAACGCTTGTTCGGAGCAATTATTTATTAGAAGTTATTAATACAAATAATATTATAAGATCTTCTGGGATTATTGATAAATTCCTTAAACATAGCTACCATGAAGTTCAGAACATCAAGTAATATTTATTAGCATAATTACATAAATAAAATTATAATAAAATAATATATTCTTGAAATTCGCTCAAAATATTAATAATTATATAAAATCTGTAAACTGATATTTATTGATATCGACATATTCAAAAAATTTTAATTCTAAAATAGACTAGAATCAAGTATTTCAAATCGATTTATTTTAACTATTCCAAATGAGTAAATAAAATAGAGATTTACCAATGCTAATCGCTTTTAATGCGCTTTAATTATATTTTCAAAATGGAAAATAATTAGTTTAAAGGTTTTAAGCCATTTATTTGGATGCACACTAATTAAATGAGCAATTATTAAAGACGCAATTATCAAAAATGAATAAATGTTGATTGCTGTTGCTGCGATTAATCGATTCTTTCCCATGGATTTGCGGAGAAACAGACGCTGTGAAGACAAATTCATGTCCAGGTGGAAAAATTATATTAAGCTGTGATTGATTGAAATTCAAACTTTCTACATGGTAGACAATATGACGACATTACATAAGTGAAATAGTCTGTAGTACTATGAGTTATAGAATTTATTTTGAGAGAACCTGAAGCTTGAGTTACATTTATTTTGAATATTTATCGAATTAAATAGGAAAAATAAAATAATATATTCATAAAGTGCGCTTACAGTTGTGAAGTCTAATGCCGCATTTTAATTTCCGCTGCTTCAGTTACCTTCCATTTGTTAGGAAAGAGATTAATTGGAATAATAATAAAAAACAGTATATCTTGTAAATAGTTTTAATTTCGACTTTCATTTGTTCGACTGATAGTGGAAATTAAAATGCTGGAAAGCAAATTTACAGTTGTAATAGCATTTTATGGTTATAGTGTTTGATTTATGTAATTGTATTCGCTAACATTTTTAAATAAATACAAATTGAGCTCCAGATAATATCAAGATAAGCATTTATTTCCAATATATGCTGATATTTTCGTTAAAGAAGCTATAAAGATATTTCAGTGCGCGGTTCTGATGAATTTGCCTAAAAATAATTACACATAGGTGAAATAAATGAAAGTGATGAAATGGAAATAGGGAGCTGTGATTGGTTGTAATTCCTGATATTCTTGAACCGGATTGATCACAAAATTATGGGCTAAATAATTATTTTAAATATCTCCAGCTTTGAAAGATGCACTTTGGATTACAGCGGTCAACATGCTTTTTATAAGAACATTTAATAGTGACTAAATTCCTGTATTTGATCCTAAATTCAGATATGTACAAAATTATCATCAAACATGGGTTTCGGTTGCAATCACTTCATTTTTAATGCTTATCGCCTGCTAACTTTATATTTATATCATAGAAATGAGGTTTTCTTTAATGCTGGAAACCAGAATGCCAATACTACGCAGTTTATTCCTGTTCTGATATGTTTGGATGTTGCAATGTCATATAAGCAGAGAAATGAGCGTATAGTAAGAAATTTCCCTTTAGGCCTTGTATTTTGTATTGTGTTTATTTTGACAGTTGTACAAAGGTTCAATATGCCAAGAGATGTTTAAATCATGCAGACATTTCTGCTATATAAGCATTGAACTACCCCTCAACTTTCAGATGCGAAATTTCATGGTACATGAAACATTATAACTATATTTTGGATATAAAGCTGACGATTTTGATAAAAACTGGGCTGCAAATCATGTGTTCGTTGTCTCATTGTCCCGCATTCTTGCGACGTGACCGCTCCATTGCCATTTGCTTCTGGTAGCTATTTGCGCGATGTCTTTGAGATAACGTTTATAGGTATTTTGTCTTCAAAGTTATTTTCGGGATCTTGTGTTACATTTTTCTTTGGAATATTTGAATTTTGTTATTTTGTTAGTGACCATACCTGACACCCATATAGTAATACCAGGTACACAGGTTTCGAGCGTCTGGAATCTGATTTTCTTAATGTTTAGTCTAACAATATAAAATTAAGGGACCAAAATGCTCTTCAGGTTAATGAGACCCTTCTTTGCCCTTCTTTTCCCTTTTTATAATGGAAGGAAATCTGCTGTCCTAGGTGTGTATATTCGGTTACATGTATGAGAAATGTTCCATCTATTTTTATCGGGGTTTCAGGTCCGTTTGAAATTAACTATGTCTCAGCTCATTTAGAGATACATGGGTATTACTTTTATAAAACTTTAAAGTGACAGAAAAAAGCTGCATGGAAGTTCATTCGAATTCAACATAAAATACAGTTTATTTATTTAATTAAAATTTTTAAGCCGGCATAATTAGAATTTGCGTTACTGTTACCCCTTACAAACAAACAGGGGATCACCGTTACATGATAATCTTTTTTTCTCTCTTCTTCAGGTTCAAAGTGATCCATTTTACTCTGGATTCAAAAAATGTTCCAAAGTTTACACTTTCCTTGAACTATTTCAACGCGTTATCATTTGGTTCTGGATGTATAAGTGCAAAATTGAATTTGGATTCAGGAAGTTCCGGATTATCATTACATTAATTTCAAAAATATCTGAAAGCATTTACAAGACTATTGGAGATCTTGAAATATATCTTTAGCGCATGTCGAAGTCTAAAGTTTATTTTAGTCGTGAACTTGACGAAAGCTTTTAATCGAGTTTATGAAACAACGATTTTTATGTTTATGAGAATACAATTATGAATTCCATTTTACGAATATGCAGTTAGTCGGCTCTCTTTACTGCAGCCCCAGCCGCGAGTTCTTTCTTCCCCACATCCTTGACGAGTATTTTGCGCTAAGAATAATCGGCAAATTCTCCGTAGATTCGATGCGGGGTGTATTATAATATTACAAACTTCACTCATTCAATTAGCGCAAAGTTTTGATATTGTTTCTGTAAAATTTGGCACTTTAACTCGAATGTTGTTTTAAAATTTCCTATTTAATTATAATTGCTTCTGATGGCAATTATAATAATAACCGTATCTTGTTTCAGGTATTGTTTAATGCCAAGAATAGCATATTCAAGGGTATCAATATTACAATTAAAAGGACTCCAAAATTACATGCATCAGTGTATGTATATAGATATGTCTTTTTGACTAGTAAGTAATATTCAAATTATATTTCTATAATACCATGATTGACAGTGCATGTATGTCTTTGTTATGTTTTTGTAAAAGGAATGGAAATGCTGGACTTGTCAGAAAAGTTAGGAGGACATTAGATTTACCTGAGAAAAGGGTCCTTTGTTAAAACCTTAACCTTTCAAACCCTCCAGGACTGACTTGCCGGTCCCCAAGGCGCCATATGTCATTAAACTGTAAACGGCTAGGAATATGAGTTCAATTGGTAACTAACTTGTCGTCAAAAGGAAATACCGCATACCGAAACACCTGTTTTTACAGAAACCAAGACTTTAGCTATTTCAACAGGAGGCCGCATGTATGGTCGATGCGTGCTATATCGCTGGAATCTGGAAAGGTGCAGATGTCTCCGACTTTGATAGCGGGAGAATTGCAGTTGTATATTTCGAGGTAAAACCCAGAAACTTCAACCAATCAACATATTTCAAAAACCCGACGAATAAAAGCAAACTTGTAATAAACAATGCACTTGTGTGATCCAATACTATTCTAGAAGGAACCTAATTCAATAATATTTAAAGAAATCAAAATTTCGCGAGGGAGGAGCGAGTTCGCATAAGAAATTTCATATTATCTATAAGAAGTTAAGTTTTAGGCAGTCGTGACAGAGTAACAGCATTAGTGGCAATTAGTCAGTATCTGCAACAGTCATCAGTTATTCAGTGTCATAGTATAATAGTTAAACCATCGCGAAGAGTCAAAGTAAATCGTTCAGTAAGTGAGAGTCAGTCAGTTGGTGTGAGAGTCACGCCAATTATTGATAAGGTGACTGTTAGATTTCAAAATTGTGTTAAAGTAAATAAATACGCGAGAGAATACATTGAATTATAATCCGAAGAAGCACAGCATGTTCCAGAACCTTCCAAATTGTCAAACAAATAAATGTCAAACCAGAGACGAACCTCATATTATCACAGTGAACCACCCCCTTCCTCCTTAATGACAGTACGTCATTAAAAACAGTTCAAAATTCCCCCGAGATCCATCCTCTGCATTGGAACCAGAGAGTTAGGAAGCATCGAACTCATGACTCCAAGACCCAAGGCAAGACAAGAAGAGCATCAAATTGTCTGCTTAAATAAATAATAATAATAAATTTCCATATATAACAAAATTACCTCCCTTACCATAATTACGGTTCCAAACTTGGGGCCTTTCTATATGTTAGCAAAAATATAAATTTATTTTTATTATAATTTCCTGTAAATAAACTATGCTGGGAGTAACAAACCGTACCTTTGGAAGCATGCTGTACCGAGTCGCCTACTTATCTACAAAGGCTCCTGTTTTTATGCGCATCATGTATTTTGACTGCGATAAGCATCATGGATGGATGGTCACAATGCATATCAAAACTAAATACCAGTTGCTCAATACACTTAAATCATGACGCACGTGCTTGTAGCTTCTATCGCATTTCTAGGCATTTCTGCAGTATCGTCAGCGTACTTTGAATGTTACACAATTATAGAAACTTTATTCAACTGGACAGAAACGTATTTTACTCTTACGCGATCTCCTATGGCGCCATTCTGTCAGATAAAAAAACATTTGGATTACACATTACCGATTCGTCTACATCTTACTTTGTATTACATGGGCTCTCTTTAGAGGAGGTAAGAAAAAGATTACATATCTTGAAAGTATTAAAAATAAATAACTTGAAATTATAAAACGAAATGTATGTAATATTGTACACATGACACATATAAAGTCTAGTCGGAAGCGTTAGCGCGCTCTCCTCTGTACCCCAAAATTTGCGGAATCAAATCCAGCCCAGAGTAGAAACACTTTTCTGGAGGTAGATATCGTCAGCGAAAGTCCTTCGGGAAGAACTAGCTGTGGTTTCCATGTCGTTCGGCGCGTTAAAAGGATACCTTTCGTGAAAAAAGAAGTCTCTGGAAAAAATGATCATGTTTCATGTCCAAGTAATAACTTTGTTTTCTACCAAATGGAAATTGAGGCTATATTTGCAAGTGAACATTTTTATACTATGGAGAACCATTTCACAAACTAGACATTTTGCTGTTGCAATGCGTTCACATGCAAATACATTTCTTCCCAGACGAGCACGAAAACAGGAAGGAGATCTGCGATTTCTACTCGTTTCCGCACCCGATATGTTTGCAGTTTAACAAACAGCCACCACCGTCAGAACTTCGACGCGTACCTGTGCGGCTCGCTCCTGCAATGCGCTCCAAAATACACAGTTGATGACCTCTAATCTTTCGATTCGATTCGTTTTATTTAAGGACGCTCTTTAACATCACAGGTCATCAGCGTCCCATTCAATTCCGGGCTGAGACGGTCGAAAAATTTTGTTCTGAGGCCTCTTCTTTCAGGCTTGAGGTTCTTTTTCATGCCGTAAATGTACCACACAGGACCCACGGCTTCACTTCCCTTCCGCAGGAAGCCATTACTTAGAATTTTTACGCCCGAAAAAAATCCTGGCCGGGTTCGAACCTGCGACCTTGGGTTTAGAAGGCAAGTATGGTAACCACTACACCACCAATACCAACCTCTAATCTACAGGGACAGAATTCTAATTGGGCCAAGTGGCCATTTACAATTTAAATATATGCTTTTTTTTTTTAGTATTGTTTAACGCTCGTTTTTACTACGGAGACACCACTAGTGGTGGATGGTGCATGAAAAGAAATGATTAATTGGAAAAGGAGTACTTTTTAAAGGCAGAAAGCACTTCAGGCTTAAGTTTAGGGTACCTCCTCGGTATTTGTCATAGGACTGAAGAAAACCTGGAAAAAAACCTGCCAGGGAGAATGGTCCTGGTGGGAAACTAACCCCAGACCTCCCGCTCACGAGTCCGCGCCTTAACGACCTCGGGCACTCGTGGCTGTGGGATTATGCTCTTGGGTTGTTCTAAACCCAAATTCGTGTATAACGTTGATGTATTATGATAATGGTTCCTGCATTATTAGCAATTCTCGTGGATTAGTAAAACCTAGAAATATGTTCTTATGCTCTTAAACAAACTCCCCTCTCCCCCCCCCAAATAAAACTGTTTGTGGTTAACAGATCAGCATAACTTAAGCAATGATGTTATTACAAGCTGTTTGTTATTGCGCCGGAGTTATTGCTCTATTAGTGAATTAAATATTATTGAAATGTATTGTCAACAGGAGTAACCCACTTGCTGAAGTGGTACTTAGGGAACACATCATTGTAGAAACGGTAAGAATTACGCAAGCAGAGTTTTTACGAGTGAATGCAGCAAAGTGTATTAAATATTTTGTGTGACTGCAGTTAAGCCCACTTCCATCGCTTATAACTCATTATTTAATAAAATTAATATCATGTGCACAATATTATTGTTCAGGTTTGAGCGAGTAGATATGCGAGTAAAGCCTGTTCAACGATTGGGCCGGTGACTGGCGCGACCTTAGTTTCACGTGTTTTGTATTCACCTGCAGATACAGGCCAAAATCGATTAAATTCAGTCTTATTGTCAGATGAAGTTATTATAGGGGAATATAGAGTCATTAGTGAAGACAATTTTAATATATGAAATAAAATCACGGGGACCGTCTAAGAGGGATAAACAAATCTATAAATAATATGAAATGAATTTTAGAAGAAAAAGTTATAGAATATCGAGATGACAAACACTCACAAATAGAAAAGTATATAAAATGAAATGGAATAACATTTTTGCTTATTTCTTTTGCACTACTAGCCAGTACTTTCGCCATGTCTATAAGTACAAACACGAAGAAAAAAACACAAAAATAGAATAAAAACATTATTCATCATTTTATTTCTATATTCAAACTCTTATATAAGATTATTTAAAAAGAACACAAATTTATACAATGCTTTAGATTAACAAAACCGTTATACTTATAAAACAGCACCATATTAACTTTGTCTATAATGTCTTAAGGAAATTCTTATTAGAGCAGTAGCACAGTTGTGCAGCGTAATAATTGTTATAAACTATTTTATAAGCAGTTTGCTATTAAAGCGAGGAGAGTTGGAGAACCGTGACCAATTCCTGTATGTTGTCATATCTTTATGTTTTTCCACAAACCTTACATGTTAATATGTGTATTCCCAAGGACACAGAGCCTTGCATGCTCCATGATGAGAAATGTGTGGGTTGCAGCAATACGTCTAATGCGCCGTGTTTCAAGAGTTAAGACAAGTTCTTAGGGGCTTCAAAAGTTCCCTGTCTTTTTCTTGTTCTGCTGTTATTCTAATGCTTTTCAAGAATTAATTAACTTATCCATTTTGCCTTTTCTCGTTTTTTTCTAGTTATTTATTTTAGTCTGTTTTTTAAAGTTCAAATTCTCTTTCTATATTAATTTTTATAACTATTTCTGAACTCTGCATGCATTGTGGATGAATATATTTGATTTATGTCATAACTTGCTCGTTAATGAACCTTTACAAGTGATTTTACCTTTTCCGAGTGCAGTGAATATGTGGTTGAAGAGAAAGTAGGGGTGGGGTTATTTATTTGAACACTTAAATCCAAAGTTCGTACCTTTCTTTAATACACAAAATGCTGTCTAACAAATGGAGAGAAAATTAAGTCGTATGTTCAAGAATCTGTTTATATTTGTAGGAGAAAAATGTGCATCTTTTATTGGATAATAAATATAAATATAATTGTAACAGGAACTTTAATTATTGGGGAAAGTGAAGCACAGAGAACGTTTATTTATAAAAAGATAGTAACTAGAGATAGAAAATTTGCTAACATGAACGACAGATTGCATTAGAATCAATCATACAATGCAGCTGGCTCTGAATTCCGCCTAGTGTTCCGATGTGAACAACAGCAGGCTTCAGGCATGCAGTCACAAACTCTAACGCGTCAGCCTTGTTTCCGAACGAGTTGTTGCTATCGTGGACGCGAAATTTTTTTAGCATTATCCTCACATTTTGGTGGACGCTGAAATCCGCCTAGTGTTTTGATATTAACAGTAAGTAAAACTCTAACCTTCTCCCTATGAACTCTTGTATCCTAACACATGTCAGGTAGACATTAGTTCTTGACGGAATTGTTTCGTCTCTAGTAATAATATAATTTTAGCACTTCTTTTTGCTAATAATATCCATCTACTAACCATTTACATCGTATACATAGCATGGATGAGATAGATTCACATAAGCGAGGCTGTTTTCTCGAGTTTTCCCGAACTTCTCCAATGAGATTCCTCCAACTTTCCCAGCAGCATGGAACAAACTTCTTACCGCTATATGCTCCTACTCCAGTAACACAGTAAATCATATGGACTGAAGTAATTGTCTCTGGAAAGCTGTATTAAAAGTCGCATCTACATTTGGAATAGTATTTTTGGATCTTGCAGATTTGCATCTCGAATTATGAGAAATAGGGATTTCAGTAATACCACCACAACCAACTCTACAGCTTGCAAGTGATTTCGGAAGTTATTGACATATATACAGTGTACCATTGTGAATGTTTCTGCCAAACATTTTGGCCTGTTCTATGTTGGAACATTAAATTAACGTACTCTTCTCCTATTGGGTGAGACTTGGGTGGAATTATTTCGAGAATCGATGTAATGACGAGAATTTTATGGATGGGCCTTCATGCTCTTGCTGTCACAAGGAGCATCGAGTGTGCAAGTTTACTTCCAAATTGTTAGGTTCAATGCTGTCTCCGCAGTGACCAAGGTAATACGTTAAGCTATATTGTATTTTAATTCATTCTTGTGATAGTATTAACTAAATTATACAGAAGTTTAACGTTTTATCACAAATAATATCACGAGAGATCTAGATAAATTACCTGGAAAGCTCGGATCCTCGAAAGATCTGACTATTTCATGAACAAAATAAGAATTTACATATAATTCCTCTAAACTTAGCTTGTGATGCGGCTGTTATTGTTTAAGATTGAAAATTATGTTTCGTTTCACTGGTCGATTTTGATGACGTCACATGAGTGAAATAGTCTTTGTAATTCTGAGGTTGGCACCAATGATTTTAAAAGCGTAGTGTAAAGTGCTTAGCCGTGAAAATGTTCTATATGTGTAAATTGGAGGCGAACGCCATCTCTCTTGTGAATATTTTTTTATGCTATTTTGATAAAGTGCTTAGTCATGCAAGCAAATTGCTGTCTTGGAAAATATTCAAGATTAATGCAGCTTGAATAAAGCTAGTAAAACTTGTTAATGTGAATAATTTTGCTGAATGGAAGTTCGGTGAGCCCTATCGATTTGAGATGTTATATGTTTGTTCACGTTATTCTGCCCAACAATTTAAAATATTAGACAATTATATTCTTCCGTAAATTAAAACTGCCTTTACCCCCGGCCACATCTTGGAAGCTTTCCTTTGTACTTAAATGCTGTGCAGGCATCAGCAGGAGGGTGTCGTATAAGAGGAGAAAAGAAAGACAAGTAGTAGGTAATATTAACGTTAAATGATGAAGTAATGTTTTCCGCTTAACTATTTGAAAATTTCCTTCAGAACAGTCACCTTTAGTAATACAAATCATAAATTTGTATTTTTTTTCGTTTGCTCATAATTAATTGCTTTTATATATAGTATATATTAAAAACAAGTTATGTTAACAGTATTTTAATGCTCCCTGGAACCCCTGAAAGGGCATCGCGAACCACAGTTTGAGAACTACTGATAAAAGGTATTACTGTTATTGTTTTATATTACTTTATTTAAAACTCTTTAATTTGTTTACCACTATACGCTGTTTTGCATATCGTAAATTTTTTATGATTTGAGAAAAGAAATACTAATAATATAATTAATGCTCAAGTGTAAATAAAATACTATTCATAAAAGTAATTTTAATTAATCGGCAATTATTATGCCAGTGGTGAGGACTAGTTAAGTAAATAAAATTATTTGTGTTGGTTTTTTAATTTTTGCTTTAGGTTTGTATATTTAAGTTATTGGTTAACGGTAAAGTCCGTTTTACTTTACTTAAAAAGGTAAATGTTATGTAGCTTTATGGAATTTTGTTCTGCAGTTACAGGGCACGGGGGTTTTAATACTCTAACACACACATACACTATAAGAAAAGAAAGGGGGGGGGGAGAAAAGAAAAGGAAGAAAAAATAAGCAAAAAAAAAAAAAAAACAGCTGGAAAGTCAAACACCTGAATATTTACTGATTAATGTTCGGTCATCCAATTATATAATGACCGATGCGGCTGCCATCGCTTTTAAGGCTAGCCGGCTTAAATAAATCGTGGCGGGCGAGGTTTGCCGAACTGTTATGTTGACTTTGAATCTCATGCCACCCATTCAGTCTCATTTGAACAGCAAAGAAACAACAGAGTATCTAATCCTAGAGTACTATTAGTCTACCTATGAATATTAAATGGCAAATATTATATCTAATTAATCTAATGCACAATGTATGTACCGATTTCTCTCGAGCTGCCAAGAGATTACTTGAAGAGAAATTACCAAATGATCCAGTATGAAGTTGTGATTCATAAATTAATAGCATTGGAATAATTTAGATGAATTATAGATTAGCATCCTTCAATGCATCGATTTCATTACTCAAAAAAAAAAAAAAATGGGTAGTGTAGCCCGCTGGCCACAAGCAAGGCTTTTTGGCCGATGCATCTCCTGCCGCGCATGGGTCATCAGATAATTTGATGAGTTCATATAATTTTTAATTTTAATTCCTCTGTCTGGTGTAATTGCTATAAATAACATTTGCAGAGGTAAATTACTTTGCTAGCGAAAGCATACTTGTGAATTTATGTAGAGTAAGGTTGGAATAAAAGCATACAGCTATTAAAAGAGAACATATATAGGTAAACATCAAAAGAAGAAAATACAACCAGTATAAGGGTATGCGCAAATTAAAAAGGAAAAACGATAGATCAGATTATTATTATTAATATTATTATTATTATTATTATTATTATTATTATTATTATATAACAGCTAGGCTATTTGCCATAATCTGCAAATCAATTATCATTACTGTGGTATGCTTTAAATTTTGTGTTGAAATTACAGAATTCTTTTATTGAACTAGATGGCTTATCGAAACATTTTGCATCTGCGTAATTAGGTAGTTTTTGTTTTGATTTGTAATTGATAATAAAATATTTCTTTCCTATGTTACAGTAATTACTTTTACTTTTGCTTCCTGGTTACATTATATTACTTTATAGAGTTACAGATTAATAATTTGCAGTTCTCTAAAAGTATGCATACAATATTCATTGCACAGTGAGGCACATATAAAACCTTCCATTCTCAAGTCGGCCGTTTACCGGCGCGTTATCTCCCTCCCCCCTGTCATCGCCGGCCTCTCCGCGAACTCGAGACACAGTAAAACTTCACCTTTTAAATCATTGGTACTACAAACAAAATTAATTAATTCTGTATTCAACTTTCACAGAGAAGATGCTACAAAGTTGCTGACACAACATTACCTGAAGAAATTCTCTCGTCAGTTCTTCTGCAATAATGAACCTAATTTCTAGACATTTCCAGCATCTTCTATTAGAAAGGTAGATACAGAATTCATTTATTTTATTTGCAGTACCAAAGTTTTATAAAAGTGAAGTGTTGTGACGCCGAGAATTCGTAGCAAGAGATGTCGTCGACGGTTGGGAAAGGGGAGGGGGTAAGTGCGCCGTCAAGCGGCCCACTTGCGAGTGTAAGTTTTTAATTGTGCCTCGCTGTATTTATGATTACACACATATTTTATTTGTTTTGCGTTCTGGGGAGTGGTTAACAAAAGAATACAAACCATTTATCTAAATGTACTAAAAAAATTATACCTTTTTGCAGAGAGATATTAAAGAGCCTTTTAAATATTATGTAATTTTAAATGTATCTAGTGGTATATTTAATATCTTAATATAACCATAATACAGTCGCTTTTAAAGTAAAATATGTTGTCTGCAGAGATTTATTTATCTGTGTTACATTTCTAGCGAATATATCTTGATTACTGATATAATACGTATAAAGCGAGAAAACATTTAAATGACAGAGTTTAAGATACCCAATTTATAAAACAAATTTCTACAGGAGCCCCTATAATATTAACCTGTCTTTTTGTACAGTTTAAAAATATACTTTTACTATACACAGAATTATTCTAGAAAATGATTTATTTCGTCATAAAAGAACAATGAGATAAAATACGAAGTTTTTAGTTTGGCTGAGTTGATATTGGAGCACAAATCTAATGAGATATGATGCACAACTAAAACGGATGTAATTAGAGTATTGAATATATATTTTTCAATTTAAACTATTATTGTCTATTTGAACTTCAATAATCTGTAACAGTTTTTAACAGATTTTTAACATTTCCAATATAAAGAATGTCTTTTGTTACTCTAGCTTTATCAAAACTATGATTTATATTGTTTACTTTAAACCGTAGTCATATTTTATAAAGTACTTTACTAGATCAACAAAAATATCTAATGTTTTGTTTGGGATGAAATTCATGTATTCACTTTTTATGAATCGTTGCTTTCCATTGTAAGATTTTTCTGTTTTAAAAGAAACTTATTTCATTTCAAAGGGGTTCAATTATAATTTACACCCAAGGCTTTTAGTTTAAAGGCTATTCATTTGTGATTATTATTGACTTAGCCGCATTTATAAATCCTTTAATAAAATATCTAACTCCGCTTAATGCCATATGTTATTGTTGTTAAATAGTTATTTACGATAAGTTTCTAAAATGCTATTTTTGAACGAATGTAAAATTAAGAACCGAGGCAAAGCTTCTTAAAAACACGAGTCCGTAAGAAAATAATTTTATGAATGTATATTGTACAAGGTGTTTTCTATGACAGCACACAATTTATTTTATATAAATATTTATAGACAGAGTGGCTATAAAATCAGGATTTCATGACGGCCTATACCACCATAATAAACAAAACGGTTAAGAAAAGTTAAATAATATTATGAATAAAATAATAACATGAATATTAAATTTGTTACTTATTGTAGGCGTATATTTACGCAATGAAAGATAGAGGTAAATCAATAATTTCTTGCTGAATACATATTGCACATTGATTTCGTGCTTGAACCAAATAGCAGTGCTTAATGTAACTAAATGATTTCTTTAGGCACTAACAGCAACTAGGAAAATGCAAGGTCATGGGAAAAACAACATTTAGCATTTCCTTTATTGCGTAAAACATCTGAACAGGCTGTTGAACCTAGCAATTCTTCGAATATTGATATATATATATATATATATATATATATATATATATATATATATTACCTTAACCCATTTCCCAAGTACTAGTCATTAAGAATTGAGTAAATACACAATAGAATTTTATGTTACATTTTGTTTTTGTATTCAAAGTGTTTTAACATTAAGTTTAAATGCGACTGTTTGATTTTATAAACAAAAGAAGATAGTGATGATATAAAAGTATCGTAATGTGGAATAGCAGCTGACCTATATCATTTCAATCAAAAATATAAAGGGGAAGTGACAAATGCACTGCGAAAGCGAGTATTTAAGTTTGCTTTCTAGCTATCAAATTATTCCATTTTTAAACAAAGAAAGAAAATGCAACCTTGTCATTTGTATAAGATATCCCTATCACCTTATTAAATTAGCATTCGAGATAGGTGCACTATTGCAGTACAAGGTAGAAAACATACTTTCGAAGGCTAAGCACGCCAAAAGCATATAGCATGGTACTACTTACATTTCTGCTTCTGGCGTGACAGCTTGATGGTATACGAGCCGCATACTCTAACCTTCTGCATACGCACTCGCTGCTCACTTAAGTCACCTTTGCTTCCTTGCTAATTAATGGACAATGCCGGGAGTACAAATTGTTTCTACACGACAGCACAGCACACGAAAAAACAAACATTTCAGTAAAGCTAACACGAAACTGTAGAAGGCGACAGTTCCAAAGAATGCTGCCACAAAACAGGCTCCATAACCCACCGCTCTAATGACCGTAAACACACTGGGTTGTTGGTAGCTCTGGCAAGTCGAGCACAAGGAACAAAGTCCGGCAGAGCATGCAACCCGATAGTCAATTGTTTTTTCTTCTTTTGTTTTTGCTGTACTCCCTCTGTAACGATTAGGGTGAACTAGTACATATCACACCTCAGAGAATATACAAGTTCATATGCACTGAATTCCTGATAAAAAAAAATATAAACAACTTGGCAAATTTCAGCTAGCTATAACACGAAGACGTTTTCTCTTTAAATTTATATCTATGTACTGATTTAAACGATAGGTTTCTAATTCAGAGGCTCGTTTGAAAGCAACAGAGCGTAGCCTCTTATACTAAAAGGCAAAATAGCTCATTTGATTACCATACACATGCTAAACATGGGGTTTCACTACTTTTAGATTGAGATCTAAGGAATGTTCTTCTTACACTGTAAATGGAAAAGAAGATCCCATTCTTTGAGTATATCCTTTATGCCTTTTATAGATATTTCTCTCTTGCATGGTTTATGAATCGATCTTGGTGGTGTAGTGGTAAACAGGTAAACATACTTGCCTTGTAAACTCAAGATCGCGGGTTCAAAAAGACCGATGAATTTTATGGACGTAAAGTATGGTTTCCTTCGGAAGGGATGTAAAGTCGTGGGTTCCGTTTCGTCAATTTACGGCACGAAAAAGAACCTCAAGCCTGTAAGAAGAGGCCTCTGAGCAAAATTTGTCGGCCGTTTCACGCCCTGATTTGAATGGGACGCTGACGATCTGAGATGTTAAAGAGCGCCCGTAAATAAACCAAATCAAAACAACAATGGTTTATGCCTTTTAAGACGAAAAGCTTTAGAACTGACCATCCTCTCATTTACTTTCCTACTGCTTCTCAAGATCAGTCCTTTATTTCCTGCTTTCTCTGTTTCATCGCTTATACCACCCATGGCCGAACGAAAGTTTTGCTTAGCGAAATCCGCCAATGGGGATATCTGATCAAAGCCGACACTAGTAATATTTAGGAAGCAAAGTCCTTCAATGATGAATTTATATATCCTGCTCTTAAACAGACAAACATCTCAAAAATTCATTTTAAATAACTATGACAATGTTGCGTTGCCGGGTGTATTGCAAACACTAGCAGTAAAGCCTGAACCCGATACATCCCTGTTGGCTACATTTATTTACTTGCACTAAGTTCATTACAAATTTTATATGACCTGTAGCTAACTCGTGCTGTCCCAAGCCATACAAATAATAAATTACTTTTTTAATTTCTTGTTAAACATTTTATTTATCTTTTACAAATAATTTTATTAAACTAATTTATCATATATGGAACTTTACTGCTCAATTTATGGACCAACTCTATTTCTTAAACAGATACTTTCCTAAACTATTACTCTGAGATTGTTGGTAACATAATTTCGGATTGCAATTGTTTTTGCCACCATCAATAATTTATTTATGATTAGTTTTTCCTCTATATATTTGCACTTTTATGGAGAAAAACACCTTCGCGAGCATGATGGTAAAGGTACTTCTGGCAAATCTTCTGCCGTGCACGCTTGTGACCATCAGACCGCTGCCTTTGACGCATCTGCCTCGCTTTTCTATATCCAAGGTCATCATATACACAGCCGTGACACAAGTAAATTCTGTGGCATTGGCTCGCCTGTAATAATCGCTGTTTCACTGTCTCAGTTTAAACGCATACTGGTCTCCCACTCGGTGTTCATGACTGAAGTTTTCTGTTTCGTTTTTAAATCTCTAACCGAGTCACTTTAACGAGTAGGCACATATTGCAAACGGAGCGATTGATATTTGTTTTCCTAATTCAGGGAAGAAAAGTTAAACTTCTACAAACTCATGGTGTTTTGTGCTTCAAGAAAATGTTTTCTCATGACATTACAATCCTCATATACTTTGGGGATTTTAAGTGGAAAATGCAATTTGTTGTTATAAGACTCGAAAATGTGCTACCACTTTTGTAAGGAAGGTTATAAACATGAAAAAGCTAGAAGCAGTAGATTTTGAGAATTTTGCAATGAACCATTTGCGATCCAAACAGCTGGAGCAATACAAAAGGGAGGAACAAAGTGCAAGGGGTTATTTTGATAATTAAGTGGTATTTTGTGAGTTTAGTAGTAGTAACGGACGTTTTATTGTGCCAGTTTTGGAATACATTCAAATAATTATAACTGTCGCATGACCTTACCACTGCTTATGCTAATATCGTCCTTATAACAATCAAAATGGCCATGTACATACATAAATATATAATTACATACATACATACATACATACATACATACATACATACATACATACATACATACATACATACATACATACACACCTACCTACAAGCATACAAATCTACGCGCACACATAAAAATATACAAATACTTCGATATATTTACGTTTTCTAATAATACTTTTAAATACATAAAAATAAGTAGAATCTTTACTCTTGAGCCCCCTTCCATTTACTCACACCCTACTCTTCATTATAGCCGACAACCTCCTTTGTCGAGTCTTCTCTAGAAATATTTCCAAATTGAGTATTTCGCATGCACCTACACTCCCCGGCAAATGTTCAAACTTCTATTGGAATTCAAAAATTGCGGTGATAAATACTCATTTCTTAAAATCTCCGTTTCCCTATATTTGCTAAAATATGCCTCTAGATATCGCTTTCTCAGCACAATGGGCAAATTCTTTCCCCGAGAGAATTAGCTGTTTTATTTCCTTACCTAGCCCCTAATCTGAACCATGCGAGACCACTTCTTTCTTCTCTGCCACAGATGTCTAATGTCCCTCCCCCACACCGGATCTATTAGAGCCTGCAGGTTAAGCGATACTTTTTCTGCGCATTGAGACTCAATATTTTGTGTATCTATATCTCGCAAACGTCTGTTAACTATTTTCCAACAATTTTGTGTTGTGTCCTCTCCCCTTAACTAAAGAATGGATTTAAAAATACATATTGTGTATTTAAGAGTACGGTTCCATTCATTCATTTGATGTTGAAGGGCATTTCTTCCACATTTCTCGATATTATTAGTGTGGGCCATGATAATGATGTCGCTCACCAGTGGTAGGTACAACTTCTGTTCGGCGGATTAACAGAAAAATACCATTATGTAAAATATGAAACGATTTAATGTTTTTCTATTTTCAAAGGGGGAAAGTTATAGGTAGCAAATACTGCGCAATATATCGAATACGCCACTGATGTTTGATGAGGTGATCGCATCCTTATACGGACGATGGAATTAGGTAAGCTTTCCATTTAATTAACTTTAAGATCTTAAAGGCATTTGGGCGTTCTAGGTCAATTGCAGTACCTTTTTTTATTTTAAATACTTAATGTTTTATTTTGATGCGTTAAACGTTTTCCTTTGTAATTACGTCCCACTGTGGTAGCATTGTATTGCTTAATATGCCCTTGACTCTCATTCAGACTGTACCAATTGCATAATCTGGATTCCTACTGGGCGATAAAGTCGGCGGGAGTGTATGCTATAATCTTCGACTGTGCTTATAGTGCAGTTTCAATGCATTTTTATAAATAATACAAAAATAATATTAGTACGCTTTTAAACAAAGAAACATTTAAAATATTTTTCATCTGTTTTCAAACTTTTATTGTATTAATTAGAGCTTTATGTCCATCACAAGCATATCGTGTTAGTGATCCGTTGTGTGCAAAATCGATCTGCAATTTCAGCGACATTTATTTCATTAAATTGAGGAAGAAGAAATTATTAAATAATATTCAAGTATATGTGCCACAGGTTAGTGCTTCGTCATCCATAAGAGAAAACGTCTATTCTTTTCATTTCAGAAAATTTTTATAAAAACTAATATTTGGTTCATAGGCACCATTTGCATAACACTGTCAATATAATATTTACTCTACAAAATCCCGTAGATGCCTGTTTACTGTGAAGAGTCGTAGCTATTCATCGGAATTCTTAAGCACTTAAAATCAATTTTGGTGCACTGAAACTACTAGGCCAGTACAAACTAAGTACGAACTCATGCTATAAGCCACCACTCGGCAGGCAAACAAAAACTGATGAATGACAAGCATAAGGAGAGAAAGAATTTGTGGTTCGTGATCTATTTGGATCCCACCTGTTGTCTACAGTCTGGTACCAACATAATTTCATTTCGCTTCATTTTGGATTTAGTGCTTAGAAATTCAGTCTGTAGCATGTATTGTGAACTTAGATTAAAGGGAAAAGGGATATTTCGTATTCATATAAATGAGATGCACTTGTGACTTCAGGGAAATGTGGCATCTTAGTTTTGGAAGTTATATAACATGCCCGATAAAAGCGAACGTTTAGGATCAAAATAAATATTACTTTTAAGATGTGAATTATGTTTTAACTGCTGTTACAGAAATGATAGTTTTGTCTCGGGGATATTCCGTCACATACCTTAATGATATGTATGTGCTTGAATTATGGCATGACTCAAGAATCTACTGTTCATATTATTACAATAATTTCACCACCTTTCACTAGCTGCAAGTATATTTAACTGGGAATTAATGATCACTATTAATTTCACTCTTCTTATGACAACATCTGTTAGTTAACGATCAGGAGAAACCTGAAGTTTTTTTCGTTTCTCACTTTGCTATTGCCTTAGTGGCGAAGTTATGTGCTTATATCATCTGCTTTCGTAACTTGCTGATTCATATATTTAAATACGCAGTTACCTGTACAATCTGCTTGGTTTATTTTGTTTTGAACATTTGCAGAGTCTGTGTAAGTTTGTAGTGAAGAAAAAATGGGTCCAATATTTAGTTTCGCTTCTAAAGAAGACTGCGAGAAAAAATCCAGCTCACCGGCAAGAGAAATCGAGTGCAAGTATACAGGTTACCTAAACCTAGCACGCTATTCTCAAAGGAAAATAACTGATTGAAAATGTATTTGGTTTAAAATTTTAGAAAATTAATAAATTATTTTAGATTTTAGATTTTAAATCACTAAACACGAAAAACTTGAGCGATGCATGGTTTCAATTGGTGCTCATAAAAAGAAATTGTTTCATAAAGTTTACTTGGGTAGGTATTTAAGTATCCGGCCTCGCCGATAAGGACTATTGTCTTCAGAAAATCCTTACCTGGTGTTATACATTTTCTATTAAGTAAATAAATGCAGCTGTAAATTCCGCTCCGCTGTTTTCAGTTGTTCAGATATAGTTGCATAAAGAAGGCTATGTATAGAAGATTGTGACATGCTCCAAATTGAGTTTCGAGCTGTTGTTAAGTTCTTCACAAAAGAAGGACTTATTTCAAATGAAATTAAACAGCGATTGGACGGTGTATATTGGGAAGCATCCCCCTCATATTCTACCGTAAAAGAATGAACCAAACTTTTTAGAATGGGTGGAGAAAGCATTGAAGTCGAAGAGCGTGCAGGTCGGCCCTTGGAAGTGCTCACTCCTGAAAACATCGCTCTTGTGGAAGGAGAAATTGTGGAAGACTGGCGCCTCATAGTTACAGAAATAGCAGCAAGGTTGGATCCTTCTAAACTACAGTCCTTGGAATTATCCATGAACATTTAAACATGAATAAAGTTAGTGCAGGATGGGTGTTTAGACTTCTTTCCTCAGTCCAAAAGCAGCAACGAGTCATCTGTCAGGCATTTTTGGAGCTCTGCCCGGTCAACGAGAGAGAGGTTCTGCAAACCATTGTTGCAGGATATGAAACTATGGTCCTCCACTATGCTTTCATATCCAAAATCAACGGAGTGGCGTAAATCTGGCGAAGCACCGCCTCTAAAAGCCAAGGTCACTCAGTCAACGAATAAGATCATGATCACAATCTTTTGGGACTGTGAAGGAATACTCTTCATTGACTTCAAGGAGAGGAACACCACAGTAAATGGGGAGTTCTATGCTGGCCTACTGTACAGACTACGTGCTTTCATCAAAGAAAGCTGAATGGTGGTGTGCGCCTTTTTCAAGACAACGCGCCTGTGCACACAGTTCCTGTTTCAAAGGAAGCAGCGATGAAATGTGGCTTCAGGGAGATCGATCATCCTCCTTATAGCCCAGATTTAGCTCCCAGTGACTACTTCCTCTTCTCAAAACTCAAGGAGGACTTTCCAAGAAGGAAATTTAAGTGTGACTAAGAAGTAATGGATTCTGTTTAAGCCCATTTTGTAGACAAGACTTCTGACTTGGGGAGGGGGGGGGCGTATTGAAATGTTAATTTAAAGATGTGAGAAGTGTATTGCAATAAAGGGTAACTATATTAAAAAGTGAAATATAGTTTTTGTCTTTATCATGCCTAGATAATGGTTAGACCTACCCTCGTAGTTTATAAATCATAAGCTATGCGTGTTTCATTCCCTCTTGGCACTTGGTTTTCCGTCATAACTTTAAAACTAACGGATATAATTCAATGACATAAGATGCAAAAATATGAAAATTAAGCTTCAATTTTCTTTTTATGTACCATCGGTAACAATATAATTTCAGGCCTGTTGGCATGACCTTTTTCTTGTAGGTAGATGGTGATCGAATGAGATAAACGTTTCATTTTCCATATCTTTGAGATTTTCACTGGCGAATCTACTGGCAGAATTTCTATTTACTGAGGAAAAACTTTCGTAGTTGAGTGTTTAATTCACATACTTCCTCAAGTCAAATCCTTCATAAAGATATCGTTATTGAGAATTTTTCCACTTTCGGTATATTCCAGATGTCAGCTTTGCACCATATTTTTATGGAGTTTGTTTTATTAAGACTGCTCGCCTGAAATTTTATTCATTATTAGATTCAGAATGTTCATTGCAATAAGGATATACGAGGGTATTCGAGCGATTCGATATATTTACCAAAACTTCTTATTATAGTGAACATGAACATAAACGCACTTCATTATACAATGCAGTGTGCGCAGAACTAAAATAAACAGCTGAACAAGCATCTTTAAAAACAAAAGACTGTGGGTGGAGACAAAATTAGCTTAACTAATATCATCGGTGAAATATTTTTAGTGTTTATAATGGGACATAAAAACAAATGAATTAAAATTATGAATTATTGCAAATAAGTAGAGCATTTAAAACATAAACCGACTTGAGACTGAGGCCAAAGTTATTGAATTTAAATAGCGGGAGTTGTATTGAACCGATAATGATGATGATTTTTGGTTTATTTATGGACGCTCTTTAACATCTGAGGTCACCAGCGTCCCATTCAACTCAGGGCGTGAAAAAGTCGACTAATTTTTCTCAGAGGCCTCTTTTTTCAGGTTTGAGGTTGTTTGTCGTGCCGTAAATGTACGACTTCGTACCCACGGCTTTACTTCCCTTACGAACAAGCATACTTACGATTTTTATGCTCGGAAAAATCCATCGGTCCTGGCCGGGATCGAACCAGCGATCTTGGGTTTAGAAGGCAAGTATGGTTACCACTACACTACCATATGGAACTGGAGAATAAAGTTACCTTAAGAGTCATATATTAAGAATGCTTATTTATTCCAATACAGTGGCTTCCCGCCTTGCCAGCGACATTTAAAATCACACACATTTTCCCAACATCTGTCATTCGTGCCCATTCTCACAAATTTATTATTTTTCCCCCTTTTAAGATGGCTTTATAGAGACTATTCCATTCATGTGACGTCATCTTAAAATCAATAATGAAACGAAAGAACATTTTGAATTTTGCCCAATCACAGCGGGATAACGGAGTGAAATTATGGAAAAAATTATCAAATGTAAATTGCTGATAGAATCATAAAGTATGTACCTGTGGTAAATCAACATTTTATCATGGTATAAATAATGTATTCTCTGCAGGGATTCCACATTTTAGTTAATCTGAAAAATGAAGAAACTGCTCCTACATTAAACAGCAATTAAAACGCACATATTGCAGAAATTATCAAAGCTTTCTGTCTGTGCATTTCTTGTAAACGGAAGCTAAATTTTGTAAATGTCAAAACCTTGTTAAAGCGAGCTCCAAGGAGTTTATTTTCTAAAATGTAAAGTACTTGCAGTTTCTTTCCTTTGCTCAGTACTTTAGTTATAGTCATATCTGAGCAATTTTCTAAACGAAATCATGCAAAAGTTTCGACTTTTCAATTTGTCATTTATTATTCAAAAGAGAAAAATTGAAGAAAAACTGCAACACACCTGATTGCTGAGGTTATTTAACAATAGTGGTTCAGAAACAAATTGTTCGAAGACATAACCTCAAAAACTACACAGTGCTATGCATATTCTGAAACATCACATTTTTTTCAGTGCCTTATTTATTTACACTAAAGACTTCCATGCTGACAATTTTCAGCCCTTTTTTCATTGAACATAGCCGCATATACATGACATTTTTTCATCAAAACTGTTCACCATTAGCGTCATTTATAAACACAGCCAAATAAATTGCCATAATGCTTATTAGTGGGCAATAAAAATGCATATTGATTACGAGAGGTAAGTGCAGAATTATCGCACCACCTTTCATAGATGACACGTTAAATGGTGAAATTCGAGTTTACTGTATTTTCTGGGAAACATACTTAAGCAAAGAATGAATATGTGATATCATAGTGGTAGTTCTTCATCTCATTATGCACGTGGAGCTCAAGGGACATTAGAAATTTTCATAAACAGTGCATCGGTCTGCTTTTTCGAAAAAATAAAATTTTTATAGGTTTACCTTATGAGAACAATGCATTTTAAGACCTGCCTATAACTCCTGAGAACTAGCAATATCCCATTGTTGCTACAGTCGAAATGTGTTCCATAAAGTTTACGAAAGTCCATGGTTTAAATTATTCCAGATAAAACAATTCGAAATATTTATTACAATTTATTTATATTCTTATTAAGCATTTAGTTCTATGAGAACGCAGTTATATGACTAGGGATTTAAATTATCGAATGGCTCACTTTCCACGAAACATGAATTTTTAACAAATAGGAATTAATTTAAAAGTGTTACTTAAATAAAAATGTTCAGAATAAAATTGTTTATTGGGCGGCTCCTATTGAGGAATTGAAAAGATTCCTTTGAAATACTAAATTTGAAAAAAAAATGTTACATGTATATTTAGTAACATATTGGAAAATCGTTATAAATGGACTATTCCCAATTATAAATCAAAGCTTTGCAGTTCCACGTTCAGGGGCTAATGACTGTGGTATCAATCTTCGCACCGTTAAATGATGCACAGGATGACGATGGAATAGTTGGCAGGGGAAGTTGGAATTTCCAAAGAAAGCTAATGTCATTTTTTCCGCCACAACTGCAGGCAAGATGTTCCAGAACCCAACAAGGCGCGTCGCTTTTCAATTGTTTAAAAGTTTTTCTTTGCCATACTCTGAAATTATTTCTAACATGTTTTTTAAAAAATCATTACGACTGTTACAATCTATCTTAGCTGGTTCTTTTTTAGTATTAGAAAAAATTCCTTGTAACACGGATATATATTCTATTCACTCTTAGTGTGAAACTAGATTAAAATGCTGTTTTAACTTCTCAAACGCACTGATAAGTGACTACTTAAAATGTAGGTAAACATATCAACGTGATAATAACACGCTAACAAAACATCTGTGATTGTCGACTGTGAAAACACTGCCTATTATATTCAAGGACATCTGTTCAGTGCGTAGCCCCCATACTATGAGGTCGAAACTAAAATGATAGCAGCTAAAGTAAGGAAAAATACTTCCTGTTTTTTGTAATATCCTTGTTCAGAAATGGAATTTTTCAAAAATTGTTTTAAATACTACATATACTTTTGTAACATATGTTAAGCATATTAAATGCTATATACACGTTCTTTCGTTGAAATTGTATCTTATGGTAATGTGCTCAACACTCGGGTGCAGGAGTTATGTATTCAGAGCCTGAATTCCTCTGATATTACCCGTCTAATTTCTGAATATCGTATCATTTCCCAGAATCTGTGCAAAAAGATAGGAATAAAAACAACAAATTGTAACAGTGTAATGGAGTTAAATGTATACCAGCTGTTCATAGAGAAACAAATACGTCGAAATACTCACAACACTATTTGAGGGCTGTAATTTATGAAAAAATATTCTTAATATTGCTACGTGTGACTCACTGTAGGAAATAATTGTTATAATTTTGAATCTATAAATGATGAAATAAAATATTAAAAAATTAGCAATAATCAAGATTCTACATCCTCTCATTAATACCAGTTCAAAGTTTTAGCTTTGAAAATACACTGGGAGGAAAATCTCTTGGATACGGCGAAAGAAAGGCAACTTTATAATACCAAAGAAGTGGTCAGTTCCTACAGGACTTATTAATAATAACTGTAGAGATCTCCGAGAAAAATTTATTGGCAGTTTCACTTTCTGAATTAAATGGAACCCTAGTGACCAAAGATGTTGACTAGTGTCCTTAAATTTAACAATAATAACATAACAATAATAATAATAGTTGTAAATATAAGATACAAAATGAATAAATTTGAAAATAGCAAAATTACACAAAGAGTAAATCAGCGATATCTATTGCAAAAAGATACAAACTCTCAAAGCATCACCCAATAAAATATAATAAATTCATTAAAAGATCTGATGCAACGATGCATGGGCATAGATGTTGATAAAATCTCCCTCTTGAACAACAGATAAAAGATTTGAAAGCTACCCAAAGTAACAAGTGGCAAGCAAATCCAGTTCCCTGCTCATTAAGAGCATTGATAGTCAGTATAGCCATATACATTTTACTATATAGCAATAAAGATTAAAGATATATGGCACTTGGACCAAAGGGCTCACCCTTCGGAGAAGTCTCCGGGACTAACACTTTTGAAAAGAAGACCGAAAAGAAGTATAACTCACGCTCTCCCAGGGATGACTTTTCGTGAGGAAGAGAGGGTTTGTATTGCCTATCAACGTCATAGTACTGTAGAAGGCGAGAAACCAATCATTAGCTGGCTAATGATCCTGACGTCGCCAGGTATACAGGATAACGAAGGTGATAGGGGAAGTTGTTAGACAAGAAGGAAATGCGCACAAAAACAGCGAAAGGTTCATATTTAGCACTTATAATAAAGTGAAGAAACGAAATTGTGAATGTCACTATATCATATAAATGCGCATAAGAAGTAAACAGTATTTCACTTTTAACTCTCACAATTATTCATGCATTCGTGTTTTAGTTACTATGAACCTAAAAAAATTAATACTTCCATATTTGAAATGTATAATTAAATGCATTTTGAAGCTTAAAGAAACAAAATGCATATTTTTATAATGAAAATATTCAGTTTTATTTAATGAATAATAGTTTTGATTCAATAGAACATTAACATCGCTCTCATCATTTCTCCATAAACTTTTGTTTTCTATTTTTAGAATTTAGAATGTACTTGCTGTAACTTCAAACATGCATTTAAAATACGGATCTGCATCTTATTCTGTGTCTAAAACATGACTCTTTTTATAATTTTGTAAATGAGTGAGCTATACAATTATCGACCATTCGCGAGGTGCCTGCTTCCATATCGTAGAGCCTACTTAGTGAATATATATAAATAAGAAATGATATCAACCAGGAGTCATTGAGCCAATAACTGCTGTACGGGAATGTTTATTACTTATTTATTTATTTTTACAGATTTCCCAAACACAATGTTCACTTAATCAGATACAAACCTTACAATTATAAGAAAATGAAAAAAAAATAAAAAATATAAACAGAATAATAAATTAGGTATGACAAAAAGGTTACATAAACGAAGAGAACTAAAACAAAAAAAAATTGGAATGTTGGTACATGATAAGTTCATCAATGTATATTTTGCATACATGCTCACAGGATAAGGCGAAAGTATACAGTTTAATGGTGAATATATTAATAGTTAAATAATGTAATTTATTATATACTGTTTGCATTCTAAGCACAAGAGAATATTTATACGTATCAGTATTAACCCTTGGAATAAAAAAAAAACAAACATTACGAAATTGGTGTGATATTTGAAACATAAAAGCATATTGATTGTCTTAAGTTTGAATCATCAACCTTATTGTGTAATAGTTTGTAAAGGAAAAGTAATAAGAGACGATTCTTTATGTGAGATAATCTTCGGTACTGAAATAATTGAAGTAAAGTGTCATAAGAAATTAAACTAAAAGATTTTTTTTTGAAAAATGCTTACTTTAGAAAGTGCGTTGAATTATTTCAATAAGTTTAACAGATTTGTCAACATAAGGAGAAGCATATTCAAGTTTAGATCTGACAAATGAATTGTTTACAGAATTCTCAGATCATTAAAATAAGATGAATCATGAATAATAAATACCAGATTTTTATGTGATGCACTAAAAATGTTATTAATATGTTTAGTAAACGATAAGTCTTTGTTGAAATTTACTCCGAGATCATTCTTTGCTTCGACTAATTGTACTTTCGTTTTCTCTATAGTGTAATTAAAATCAACATTACTTTTGAGTATAGAAAAAGACATAACCTGACATTTTGATGTATTAAAGGAAGATTGTTTGCTTTACTCCATTTATATAAGGCTTATTAATTGCCTAGGGCGTGGTTACAAGGCAAATGTTTTCTGTTGTATAATAATCACCATTTATCTATGATTGAACTTAGAGTGCTTGTCATGTTCAGACAAGATTTTAACAAAAATTCCTTAGTATTAAAATATCAAAGTGTCAAATGAGTCACGAAACTTCCCTGAAGTTGAAAATGTTAAGCTAAGATGGGGAGAATTTAGGTTAGATTTCTTAAAGAGAAAACCTAGGAAGACATTGAAAGTCATTTGAAGATTACTGCTCCAAGATTAATTTGTTTTTCCATTAGATTATCGACATTGAACGGTGCCCAAGGAGAGCAACTAGCTGAATACGAAAATGCCACAAATGGTCATTACTTGTACACCCCTCTATCTATATATTATTTTTTCCTCTGCGTTTCTAGTTATTATCTTTCCATTGCTGCCCTTTTATAGGTTAGTGAATATATTCACTAATATTCTCACTACAGTCATTGAGTAGAAAGTAGTCAGACACCCTTTTTCGTTGTCTGGAAGTGACAAATAGCTTCTAAGTAGGCAGTTTTCTGCCACAGGACTCGCAGTTAAAGGTTCCGAGGTCTAGAGCCAGGTGAACGGAGAAATATTCTAATATTAAATGACCACTCCACTAAACAGTCATGAGATCTTATTTAATAAATTGAATGGACACTAGTTTGTAAACTTCTAATTTTGTGTATACCACCTTGTTGTTCTATTGATCTTGGATACGTTTATTTAAGTTGTTAGGATACTTCTTTCTTTAATATATTTGCGGTTCGGAATTTTTCACTAGATATTGCTTATATGTAGGTGGTCATCTTTTCTAGTTTTATAGCCTTATCTTTAGTATAGTATATATTAGGCATTCCCTTTATCGGGCGACACAATAAACATACCCTCTCTGCCAATTATATGAAACCCCATTAACCTGGAGTCCTCTTCACTATCTAAAATATGACGTTCAGCCTATCAAAAACCGAGAATGGTAGACAAATTTATTGTTTAGAAATAAATGCATCATTTTTAGTGTAAATTGGATTATTTTATAAATATTAACCATTAAATAATAATGAATGAATGTTGTTTGACGCCCGTTTTTGCTACAGAGGCACCACAGGCGATGAACTCTGATGATACAAGAGATGCATGAGATGAAATGATAAACTGAGAAAGGAATCGTTCCAGGCCTAAGTTTAGGGTACCTCCCCGGCATTTTCCATTTATGAGGACTGAGGAAAATCTGGAAAAACTCAGTCAGGGAGGACGGTCCTGGCGGAATTCAAATCCCAGACTTCCCGCTCACGAGTCCGCGCCTTAACGACCTCGGCCACCCGCGGCGGTATAAAATAATAATGAAATATGCATTAGATACTCTGTTGTTTTGATATACAATTACATTTTTTCTTTATTTGTGGAAGTTTATGTACACTCTGTTACAAATAATATCAAAATTTGTTTTAAGACCTCACATTTCACCCACAAATACTCAGTGGTCTCGTGGTTGCGTTTGTGACTATTAATCCGGAGGTTCTGGGTTCGAATCCCGGTCAAAGGTTTTATTAAGTCTTTAGCCTGGGAAGGCGAATGTTACATTAATACTGCAATTTTAACCTACAGTATTAATGTCCAATCTACAGAAGTCGGGAGAAGGCCAATGCAGTCGAAGCGAAAGTAAAAACTTGAAAAAGTATATAAACTCTTTAAACTAACTTTTATAAATATCTACCATTCAGAAATCGTGAAATATATATGAAGGTCAATTGCATAATTCGATTCACTCACTAATACCACCTAACAAAAACAAAATAGAGATTTAACCATGCTAAATGTACGTATGCGTTTTTCTTTTATTATTACATGCTTTCACAATACCAGCTTGATAGTAGATGGGATGGAATGGTTAGTTAATTTTTTCCTATTAGTATTTTGTGGTTTGATTGTCTTGTATTTGTGGGAAATAGTGTTTGCGACACTGAGAAGAGAAATTGCACATCATGCAGTAAAATGATTAAGATAAAAAATTACGATAAATACACAGCAATATGCGGCAGCAATTGTTTTATTGGGAGAAAATATGTCACATAAATGAAATGGTCACGATAAAGATTTCAGCTTAAAGACACTTTTGGCTCATTTTAATATAGTTTGATTTAACTCTTCCCTTTAAAAATATCAGCAATAACCCTTAATGTATTGTTCATTAGTGATTTCAGTTCCAGTCTGGTAAAGCACGAGATTGCTTGCTTTTGGTAATTTCCGGTTTCAACAGAACAAGTTCAAACCAGCTATAGCTCTAACAGAACGGCAAACGATTTCTGGATAACGAAACCTTGGAGGAAATTTGTTGTTATCGGTGGCGTGTATAGACTTAAATGAACACTATATTATATAATAATTTTTAAAACAAAATTCCTGTAGTTTTTAGACCTTTTTGTCTTACAGATTGTTCAGACTTTTCCGTTGTTTGAACATTTATCCAAAAGAGATTATTTAAGTTCGAAATCGTTAAAATATTAAACAAAAGGACCATACGAGAAACCTATTTAAATGTATATTTTATGAAATGCTTCGAGGATCAACCTTGATTATCGCATTCCTAGACATAAAGAGGGCGTTAAATCTTAAGACATAGACATAATAAAATGCAGAGAAAATGTGCAGTGCAAAATTCAGTCACGCAGGCATTTCTAACAAACCAGGAACTCAAATTAATTTTTTGCATATCTTCTTTGATCATAAAAAGAAGTGCACTTAACATAATCCAATATGAAAAAAGTACACTTATTAATTTATTTGAACGAGACAAAGAGCACCAATACAAATTACCATCTTTTGAAAAAAATTATTTCGCTTTTTTCTGCTCATTCAATAAATAACGGCTAAAGCATTTCACATTATTTAGTTATTTATTTAATATTACAAAACATAGTAATTAAAAATCTTAGGTATGTTATACGTAGCTTACACATACCACTTTACAGAATATTGACCCTTCTGTTTTTTTTAAATAAAAATATTCTCTGGTCCAATGCGATTCTTCCCTTTCATCACGAATGCGGTGGTCGTAACTCTCTGAATATAAATGAGCATTCCGTTAGACCACGGCCTTACAGCCGTTCATACTCGTATAACTCATACCGGCAGTGAAAGCCTACGTTCTACAAATTTATTCTCATTTTATTTTAGACGTAATTTAATTACATTCATTATTTAATTAACATTTAGCATTTTTAATATTTGTACCCTTATCACTTTATTCTTAACATTTGTATCACTAATTCATTTATTTACATGTTTTTACAATTTTGTTAAATTATATCACATTTAAATTTTGTTTTGATGTTGTTTTCATTTTTATTTTATTTCCTCATGTTCATAATAATTTTATATAATTAACTATTTTAAAATTTATTCTATTCTGTAAATGATGTCGTTCCTGGTGCTCTAGTGGGAACCAGCCTTGTTTGGTAGACCTAAAAGGGGGAGAGGGGTCAAAGCACGTAAAAAATACCTCAAGCCTGAAAGAAGAGGCAAA
The DNA here is from genome assembly GCA_030762175.1 of Metallyticus violacea. Taxonomy (NCBI): domain Eukaryota; kingdom Metazoa; phylum Arthropoda; class Insecta; order Mantodea; family Metallyticidae; genus Metallyticus; species Metallyticus violacea. The sequence goes on from CM060837.1 coordinate 54,672,044, forward strand.
ATTTATCGACTCTTTCAGGCTCTAAATTGGTTGGGACGCTGATGACTAGAGATGTTAAAAGCGTTCGTAAATAACACAAATGAATAAGTAAATAAATAAATGTTTATGGCGTTTTAATATATTTACAATGAAAAAGTTTTCTTTATACTTTATGTCTATTGTTACCAGTCTAATCAGAGCGTTTTACTTGCTCTCGCCCTCTGATTTTCTCTTATTATTGAGGCACCACAGGCGGTGAACTGATGATACACGAGATGAAATATATTGAGAAAGGATTTTTTTAAGGAAGGGAACATTTCAGACCTAAGCTGACACGTCGAACAGGCCTAATAATTAAACTTCTTTATTTTAAATTCAAAATCTGTCAAAATTGTATTTTAAATAAAATGCCCGACAAAATTATTTGAGAAAATGGTTTAAAATGAAGAAAATCTTTCCTAATATTGAAATAATTGAATAAATAAATATATAAATAAGCAAACAAATAACAATATTAAATTTTAACAGCTCTTTGCTGTAAAATAAATGTCTTCATGAAACGAAATTTGCTGATTAACCAAATCTAGTTTAAGAACCCTTTGAATATATTTTAGAAAGTAATATTTTTTATAGCTAAAGGATGAATCGCCGTAATCATTTTTCTGCAAAGAATAGCTCAGTGTTTTTCCTTACTTCACATTTCGCTTATTCTACCCTCAGATTTCGGAAAGCTTGTAACATGGTAACAGTTTCATACGTGTTATGAATTCAAATGCATTTCCTGTTCCAGCCTGGAAATTTTCCAACGTTTGCAAAGCCTCGTATCTAATTCTCCGAAATATTTGTTAAATGTTTTATCATCTCACGTAGAAATCACTGGCTTCTGTTAATCTGGTAGCTCTGGCAGCTGTGATTGGCAATCATATCTGTTAGTGAAAAAACCTTGAGTTCGATTCTGGCCTGCTTCCAGTATTTTTATAGAGAATGTTAAATCAGTGAAAAGAATGCGTTATTTATGGTCTGCGGAATACTTGGTTATTTACAGCTGCAGACCAGACATGCAGTTTTAGATGCTTTCTTCAACATCCAGGTGCCTGAGAAATGTACAGTATGCCCTTCATGATATTTCTTAGTTATAGAGAACAATAAAAACGCCGATATCTGTTTAATATATTTCAAAGTTGGACCGAAAAACAACATTAATGTGTAGTATGATGTTCTGTAAACACATGTGACTCACATTACGTTATGTTAGCATTGCTACTTGACAGGTAAATCAACAATGAACATATGAAGCCAAGAAGCGCGTCCTCGAATATGGTTTTGGAACGTTTTTAATACTTACCGCAGAAATCTACAAAGTAATGTGCACGTGAGACTGGGATTAGCAGAACCAGCGTACGTCTATTATTAAAACAGCAAAGTTGAAAGTTTTCATCCCAAGACTTTTGTATGTATTAAATGAAGATGACGCTGATCAGAGAATGCAGTACTGTGAGTGTTTTCGGAACATGGTGCAAGAGGATGAGGCCATCTAGGGAAAGTTTGTTTGGTTCGATGAGACACAATTTAAGTTGAATGGAACTGTTAACCGGCATAACTGTATCTACTAGTGCGTAAACAATCCAAATATTATCATACATTCTATGGAAATGAGGAATTTTACTTCCAACAGGATGGTGCACTACCACATTGCCGCCGAGATTACGTGTTGATGACAATCCTCCAAGGCACTGGATAGGATGAAGAGGTCCGATTGAGTTTTCCACCGCGTTCTCCGGATCTAACTCCGTTGGACTTCCACCTATGGGGAACTCTTAAGGATGTTGTATACCGTAGAAAACCAGTTACTCTGACAGCACTTCGGGAAGAAATTGAAATGACATGTGCTGCAATCGCTGAGGACACTTTCGCAAACGTTGCTCAATCAGTAGTTCAACGTACTCAGAAGTGTATCGACGCCGGTGGTGGGCATTTTGAGAAACTGCTGTAACTGTAAAAGTCTAAGATGATTAGTGCTCATCATTTTCTGTTTGTGTGAATTCAGTTTTGTTATGTTAACACAGTTTTTTCTTTGAATGAAGCGTGTATGCATTTTCGGCACCCTCTGTATATTGTGTGTGCCTGTGTGTTTGTGTGTCTGGTACTTTTAACAATATTTTGTGGCAAGGTGACAAGATGTTAAAACCGAAATTAAAGGTAGTGTTTAGAAAATTAAGCTTAACTTATATTCTCCAAAGCAAAATGTTCCGAGATTTGTCAAAATGCTTGCTTTTTTGATATGGAAATAATTTATAACTCATTTGTTGTAAAACAAAACCTTTGAAGAATATAGCAATGTTTGCTAGTAAATCATGAAAGCTTGTCTAATCGAATGTAGTACCATTTTATGACATTCAAAAAGTCAAGATGTTCATGGAAATCAGTTCCTATCTAGTGATTAATAAATAATAAAAAGATATAATAATTACAATATAATAAGACTACAGTAGTTCAATAATATTAGAACCTAATGTTTAGACAGGCTAGGGAGTCGGTGGTTTTGTTCCCATACTATTCTTGGACATTCTCGGCTGAGAAAATCGAGTTATCATTTGGAAAAGGATATATCTCGCAAACAACAACACTCAACGCATTAATGGACGAGGTGCCCCAGCTACCAATAATATTTCCATTCAAGATAATAATAGGATTTTCCGAAAATTAAGTTAAGCTGTGTTGAAACTTTCACCATTCTTGGAAAAATATAATTGTAGCATTGCTCGTCGCACTTAAATATTCTTTTTATCACCTCCAATTTAATGATTCTCCTACTAACGAAGAACGCCCCCAAAAGCGTACAATATCCTTAATTTCCATCAACCGTCATATTAGAAACATCCTATAAAGTGGCTAAGCACAGTGTGGATAACGGAGAACCTAGATCACGTTAGAACGCGTTTTTTGAAAGGGATTTTGGGGGTAGGTAGGGTTACGGCGAACTGTGGAATTAAAATGGAATTTGAGTTCCATAGTGAAACATTAGCGGTGATATGTTGCCTGTGAATTATGTTGGAAGATCAATTTTTAATTAGTGCAATCTGCTTCGAAGAACAGCATAGATTGGGACCAAATAAGACGTGTCTTCAAAGTGAGAAAGGAATTGCAAACCATCGACAGAGCTGCAAAAATGCCTGACAAAAGGTGGCACGTTGCTGCTTATGGGCAGAGGAAAGAAGTCTTAAGCACCCATCTTGCACTAACCTTATTCATGTTTAAATGTTCATGAATAATTCGAAGGACTGTTGTTTTATAAAGACCCAACCTTGCTGCTATTTCTGTAACTTTGATCCGCAGATCTTCCACAATTTCTCCTTTCACAAGAGCGATGTTTTCAGGAGTGAGCACCTCCAAGGGCCAACCTGCACGCTCGTCGTCTTTAATGCTTTCTCAACTCATTCGAAAATTTTGGCACATTCTTTTACGCAGAATATGAGGGGGGTGTTTCCCCATATACTTTGTTTAATTTCATTTGGAGTAAGTCCTTCTTTTGTGAAGGCGATAATCCTTATCGGCGAGGCCGGAAACTTATGAGCCTCCCCTCGTATGTGGTATATGCACATTTATACCTTCTTTCAATTAGTATGATTTTTTTTTGTATACTTAAGCATAACTTTTGCTTGATGTAATTTCCACCTGAACGGGAGACAGCACTATGAGTAACATTCGTTTAGTTCACTTTCACCACCTTATTTTCCATTTTATGGCATAAATTTTGCACTATTACAATATATATTAATGCTTTTTTCTCAAACTTATGGACAATTTCAAAATTTATTTGTTGTTAACACTTTTTAACGGAAGATATTCAATACATAGCCACCAAAAACTACAAAAATTGCGACACCCTTGAGTCAGTTCGGATCAAAATTATTCTTAACAGTAAGAATAATAAAATAATTTCAGTATTTCCGAACCTCATTGTCGCATGGTGTGTGGGGAATTTAATGTGAATAGCTTCTGACTTGTTAAAGCCCAAATAATCCGTTCATGTTTAATCCCGAAAAGTACTTTAAAGTACTTTATACGGCTCTTATGTATTTCTTGTCTTAAAAAGACGCAATCAAGTTACCTTCATGCACCGTTTTCTAACGTCAGAAGAATGCATAATAGCGTTGTGTCACAGTGTACGCCAAGGCATGGACGGAAGGAGAACGTCTCATATTTTAGATAATATTACGTCACTTGTCAGCTGAGCAGGTGTCATAAAGCGGCGAGAGACTCAAGATATACCAGTACTTTGCTTAGCACTACCATAGTGCAATCAGCTTCTAACATCTACTGTCTATGACGTCAAAAGGTGTACTGCTACATTTCTAAGGCATGTTTTGTGCGAATGCGGAATATATCTAAGGATATGTGGAAGTTGAGATTTCTGTTTAAATGCATATTTTAAAACTCACATGTAACAGGGTGATAATTATAAAGTTTAACACATTTAAAATACGTAAATACAAACTATATTTTACATTTTTTACATAATGTAAAATTATATGCTTTGAATTTTTTCATGTATTAGCATACATATTCATTTTAATAAGTTTACTCTAAAGTTTTAAAGTATCTATGGCAACCTCGAGAAAAAATATTAATTTCAACATTTCAGTAAGGCAAGTTAAACTATAAATATTTAGCAATTATACTTCAAAATTTGTGTTATACATTAATGCACTTATATACGAAAATTTACAGGTTTTGTCAAAGCAGAAAATATCTAGATACAATGATACAATTTTATATCAGCTTTACTAAACGAAAGTGTAGCTTAGTTTTTTAGAGATAAAGTTTATCACCTCGCAAACCATTTATTGGTAATTTTTAAAGTTTTTAAGTATTTTATTAGCTGCCAGAATTGCGGCAATGTGCCACTGCGTGGTCTTGTCAACTTTTTAGAGCGAGAGAATTTTCTGAATTACTACAACGAATGTCGATATTCTGGAGAAAAATAATTTAAAAATCCTTGGGAGTTAAGATCTTTATGAAAAATGCAACATTTATCTCATTTTCAGTGAACAGACATTGCTAAGGTTATAAAGTTTTCAAATTTTGCTTAAGAAAATTATTTCAATGTCATTCGAACTCGGGTAATATCTTCCTTTCCAAAATAGTAGTATAAGGAAATAGGATGCAGGTTCGAAACCTGCTGAAGGCTTTATAGTGAACCTACAGGATATATGATGATTAAGGCAAAATATTTTCTTATTTGAGTTGTTAAGTTTTCAGACATATATAACTTAATTAAAATTAATTCTTTATAATACCCTAACTTCCAATTACTTTTATTAATGTTTAACGCTCGTTTTTACTACTGAGGCACCACAGGCGGTGGACACTGATGATACATGAGATGAAATGATATATTGGGAAAGGAGTTTTTTTTAAAGGAAGGAAGCGTTCCAGGCCTAAGTTTAGCGTACCTCCCCGGCATTTGCCATTTATGAGGACTGAGGAAAGCCTGAAAAAACCTCAGTCAAGGAGGACGGTCCTGGGAATCGAATTTCAGACCCCGCTCACGAATCCGCCCCTTAACGACCTCAACCACCCGTAGCGATCTTCCAATGGACATATGGCATTTTTAGATGCTGTTCTAATTGTATTATTATTAATAATAAAATTAAAGTAAATCTATGAACTCTATGTTTTGAGACGATCAACAATCTACAGCGTTATATACATTAGCACATTATTTTCCACCACCCCTTACAAAACTGCATAAAAAAAAAGGTGCAATTCTTCGCCAGCAGAAAGAATGAGGCTATGTTCTCTAAACTTAAGACGGAGTTCTTGCATGTAAATTTTGAAAGCCTTGCATATAAAAAAAAAAGTCAATTGCAACAGACTTACCGGTAAGCTTTTATGATACCACACGGACACACATGAACACAATGTAGTGACTGGGTATCTCCCTCCCACTACAGTACATATATAGCGGCTACCTGAATGTTTAGGTCCCCACCAGATTCAATTTCCCCACCTTCGTGCGCGACAACACAGCTTTAGCAGTTGGCCAACATGACGAAGTACGTGATGAGTTTTCTTCACTTTGAGAAAGGTTCTTCCGCAAACATGTGTGTGCGAGAGAGGGGGAAAGGCACAGAAAGAACATATTTTCACTGCCATTCGTAGAGTGCATATTTATAATAAGAATCATTGCTTTCTTAAATAAGCTAACAGTAGGATAAATTAATTTAAGCAGTTAACAACAGGACATGAATGGATATACACTCTCTTCTTCTTTTTTTATTTGTTTTTATTTACGGACGCTCTTTAATATCTCAGGCCATCAGCGTCCTATTCCATTCAGGGCGTGAAACGGCCTACAAAATTTGCTTAGAGGCCTCTTCTTTCAGGCTTGAGGTTCTTTTTCATGCCGTAAATGTACGACACAGGACCCAAGGCTTTACTTCCCTTCCGAAGGAAGCCATACTTAGGATATTTACGCCCGAAAAAATCCAGTCGGGTTTGAACCCGCGATCTTGGGTTTAGAAGGCAAGTAGGTTACCACTACACCACCAGGATCGACACAAATAGATTTTTGTTTACAAAATATATATATATATATTCAATTTTACAAGGTATCCATCATATGGGCGCAGAGACCGTACTATGCTATATAACACCGGCGGACCATACGACAATATTATTTATATAAAACTATTAACACGCAAGTAATCATATAACATAAAAACACACATATACATTTTTCATACATCTTTAAATCACAATTATACATTATTTATACACACATAGCTCCTAATTAGGAGCAAGCAAGTTCCAACATGCTAACCTGCCCCTATTCGAGTATGTAAATTTGGCTTCAAGGTTCACCGTACCAATTTTCTGTGTTTGGACAATGTGCCAGCATATGTTGTCAATATTCTAGGAAGTAAAACGGCAGGCACTTCAACATTATTTTCAGATAAACTACGTGTTTAACTGAGATCCCTACAGCCTCTGATTATTTCTTTTGAGCGAAGAGAAAAGAACGTATACATATTCCAGAAATACTGACATAGCTCAAGATATCGCCTCTAGAACTTAATTAAATTTTGTGTTTAATAGCACCAAGTTCCGAAATGTACCAACTCATTATTTTATAGCTTTCTTATCTAAATTAAAGATATACTTTTAATTAATAGGACAAAATGGGCTTATGTCTTGAATTCCGGATCAAAAAAAAATTAGTGCATTTAAAAGCGAAGTAGCAAAGCAGTTCAGAAACATACTAGAGATTACGTAAAAGATAGAGAATTGGGTAAGATAAGAGCCAAAAAGTGCGTTTTTAACCCTTTGAACGTCCTTGTGAATTCACATTAAATTTAACAGTTGATACTACGCCATGCTTCCAAAATAATAAATTATGACATGTACGAAGATTAATAAAATCTAAAGGACAATTTGTATAGCCTTTTTATTAAAAGAATAAACATAATACTATTCAGAAATAGTTCAAAACTATTTTTCTATATACCATTTACTAACATTCACAGATTTTTGCTACGTTAATGGTACTTTATTTTTATTCCTGTTTCATAAAAGATAATAGGAATATAGACAATTATACTCTATCTCCTACTTCTTGATAGTTTAACCAGACGGAGTGACGTAGGGTAACTCTTATAACTTTCTTACTTCGTGTCATATTACTATTTATTTCGCCTTGCAGTTTTACCGTGCATCGTATATCAGTACTTTGAGAACGTTGTTTGATTTGGTTTATTTATGGACGCTCATTAACATCAGGTCATCAGCGTCCCATTCAATTCAGGGCGTGAAACGGCCGACAAATTTTGCTCAGAGGCCTCTTCTTTCAGGCTTGAGGTTCTTTTTCGTGCCGTAAACGTAAGACACGGTACCCACGGCTTTACTTCCCTTCCGAAGGAAGCCATAATTAGGATTTTTACATCCGAAAAAATCCATCGATCGTGGCTGAGATTAAACCAGCGATTTTGGGTTTAGAAGGCTAAGCATGGTTACCACTACACCACCAAGACCGGCACAAAGGAACGAAATTCTAGTACTTTGCAAATTCCAAGTCTTGGCGTGCCCATTTAGTGTATCTTCATTCTTAAAGGTGTTTCTTTTTCGTTATATATTTTTTTTATATATTTTTAGTCACCAGTTTATATCTCTGGATACCTATACACAAAACTTCACATCGATCAAGACCGGAAATTTTGTGCATCCTTATAACAAGCTCACATTTTCTCAGCACATAAAATTTCCAACGTAAACCTAAAATATCTTATATCTTTCATAAGCTGATTTTTGTTAGATTTGAACATCTTATATAATAAATATATGAGATTATAATATGTCTTAGCTATAAAATATATGTATTATTGGTTTAGGAGAATATTAATTTTATTTTAGATCCAGCTTTTTAAATTTCGCTTTCAAAATTTGTTTATTTGTTTACTTGTTTTCATTTAAAACAGAAAAGGAAAATATTGGCAAATATTGACCCCGAAGGTATTTGTCGCATAATTATTGTAGTTATATATTTTTCATTCCAATTTAAAACTATTTTTCTGTTAACGTGCCGAACGGAAGATATAACGAGTTCGCCACAGAGTGTTATCATGATTACCACAAGTAACACAATTTTGTACGTCAGACCCTTATCATCGAAATGTGCAAATATGTAACTCAGAGGTTAGGAATAAGTTCAATCAGAAATATTTTTGGAGGACTTTACTAATAAATGCAAAGGCTAAGTTTATGTAATGTTAGTTTTAGATATAGAATGTGATAAAACTAATAATACATTGCTTCTATTTTTCCTCCATTATAGTGTGTTATAATTAGGTATTGCCACAATTGGTTAATTTTATACATCAAGCTTCTATTTCTATTTGGTAGTTTTTGTCGCTGAATATGCAATAGCAGATTACTCTTTGCTTTAAACTCCTCCTAGTACAGAGGAAATAACACGTTACATTTATGCAAACTTAAGGTATTTTCTACTGTAAGTAGAAATGTGTTAAAGAACATGATACGGTTCCGACCACGTCCATGAATTTTCCGCATTCGTTTTTGGTGAAAGCGGTTAATTGCGTTCCAACTTTAATTAGGGCTATTTTCAAATAGATTGCTGGAAAGGTTATAAACATGAAAAGCTGGAAGCAGTATTTACAGTTTACCATTATCATGCTTTTCTGGATCCAAATTCTGGCATACACGCACAGCACAGAAAACATGTGTTTTTATAGTGTTTTAACGCCCATTTTTACTATTGAGGCACCACAGATGGGATGAACCGATAAATTAGTTAAGGATATTATTTTTTTAAGGAAGGAAGCGTTCCAGGCCTAAGTTTAGGATATCACCCCGGCATTTGCCATTTATGAGGACTGAGGAAAATCTGGAAAAACTTCAGTCAAGGAGGACGGTCCTGGCGGGATTCGATCTCCCGCTCACGAGTACGCGCCTTAACGATCTCGGCCACCCGTGGCGGTATAGAACATATGTGAAGAGGTACAAAAACAACGTTATGATAGTTATTTAACCAAATTTTGAGGCGTCCATCTATTCAGGAGCATCATTTGTTTCCCTTTGTTTGTTGAGAGACATTTCTTCCAAACTTTCTCCATCTTAGTAGTGTAGCCAAAATAGTAACGACAGAAGGGCTTCATCAGCGGAGAATTTCAGTAAGTACATATTCCGTTATGCGCGTAAAAGAACTTGTCATTCTCAAATTTTAATCTAATTTCTTGAAGCTCTGCCCTAATTATAGTCCATTTAAAAATACTTGAATACAAAAAAGACCAATTTAATAAAAAATAAAAACAAATAAAATACTTTAACGCAGTTATCCAATTAATTCAAAACAAAGGTCAAAATATAAATGTTTAGTCTCAGTTCTATTTATGTTTTGTACAACTGTTCAAGTAAGATCAGTTAAATATTACTTTTTCTGTGACTTTAGTGAAACTTTTTTTTTTCGCCCCGAATATGGATTGAATTTTACTACATTAATTTATCGTATTAAGTGTCAAGTAAGTCAGCTGTGTTAATAAATACCACACATAGTCTAAATTTCTGATATGTGTCAAGAGCAGAAGAAAACACAATTGAGGTCCCTTGCTCGCTCGACATGACCTTCCACATTTATTTCCATTTTAAGACCGGCCTTCATGCGGACATGCTCTTCTGTTGCAATGAACTTGGTGTGCGTAACTTCTATGAGGAAATAAACACGCATTCATGTACCTACTCAGGTTTACATGTTCTCTATTCTTATACGACATTTGTATCCAGGTCATTAACATAGCTCTTTTGAAATGTGTAGATATTCTCAACACAATTTTGTCAAGGATGTCTTAAATTAGAAAATGCTTTAGTGGAAATGCGCCTACAACATTTCATAAAAGTAAAAAAATAACGTAAGCAGAAAACTTTGTCTTTGACCTGATGGATGAGATTCACTTCTGATTCCA